>OY821767.1:2384906-2974906 GCA_963682095.1 Potentilla sterilis
TAATGAGGATGAGATGGCTGCCGGACCTGTCATTGCCGGCAGCCATAATAGAGAGGATGCCGAGGAGAACCTTGATGCCGAGCATCATGATGATGCCGGCAATGTCATTGCCGAGAAGGAGAACCGAGCAACCGGAAAGGGCCATTCTGCCGAGCAGGATAGTGTGGCCGGCAACAATGCCAAAGGAGGAGACCCATCATCTAGTGCCCCATTCCCTTCACGCTTTGCTAGAACGAAGAAAGACAAATCCGATGAGGAGGTATTGGAGATTTTCCGGAAAGTGCAAGTCAACATCCCTTTGTTGGAGTGCATTAAGCAAGTGCCAAAGTATGCTAAGTTTTTGAAGGAGCTTTGCACGGCGAGAAGGCATACTAGGGAGACTCGTGTGGTAACAATGAGCGAGACGGTGTCGGCCGTTATTCAAAGGAAGTTGCCACCAAAGATGAAGGATCCGGGGAGCTTCAATGTGCCTTGTGTCATAGGCAATACACGGTTTGATGATGTAATGTTGGATTTGGGAGCATCGATTAATGTCATGCCACTCAATGTGTATCAAACGTTGAGTATAGGGCCTCTCAAGAAGGATAATGTCATCATTCAACTTGCGGATCGCTCAAGCAAATATCCGGAAGGTTATGTAGAGGATGTGTTGGTGCAAGTCAACCAATTGATATTCCCCGCCGATTTTTATGTGGTTGAGATGGAGGATTCGCCGGTCGACAACACTCAATTGCTTTTAGGGCGACCATTTATGAGGACCGCGCGCACTAAGATTGACGTGGCCGAGGGCAACCTAACTATGGAATTTGATGGTGAGATGATAAAGTTCAATGTGTTTGACGCCATGAGATTCCCCAATGTTGATTTGAAGGAGGGTTGTGCCATGGATGTTTTGGAGGAGGTCGAGCAAGTTATGTCGACCTCGCTCGACGCATAGCAATTAGCGATTGAGCAAGGGGTCGGATTTGACAAGAGGGGAGAACGAGTGCTCGATGAAACCGAGCCAAACCATGCCGAGCAAGTTGGAGCCGAGCTAGGCATTTTTGCCGAGCCTTATGCCATGATGCCGAGCCTTAGAGAGGTTGTTGCCGAGCTAGACGCCACACCATTGTATCCAAGGAACTCGTTCTTGTCAATTCCAAGTGCCACAACAAAATTTCGACCAAGTGTGGAAGAGGCCCCAAAGTTAGAACTAAAAGAACTCCCTAGTCATTTGAAATATGCTTATCTTGGAGAAGGAGACACACTACCGGTTATTGTGTCTTCAATGCTTAGTAAGAAGCAAGAGGAGGATTTGATTTGTGTGCTTAAGAAGTACAAGACCGCCATAGGTTGGACCTTAGCGGATATCAAGGGAATAAGCCCTACTACTTGTGTTCATCGTATTTTGTTAGAAGAAGGAGCTAAGCCGACAAAAGAAGCTCAACGTCGACTTCACCCTCCCATGATGAAGGTTGTGAAAGAAGAGATTATCAAGTTGCTTGATTGTGGGGTGATCTACCCAATTTCGGATAGTAAGTGGATTTCTCCCGTGCAAGTAGTGCCAAAGAAGAGTGGTGTAACGGTTGTCAAGAATGAGAAGAATGAGCTTGTGCCACAAAGACTTGTAACCGGTCATCGGATGTGCATCGATTATAGGAAGCTCAACGCTACAACAAGGAAGGATCACATGCCTTTGCCGTTTATGGATCAAATGCTAGAGAGGTTAGCCGGTCATTCTTACTATTGCTTTCTTGATGGATATAGTGGCTACAACCAAATCATGATACACCCGGACGATCAAGAGAAGACCACTTTTACTTGTCCATTTGGCACGTTTGCCTACCGGAGGATGCCATTCGGACTTTGCAACGCACCCGGCACTTTTCAAAGATGTATGTATGCTATCTTCTCGGATTTTATTGAAGACATTATCGAAGTGTTCATGGATGATTTTAGTGTGTATGGAGGCACCTTCGATGCATGTTTGGGGAACTTGGAGAAGATACTTGAGAGGTGTGTAGAGACAAATCTTGTGCTCAATTGGGAGAAGTGTCACTTCATGGTCACGCAAGGCATTGTGCTTGGCCATATTATTTCGGCAAGAGGACTTGAAGTTGACAAAGCAAAGGTTGAACTTATACAACACTTGCCGAGCCCTAGAAATGTAAGGGACGTGCGAAGCTTTCTTGGCCATGCGGGGTTCTATCGACGATTCATCAAGGACTTCTCTTCAATTGCCAAGCCATTGAGCAACTTGTTACAAAAGGAGGTGACGTTTGAATGGACAAAGGCGTGTGAGGATGCCTTTTGCCGATTGAAGACCATGTTGTGCTCGGCACCGATTCTTGTTTCCCCTAATTGGGACGAGCCGTTTGAGTTGATGTGCGATGCTAGTGATTATGCACTTGGAGCGGTACTTGGACAACGAATTGAGAAGAAGCCATGCGCCATTTACTATGCTTCAAGGACTCTCAACGATGCACAACTCAACTACACAACAACGGAGAAGGAACTCTTAGCGGTAATTTTTGCTTTGGAAAAGTTTCGATCATATCTTTTGAATTCCAAAGTCATTGTTTATAGTGATCATGCCGCTTTGAGATATCTTATGACGAAGAAGGATGCTAAGCCGAGGCTTATTCGATGGATTCTTTTGCTTCAAGAGTTCGACATTGAGATTAAAGACAAGAAAGGAGTAGAGAATGTTGTGGCCGATCATTTGAGTAGACTTGTGCAAGAGGAGGATCGGCTACCCTTATGTGAAACCTTTCCGGATGAGCAACTTTTTCGACTTGAAGTACATGAACCTTGGTATGCCGACATTGCCAATTTTCTAGCCACAAACCGATTTCCTCAAGAATTGCCGAGCCACCATCAAAGAAAAATAAGGAAGCAAGCTCGACATTTCTTGTGGGATGATCCGTACTTATGGAAGCAATGTGGTGATCAAGTTATTAGAAGATGTGTGCCGGAGAATGAGCATCGATCCATCCTTGCTTTTTGTCATAGTGAGGCGTGTGGAGGACATTTTGGGCCGAAGAAGACGGCATTGAAGGTACTCTCTTGTGGTTTCTTTTGGCCTACAATTTTCAAGGATGCATTTATGTTTTGTAAGGCTTGTGATCGGTGCCAACGTATGGGGAAGATTAGTGGGCGTGATCAAATGCCGCTCACGCCTATCCTTGTGGTGGAAATTTTTGATGTTTGGGGGATTGACTTCATGGGACCGTTTTCTTCAAGTAAGGGTTTTCTCTACATATTGCTTGCGGTTGATTATGTGTCAAAGTGGATCGAGGCAAAGGCTACACGCACCAACGATGCCAAGGTGGTAGCCAAGTTTCTCAAGACCAACATCTTTTCACGTTTTGGAGTTCCAAGGGTCTTGATTAGCGATGGAGGATCCCATTTTTGTAACCGCACTATTGAAGCCTTATTGAGGAAGTATGGAGTCACACATAAAGTTTCTACACCATATCACCCCCAAACAAGTGGAATGGCCGAGGTGAGTAATCGAGAGATCAAGAACATATTGGAGAAATCGGTTGGACCTTCAAGGAAGGATTGGAGTGATCGTCTCGATGATGCTTTGTGGGCTTATAGGACTGCGTACAAGACACCGATAGGTATGTCTCCTTTTCGGTTAATTTATGGCAAAGCATGTCACTTACCGGTTGAGTTAGAACACAAAGCATGGTGGGCCATTAAAAAGTTCAACATGGATATCAATGAGGCCGGCCTTCATAGGAAGCTTCAACTCAATGAACTTGAAGAAATACGTAATGAAGCATATGAGGCCACTTGGATCTATAAGGAGAAGACAAGAGCATACCATGACAAGATAATTCGGGGGAAAAAGTTTGAAGTCGGGCAAAAAGTTCTATTGTTTAATACACGGCTTCAACTCTTTCCGGGAAAGTTGCGCTCTCGTTGGATTGGTCCCTTTGTCATCACAAGTGTGTTCCCTCATGGAGCCGTGGAAATTCGCGATTTGCAAACCCACAAAACTTTCAAGGTTAACGGCCATCGCCTCAAGCACTATCATGCACCTTTTGATGCATTGGAGGACGCGATCATTCTTAGTGACGCACCACAAGCCGAGCTGCCTTCACAATCACATGATGCAGCCATGCCACCACCACACCAAGTGACTGCCGGACCTGCAATTGCCGGCAGCATCACCATGACGGCTGGCACGGACACGGACGCACCAACGATCACCCTGCCGGACACGCCCCAACATGCTGGGCTGCTGCCCCTGTTTTCTGCCGTACCACCACCCCCTGCCGGACCTGCCATTGCTGGCAGGGGTGACACACAGCCACACAAGACCGGACACCAGCCGGACACGCCAGATACGCCGGCAGAAGAACCCGATACGCCAGTCAGGCCGGATACGGCAAACAGAACCGAACAGGATACTACATGCAACGATCTTCTTCTCGAACTTCTTCTTGCCGATTTGAGCTGTTTTGGAACACGATGAACACATGATACACGGTGAAAAGTCTAAGCAATGGACTATAAACACAAAGCGCTACTTGGGAGGCAACCCATGTCGATCAAAGAAAAGTGAAGGAGCCATCACCGAGAGTTTGCAATTTCCTAACCCTTCTCTTTATCTTTGATTTGTGATGATATGTTGGAATATGTTAGACTATTGCATGCTTAGGAAATTCGTTGATATATATTTGTGCTTACATTGAGGACAATGTAATTTTCTAAGTGTGGGGTGGGATAACGTATTCCGTTTATGTTTTCGTGTGTTTAGTTTAGAAAAGAAAAATTCAGAAAATTATTCTACAAAAATAGAGTGTTTAAATTTGTTTGTTTTGAGTCTTAGGATGCCCCTAATATGTCAATGATGTTTTTTCTCCTCTTTGCATACATAGATGATGGTTGTGCATACTTATAAAATTATGAGTTTCATGGATTATGTGCATTGGTAGGAGCATGTAGGACTTGTTGATTACAAAGCATGCATGTTTTAGCTAGTTTATGTCCTAAATAACCTATGTGAGCTTTAGTGCCAAATTGCTTTCTTCTTGAGCGATAAAAAGATAAAATTCAATAGATTCGTAGGAAGCATGAAACCTCATAATTCTTTGCATATTCGATGACTATGTGCCATAGCTTTTAATGAACTCTAGTATGCTAGAACTTACTCTTGTTGATTTTCGAAACGTTTATATCATAAAATACCTTGATTTTGAATGTGATTGAATAAAGATCATTTAGGTTTACCACCAAAGCCAAATAAAGCATGTGCCCTATTGGAGCCCGTCGTGGGACACCTTAGTAAACCCCTTTGAGCCGATATTGAGCCTTTTCTTTCATCATCCTTAAACACTTTCCATGAGCTTAGTATAGTTGTGCCTTTACCCTTGATCAAAGTATTGGCAAAGCTTGATTTTTGAAAGCGTTTTCGCGTGTGTGATGAAGAAGAACAAGTGTGGGGTAGACTTAGCCATGAATCTATATGTGAAGTATGTATGCCGTGCCTTAGAAAATTGAAAAGAAAAAAAATATATATGCTCGGAACAAAAGAAAAAGAGAGAAAAATACCGAGAGCAAGAAAAAGAAAAAAAGGTGTAAGGCACGGCATAGAAAAGAAAAATGTTGTGCATGGCTATGGTCTAGATTATTGTTGTAATATTTTATGGGAAGAAAAAGAATGACGTATGGGTCCAACAAGATGAAATTTGACCCTTTCGGCGAGAAGACATAAGGAGATTTGAGCTTTGCCAAGGCCATGGTGACGTCTTTGAGCCTCCTTATCCAAATATCGAATACCTCTTAGCCTAGCCCCATTACAACCCTTTTATTGATCTTTTTCATGATTCTTAAGATGGTTAAATTTGATTGTGGAGATTATCTCAAGAGTAAGCATATGGTTTTGGTTCATTGGTGCATATAGTTATCATATGAGGTTTTTCCATAAAAATTCACAAAGTGCTTTCGTTTCATGACATATGCAAGTCACTCTTTGTAATTCATTATCTTTCACTTGCATATACTTATGAGTGAATAACCATACTTCGAGAGAAAAGAAGAGAGTATGCCTAGTGAGGTGATTTGAATTAGCTTTAACATGTCTACATGCTTACTTTTGTTCTTATATGTTCATATTGATGTCACATGTTCATGGAACTTGGAATTTTCGTGCGTAGCATTCTCATGCATTAACTTGAAAGCTATGTGTACATACGAGCCTGAGACAAATTGTTAGGGGCAATAGTTTGTTTTGAGTCGTAGTTTTATTTAGTTTGCTAAGGGACTAGCAAAGGATAAGTGTGGGGTAGTTGATAGGAGCACAATGTGCGACGATATTATATGTTTATGCCCTCGTTTATGCTTTGTTTAACCCTTATTTGTCTAAGATAGAGTCATAATATAGTTAGTGTCAATTTTGGTAGAGTTTTGTGAAAATTGGTCAAGAATCCGAAAAATGACTAAGTTTGAGAAATCTGGAAAATAATGTAAAATGTGTCTTTTTCGTGATTTTGAGATGAGCAAAAGTATGATCTATCCTTGTCCGAATTTGGCGAAATTTGGTGTGCTTAATATTCATATGCTGAGGAATGTTGTGTTAAAATTTCAGATCAATTGGAGTTCGGGAAGTCACCCAAAAGATGGCTGCAAAACGGCAGTCCGAGCATTTCAATCCAGGGACTTCCAGGATTTTCCTGGGACTGTGTCCCAACTTCGAAAAATCATTCCCGACGATTCACAAGGAGTTTGATCGAGATATTTTATGGGGAGATGGCTATATGTGTCTAGTTTACGTGAGACTTGGAATCGCATCAATCGGAGCTCCACAGATGGAGATATGTCGGAATCACTGCGACAAGGTCAAAGCTGCCGATTCCAGGAACCTACTGCCCCTTTTTCGTGTTTTCTGTTTTTGATGGACCTAATGGTGCACAAATGCATATGTGAAGATGGTTCAAGCTTAATGAAGGTTAGAGGAAGACACCTAGCCATGACATTGAAGAAAAACATGAAGAAACAAGTTCTCCTAGTCAAGCTAGGAGAAGCTGCCGATTCTGGCAGAATGTGTGTCATTATGAGCTGCCGGCATTTGGGGCATTTTCGATGGATCAAGGCCTATCAATTGAAGTCCAATGATCATACAAGAAGTCCATGAAGATGTGAAGCCCAAGCCTTGAAGAAAAATTCAGAAATAGAAAACCTAATTGTACTATGAAAGGAAGGTTGCAAAACCTAATCCCATTAGGTTTTGTGAATCCCTTTTGCATCTAGGGTTGTGGCCGGCAGCCTCTCTTCCTATCCCCTATAAATACCAACTTTTCCTACAGAAAAAATCATCTCATCTCAAGCATATTACACTAACCTAAAAGCTCTACCAAGTCTTCCAAAACACCAACACCTAAATACCCTAGCCGAACCATTCACCACCACCACCATATTGCCGAACCTCACCATCTTGGTTTCCTGCCGATTTTTGTTCTTGCCGAGCACTAAGGAGCAGCAGCCGATTCATCTAGTCACATTGAGGAGTCTTCAAGGTTCTTTAAAGTGTGATCCATTCCCCTATGGCTTTTGTATTTAATTATGTTTGGTTGTTTTGTACGAACTTGTTTCGATTCTTGGTTTTTCTTGAAACTTTGTATGAACCGATTATGATGTGTTATGCATGGTTTTACTGAATTTTAACTTGTGTATTTTGTATGCATCGATAATTAGGGCAGTGGTATTTCGCATGTTTAAACTTAAATTGGTTAGAACTAAGGTTAGGGCAAATAAACCGACACACTAGTTATGATTAGCATGTAATTCTAAGTGCTAGGTTTCATGTGATAGAGTAACACGGATAAGTCATACGTTGGAGTAGTTTGTTTTGTGTTGCTCACCTAGGTCTAATAAACCTTAGAACTTGCAAGTTAAATAAGATGATTGACAACCTTACTTGTTTGCTTGTCTTCGATTAAGACTCATGTGCTTAAATGTTAAAACGTGTAAAACCGGATTAACATCACCTTAGAAGTCATACGTTGGAGTAGTTTCTAAGAATTTAAGAAGTCTAACAATTGGAAAAACCGTTGGAGGCTCTAGTTGTGTCGAAACTAATTTTGGTCTTGAACATGTTAAATACTTGTCTCTTACTTTCTTGCATGCAATTTGCCTTGTTAAAGAGTCTTTTATGTGAACTGTTTTGTGTGAGAGATGATGATCACTTGTATATAGTAGCTTAGGTTTATTTTTCTGTTTTTATTGCCGAGTCTAGTATAGGGGCAGCTTGCTGCCGATCCTATTATTTCCCCCATATGTGACGTTTGTAATGTATATATGTGAATATGTTTGTGTCTAACAATTTCATATCTCAGGTACCCTTAATCCCCGGCCTAGAACGATCCCTACTTGCTTATACTACTAACGATCTTTTGTAGGGTTTATTATTGCATGCGAGCTTTGGCTCCCATCAGTTACACACAAACATGTAGAGGAGATGGTGCCGAGCCTAAGAGAAGTTTGTGCCGAGCTAGAGGCTCGGCCTTATGCTAGAATTTTTGATTCGTTCTTGTCAATTCCAAGTGCCACAACCAAATTTTAACCAAGTGTGGAGGAGGCCCCAAAGTTAGAACTAAAAGAACTCTCTAGTCACTTGAAGTATGTATATCTTGGAGATGAAGATACTCTACCGGTTATTGTGTCTTCAAAGCTTAATGAGAAGCAAGAATGTGCTTTAATAAGTGTGCTTAAGAAGTACAAGACAGCTATAGGTTGGACCTTAGTGGATATCAAAGGAATAAGCCCTACTACATGTATTCATCGTATATTGCTAGAAGAAGGAGCAAAGCCAACCAAGGAGGCTCAACGTCGACTTCACCCTCCCATGATGAAGGTAGTGAAAGATGAGATTAGTACCCACCAATGTGCAATGGCTACCTCATAATCTTTCAACTTGTAGGAAACTGGCATGTTTCCACCGAGTACAACATCGTCGGAGAGTATGGAAAGATTGAACTGTGAAGGTACATCTTCCGGTATGCTTTCCTGTAACGCTCCTAATACAGCTTCATGTAGGTGACGCACTCGTGCGCAATATATGCTTCAGCAATACATCCTTCAGGTGCGGATCTGTTTTGGACAAAATCACCGTATTGCCCAAGTTGCCTATAAATCAAGTTTTTAAAGTGTTATGATAATACATTAATACTATATCACATATATTGATGAGGAAATTAACATAAGGTGTAAAATACGTACCTTTCCATCGGATACATCTAAGTGAAGTGCACAGGACCGGTAAGCAACAACTGCCGAGGAAGATGGATCATGAGGTGAGGCATGATGTCGAAAAAATTTGGAGGAAATATCATCTCAAATTTACACATGATATGAACGATGTCTTGTTGCATTTCCCGGAGGTCAGATTTTCTCACTTCCCGTGTGCATACCCTCTGGAAAAATCTTGCCAACGGTACTAACGGCTCCACAACGTGACGGGGAAGGAACGATCGAATGAAAACAGGGAAGAGACGTTGTAGCAGGATATGATTGTCATGACTTTTCAACCCGTAAAGATTGTTGAATTGTCTGTTCACACACTTGGCTATATTTCTAGCAAAGCCTGAATGATACTTGGCCCGACTTATCCAATGGAAAATTTCTGATTTATGCTCAGGCTTGACGGTATAAGGAGCTTGAGGCATTTTTCTCTTCCCTTGTTTCAACCACAGTTGTTTTCTGATATTCATGTTTTGCAGATCAGTGCGAGCCTTAGGACCGTCTTTCGTCTTCCCCTCCAAGTTCAGCGTTGTGCCCACCACACTTTCAGAAACATTTTTTTCTATGTGCATAACGTCTAGGAAGTGACGGATCAACAACTCACACCAGTACGGGAGTTCCCACAATATGCTCTTATGTGTCCAGAATTTGTACTCCTCATGTCTTTCAGGTATTTCCGCTACAATATCCGGATGATTGCTGAGGGGCCCAAAATCGTACTCATTAAGCACTGCTAAAATTTCTCTTCCCGTCCATCTTCTGGGAGGACCACCGTGTTCTTCGGTTCCATCAAATGCGGCGGACTGGTAACGCCAGTGGTGATCCGCCGGAAGGAACACACGATGACCCATTTTGCATATCTTGTTGCAATGAGGGGTGCTCCTATAATCACTGAGGCACTCTGGACAAGCCTTGTATCCCCTAACAACGCTGCCGGACAACATCCCATAAGCAGGAAAATCACTGATGGTACCAATAACCATGGCATGCATCTGGAACGTCTCCTTCTTGTACTTGTCAAATGTGGGATGACCAACGTCCCACAATACCTTAAGCTCTTCAATCAATGGTCTCATATACACATCGAGACATTTCCCTGGGTAACCAGGCCCCGGAATCAACAACGTCAACATATTATATTCCTTCTTCATGTCTGATAATAATATATATGTATAACTTTAATTAATAAGAAATTAATTAACACATATATATTACAATATATATTATTATCAACATCAACTCATATATATATATATACCATTAATTAACAACCATTATTTAAGTTCATTACACTATCAACAACCATTAATTAACATATTTATATATATATATATATATATATATATATTTTAACACTAATTAAAATAACATCAAATTAAAACACATAATTAAACTCTAACTTAAAATCAACTCAACTACAACTCAAAATCAACTCAACTAAAACTCAAAATCAACATATATACACATATACGTACCTATATATAGCTCCAAAATGTAAGAGAGGACGGATTTCAACAATACCCACAGATTTTTCACTCTTTCTCTCGTTTTTTTTCGATTTTTTTTAAATGAGCAGCTTCTGTCCAGATCTAAAAATATAAAGACTTATAGCCGACGAAAATTCCAATTTCGTCGGCCAAACTTTCAAAAGTTTTCGTCGGCTATACTTTAAGAGAACAGGCGACGAAAATTTTAACTCGTCGGTCATTCTAGGGGTATAGCCGACGAAAAATATTTTTTAGGGACGAAAGAAAAAATCGTCGGCCATTCTTGTGGAATAGCCGACGATTTTTTATTTTTAGCGACGAAATAAAAAATCGTCGGCCATTCTTGGGAATAGCCGATGAAAATAGTATTTTTTTTTTTTTTTCGTCGGTAATGGGCTTTTTTCTAGTAGTGTAATCTGGATGGCGATGAAGGTGATGATGGCAATGTAGGTGACGAAACTGATGAACTAGTTGGTGATGATGGCGGTAATGGTACTAACAGAGCAATGGCGCCAAAAATTGAAGTGTCGCCGAAGCGAGCATCAAGCAATAATAACCATACAATCGTTAGTAGTATAGACATAAGTAGGGATCGTTCTAAGCCGGGGATTAAGGGTACCTGAAATATGAAATTGTTAGTCAAGATATTCACAAAGATATACATTGAAAATCATCAAAAACATGGGGAATTGGTATCGGCAGCTAGGCTGCCCTAAAGCTAGGTTCGACACATAACATAAAACAAAGAAACACGAAACAAAATCTATCCTAGGATCGGCGGCAATAGGCTGCCTCTAAACCAATACATGCATAAAAACAGAAATTTAAAGTCCTAAATTACTATATACAAGTTTGGTCGACATTCTTCCACAAAACACTAACACGAAAGCAATCAAAATACTTAGCAAATTGACAAAACAAGACATACGGCAAGGGTACACAATATCCTAGATCCGACTTAGTTCCAACCTAATTAGCTCCTTATCGGTTTACTAATCGATTAAGACTCTCAAGTACTTCAAGATTAACTTATCGTCTAACCCTAAAGTTATACTAAACACATTTGAGAACACTTATCGTTGAAATCAAACATGCAAAGTAATTAGGCACAAGGTCTTTTTAGTCGGAAACATATCAATCAAGCAAGGCGTCACCACTTCTTGTTAACATGCATAGTCGTTTAAACCACTCTAGTCCTATCATGTTGACGAATATAAGATTAATACTCAAAACATATCGCGACTATGCTAAGTACCAATCTTTGAGGCACACGGATTTAAAGACTAAACCAAGAACGAATTACTAGGATCAAAGTGAACATGCTTGCCGAATCCTACCCTATCAATTTACATCATATTTTCCTTACTTTTTAACATGCAATTTGTATTCTTACATCCAAATACCACTTAAAGATAAAGAAAACAAATTGAACATACAAATCATCAAAACCAAATTTCACTCCAATCAATACATAGACATAGAGTTTGAAACCAAGAATTCATGCTAACTTCATAGACAAAGTTTAAGATAGCTACAACAAAAATTACATAACCAAGAGTAGGGAGTGGATCACACATTAGAAACCTTGGAGACTTCGTCTTGGTGTGGATCCGGCGGATGGTGGTGATCGGATGGAGGCTGCTGCTCGGCAGTGGTAGTGTCGACAGCAAAAGAACCAAGGTTCGGCAAGAAATTTGGGTGTGGGGGAGGTGGTTTTGGCTAGAGTTTTTGTGTAGGACTCTTGGGAAATTTAGGTAGAGCTTTGGCTAGATTTTTTCTTTGGAATGTGACACTTTTCTTCATGGTGCCGGCCTCTATTTATAGGAGAAAGGCTTATGAAGTTTGGGACTTTTCCTTGTTCAAAACAGGATAGAAATCTTCAATAAATAAGGTTTCCAAATCCGAGTTGGAATAGGATTTTCTCTCCTTATTGAACAAAGAAACTCTAGCTTGGCCGGCTTATGATTTCTTCTTGGACATGCACAGGAAGCTTCTTGGAATGATTTAGCACGCTCGCAGCCGCTTGAAGACATTACCGGAAATTCATCTCTGCTCGCAAGTGCAGACTTTGCTAGTATCGGGTACTGGCGAGGCTTCTTGGTGGCGAGTCTGGTGCTGGCAAGTATAGGCTTCTGGCGGGTAGTGCGAATATGCATGCTGGCATGCATGGATGGTTGGCGAGCGGATCTTCTAGCAAGCGAAGATGTTGGCGAACGAGGCTGATGGCGAATATAAGCTTCTGGCGAGCGAGGCTTATCTGCTGGCAAGTATACTGGCGAGGCGAGTTAAGCTGGCGGGTGATCTTCTGGCGAGCAAGAGCTGGCGAATGGACATTCTCTCGGAATATTTTTGACCTTTGTGTCTTCAATCGAGCATAACTTTTTGCTCAGTACTCCGATTGATCTGAATTTTTGACACAAGACTCATTAGCAAGCCAATAACATGCAAACCAAATATCAGAAATTTGGAAAAGGATAAGTCACAAATCTATTCATCTCAAAATCACGAAAAGACATATTTTTCACAATTTTTCAGAATTCTTAAACTTAGTCATTTTTCGGATTCTAAAGCATATATTTCCAAAACTCTACCAAAATGACACTAAAATATATTATGACTCTATCTTAGACAAATAAGGGTTAAACAAAGCATAAACGAGGGCGTAAACACATTAATATCGTCACACATTGTGCTCTTATCAGAACTACTTGCACCGGTGAGACCCACTTACTATCCGAGATAGGGTAAATAACTCCACAATCAAGTAGCTTAATAATCTCATCTTTTACCACCTTCATCATTGGGGGATGTAGTCGACGTTGGCCTTCTCTTGTAGGCTTCGCTCCTTCTTCAAGCAATATCCGATGAACACATGTTGTGGGGCTTATTCCCTTGATATCCGCTAAGGTCCACCCTATGGCGGTTTTATGCTTCTTAAGCACACGAACTAACTCTTCTTCTTGCTTCTCATTAAGCGATGAAGACACAATAACCGGTAAGGTATCTTCCTTTCCAAGATAAACATACTTCAAAGTACGAGGGAGCTTTTTGAGTTCTAACTTCGGGGCTTCTTCCACACTTGGACGAAACTTGTTTGTGGCACTAGGGATAGACAAAAATGAGTTGAATTGCTTGGCATAGGGCCGAGACTCAAACTCGGCAACAACTTCTCCCAAACATGGCTCGGCAACCATCCTCAATTGTGGCTTGGCAACATCTTCTTTGATCTCAACTCGTGCTCCCTTCTTGTCAAATCCCGCCCCTTCCTCAATTGCTAATTGCTATGCATCAAGGGTGGTCGACATGACTTGCTTGGCCTCCCCAATAACTTCCAAAAATCGGCAATCCTCCTCCTTAGCAATAGGTAGCTTCATGGCTTTAAAAACATTAACCTTGATTACCTCGCCATCAAATTCCATTGTTAAATTGCCCGCGGCAACATCAATCTTTGTTCTCGCTGTCCTCATGAATGACCGGCCAAGCAATAGTTGTGTGCATTACTCCGGCGAATCCTCCATCTCACTAATATAGAAATCGGCCGGAAAGATTAATTCATTTTGCACAAGCACATCCTCCACATAGCCTTCTGGATACTTGTTAGAACGATCCGCTAGTTGTATGATGACACTATCCTTCTTGAGAGGTCCAAGGTTCAACGTTTCATAAACATTGAGTGGCATCACATTAAGCGACGCTCCCAAAGCCAACATAACATCCTCAAACTTAGTGTTGCCGATCACACATGGAACATTGAAGCTTCCGGGATCCTTCATCTTTGGTGGTATCTTTCTTTGTATAACGGCCGACACCGTCTCACTCATTCTTACCACTCGTGTTTCCCTTGTATGTCTTCGTGTAGTGCATAGCTCCTTGAGGAATTTTGCATACCTTGGTACTTGTCTAATTGATAGGAGCACAATGTGCGACGATATTACATGCTTATGCTCTCGTTTATGCTTTGTTTAACCCTTATTTGTCTAAGATAGAGTCATAATTTAGTTTAGTGTTAATTTGGTAGAGTTTGGCAAAAAGTTGGCTAAGAATCAGAAAAATGACTAAGTATAAGAATTCTGGAAAATAATGCAAAATGTGTCTTTTTCGTGATTCTGAGATATGTAAAAATGTGATCTATCCTTCTCCGAATTTGATGAAATTTGGTGTGCTTATTATTCATATACTGAGGAGTGTTGTGTTAAAATTTCAGATCAATCGGAGTTCGGGAAGTCACCCAAAAGATGGCTGCAACTTGGCAGTCCGAGCAAAGATCACCAGGGACTTCCAGGATTTTCCTGGGACTGTGTCCCAACTTCAAAAATTCATTCCCGACGTTTCAAGGGGTAGCCGATCTCTTTGATAATACGACTCAAGGGATCGGCTACAATATTATCTACTCCCTTCTTATCTTTGATCTCAATGTCGAACTCTTGAAGTAGGAGAATCTAACGAATGAGTCTCGGCTTAGCATCCTTCTTTGTCATAAGATATCTCAAGGCGGCATGATCACTATAAACAATTACTTTGGAATTCAAAAGATATGATCGAAACTTTTCCAAAGTAAAAATTACCACCAAGAGTTCTTTCTCCGTTGTGGTGTAGTTGAGTTGAGCATCATTGAGAGTTCTCGAAGCATAATAAATCGCATAAGGCTTCTTGCCTACACGTTGGCCAAGAACGGCTCCCATGGCATAATCCAAAGCATCACACATTAGCTCAAATGGAAGCTCCCAATTTGTCTTATGCTCTCGTTTATGCTTTGTTTAACCCTTATTTGTCTAAGATAGAGTCATAATTTAGTTTAGTGTTAATTTGGTAGAGTTTGGCAAAAAGTTGGCTAAGAATCCGAAAAATGACTAAGTATAAGAATTCTGGAAAATAATGCAAAATGTGTCTTTTTCGTGATTCTGAGATATGTAAAAATGCGATCTATCCTTGTCCGAATTTGATGACATTTGGTGTGCATATTATTTATATACGGAGGAATGTTGTGTTAAAATTTCAGATCAATCGGAGTTCGGGAAGTCACCCAAGATGGCTGCAACTTGGCAGTCCGAGCAAAGATCACCAGGGACTTCCAGGATTTTCCTGGGACTGTCCCAACTTCGAAAAATCATTCCCGACGACTCACAAGGAATTTGATCGAACTGTTTTATATGGAAGTAGCTATGTGTGTCTAGTTTATATGAGACTTGGAGTCGCATCAATCGGAGCTCCGAGGAGGGAGATAAGCCGGATTTACTACAACAACGTCTGTTCTGCCGATTCCAGGAACCTACTGCCTCCTTTTTGCGATTTCTATTTTTGATGGACCAAATGGTGTACAAATGCATATGTGATGACGGTCCAAGCTTAAGGAAGGTGAGAGGATGACACCTAGCTGAAGCAATGAAGAAAAATTGAAGGAATTTGCATCTCCTAGTCAAGCCAGGAGAAGGTTGCCGAACGGACTGCTAAGCTGCCGGCAATGCATGTCGGCAGGTTTGGGATAATTTTTGCTGGATCAAAGCCTATCAAATGAAGTCCAAAGATTATTCAAGAAGTCCATGAAGTTGTGAAGCCCAAGCCTTGAAGAAAAAATTCCGAAAAAGAAAACCTAATTGAACTATGAAAGGAAGGTTTCAAATCCTTAATCCACTTGGTTTTCTGATTTCCTTATGCTATAGGGCTGCCGGCAATACCTAGCTTTTCCTCTATAAATAGCCAACTTTTACACAGAAAAACTTGTCACATTCCAAAGCAAAAATCTAGCCAACGCTCTACCTAAATTTCCCCAAGAATCCTACACAAAAATCCTAACCAAAACCACCTCCACCTCACCCAAAACTTCTGCCGAATTTTGGAACTTACTGCCGACTTTGCTTCCTTGCCGAGCAGCAGTCTTTCGCCTCCTCCACAAGCCGCCGGATCCATACACGACGAAGTCTTCAAGGTTTCTAATGTGTGATCCACTCCCTTTTCTTGGTTTTGTAATTTTTGTTGTAGTTATGTTAAACTTTGTCTATGAAGTTAACATGAATTCTTGGTTTCAAGTTGTATGTCTATGTATGAATTGGATTGAAGTTTGGTTTTATGATTTGTATGTTCAATTTGTTTTCTTTATCTTTAAGTGGTATTTGGATGTCAGAATACGGATTGCATGCTAAAAAGTAAGGGAAATATGTAACGAACTAGTAAATAGGGCAATCGGCAAAATATGTGTTAACGTTGTTTTAGGGTTTTCTTGACTTGTTCTTTAAATTCGTGTGCTTAAAGATGGGTAGTCTATATAATTGTAATATGTGGAGTTTAATCTCATTAGCCGAAAATAATATAGGTTAAGCAATCTTTAGGGTTGTCTTAATTTGTGTTGTTTTTACAAGGGTTAGAGTGGTTTAAAGAACATGCTTGTTAATAAGATGATTGACAACCTTGCTATATTAACTTGTTTCCAACTAAAAAGACTGTGTGCCTAATTACTTTACATGTTTATTTTCGACGATAAGTGTTCTCAAATATGTTTAGTATAACTTTAGGGTTAGACGATAAGTTAATCTTGAAGTACTAGAGAGTCTTAATTAGTAAACCGATAAGGAGCTAATTGGGTTGGAGTTAAGTTGAGTCTAGAACATTTTAATACTTTGCCGTGAGTCTATTTTGCTTGTTTGTTATGTGTTTTAATTGCTTTCGTGCTAGTGCTTTGTGGAAGAATGTCGACCAACCTTGTAAATAGTAGCTTTAGGATTTAATTTCATGTCTTAAATTCATGTCTAGGAATGTTGTGTGAATTTGATGAAATTTGGTGTGCTTATTATTCATATACTGAGGAATGTTGTGTTAAAATTTCAGATCAATCGGAGTTCGGGAAGTCACCCAAAAGATGGCTGCAACTTGGCAGTCCGAGTAAAGATCACCAATGACTTCCAGGATTTTCCTGGGACTGTGTCCCAACTTCGAAAAATCATTCCCGAAGTCTCACACGGAATTTGCTCGAAATTGTTTATATGGAGGTAGCTATGTGTGTCTAGTTTATCTGAGACTTGGAATCGCATCAATCGGAGCTCCGAGGAGGGAGATATGCCAGAGTTACTACAACAAGGTCGTTTCTGCTGATTCCAGGATGCCACTGCCTCCTTTTCGCAAATTCTGTTTTCGATGGATCATATGGTGTACAAATGCATATATGAAGATGGTCCAAGCTTAAGGAAGGAAAGAGGAAGACATCATACGAAGAAAGAAGTTCTCCTAGCCAAGCTAGGAAAAGCTGCCGGAAAAGGCAGATTTGTGCCAATTGTTTGATAGGCCGGCTGGGGCATTTGTCCATGGATCAAGTTCACCAAATGAAGATGTCAAGATCACATATGAAGTCCATGAAGATGTGAAGCCCAAGCCTTGAAGAAAAATTCAGAAAAAGAAAACCTAATTGAACTATGAAAGGAAGGTTTCAAAACCTTATTCCACTAGGTTTTCTGATTGCCTTGTGCAACAAGGGCTGCCGGCACCTATTCTCCTATATATAGGGACTGTTTTCTCACAGAAAAATCATCTCATCTCAAGCATAAACACAAGGCCTAAACTCTACCAAAATTCCCTAAAGATCCTAGACAAAAACCTAAACCAAAAACCATCTCTACCTCACTTCAACCAAGTTTCTGCTCTTGCAGGACCTTGGACTTTCTGCCTCCATAACCTACTGTCGACGTAACTTACTGCCGTGCAGCCTCACCCCAGCCTCTATACTTCGCCGGATCCACACAACGTGAAGCACTCAAGGTGTCTCAAAGTGTGATCCACTCCCCTCTTTCGGTTTTATAATTTTTGTTTAGTTATGTTTAGTTTTGTCTATGAAACAATCATGTATGTTTGGTGTTGGTTTATATGTCTATGTATGAATCAATTTTGGTTTTATGAATTGTATGTTAAAGATTTGTTTGAATTGATGCTTAAAATTAAGTTTAGGTTTCGACGAGAACAATGAATTTTGCATGCTAATTTGTAATATGTAACTTGTGGTTTTTGTATATTTGATAATTAGGGCAGTGGTATTAGATGCATGTTTAGGATTTAAATTGGTTAGTAATCTAAGATGAGGGCATGAAAATCGATACTTGGTGTTGTCTTTGAACATGATCTAGGTATTAGGTTTAATCTGCTAGAGTAATTACAAACTAGATGGACCTGACGGACTCTATGATTTGTGTTATTCACTTAGGGTTATTAATCTTAGAACTTGCATGCTAAATAAGATGATTGACAACCTTACTTGTTTACATATTTTCGATTTAAGACTCTTGTGCGATAAATGTTAAGTCTTGACCGGATTAGCATAAAAACCTTTAGGGCTAGAACGGAAGTTTGTTCTAAAGAACTTGAGGAGTCTAGTAACTAGGTAAAGAGCGGAAGCTCTAGTTATGGTCGAAACTAATTTGAATCTTGAACATACTATTTACTTGTCTCTTACCTTCTTGCATGCAAATCTACATGTTAAAGAGTCTTTGGTGCTAAATGTTTTGTGAGAGATGATGATCACTTGTAAATATTAGACTTAGGATTTGTTTTCAGAAATTTATTTCGTGTCTTGTGTTAAAGGGCAGCAAGCTGCCGACGCCATACTCATCCCCCATGTGACGTGTAATTTAGAATATATGTGTATATATTTGTCTAACAATCTCATATTTCAGGTACCCTTAATCCCCAGCTTAGAACGATCCCTACTTGCTTATACTACTAACGATCTAGGGTTATTATTTGTGTGAGCCTCGCGGTTCACACCAAAGAACTTGGAGGAGATATTAGAGATGTGTAGAGACTAACCTAGTACTCAATTGGGAAAAGTGTCATTTCATGGTGAATCAAGGTGTAGTTCTTGGCCATATCATATCCGAGAAGGGCATTGAAGTTGACAAAGCCAAGATGGAGTTGATCCAACACTTGCCGAGCCCTACATGTGTGCGAGACGTGCGAATCGAAGCTTCCTTGGACATGCCGGTTTCTATAGACGATTTATCAAAGACTTTTCCAAGGATGATAAGCCGATGAGTGAGCTACTACAAAAGGATGTACCATTTGTGTGGAGTGAAGCTTACGAGCAAGCATTTGTGTAGCTCAAGGAGAGATTGTGTACGGCGCCGATCCTAGCTCCACCAAATTGGGAGCTTCCATTTGAGCTAATGTGTGATGCTTTAGATTATGCCATGGGAGCCGTGCTTGGCCAACGTGTAGGCAAGAAGTCTTTTTGCCAAACTCTACCAAATTAACACTAAACTAAATTATGACTCTATCTTAGACAAATAAGGGTTAAACAAAGCATAAACGAGAGCATAAGACAAATTGGGAGCTTCCATTTGAGCTAATGTGTGATGCTTTGGATTATGCCATGGGAGCCGTTCTTGGCCAACGTGTAGGCAAGAAGCCTTATGCGATTTATTATGCTTCGAGAACTCTCAATGATGCTCAACTCAACTACACCACAACGGAGAAAGAACTCTTAGTGGTAATTTTTTACTTTGGAAAAGTTTCGATCATATCTTTTGAATTCCAAAGTAATTGTTTATAGTGATCATGCCGCCTTGAGATATCTTATGACAAAGAAGGATGCTAAGCCGAGACTCATTCGTTAGATTCTCCTACTTCAAGAGTTCGACATTGAGATCAAAGATAAGAAGGGAGTAGATAATATTGTAGCCGATCCCTTGAGTCGTATTATCAAAGAGATCGGCTACCCCTTGAAACGTCGGGAATGAATTTTTGAAGTTGGGACACAGTCCCAGGAAAATCCTGGAAGTCCCTGGTGATCTTTGCTCGGACTGCCAAGTTGCAGCCATCTTTTGGGTGACTTCCCGAACTCCGATTGATCGCATTTTTACATATCTCAGAATCACGAAAAAGACACATTTTGCATTATTTTCCAGAATTCTTATACTTAGTCATTTTTCGGATTCTTAGCCAACTTTTTGCCAAACTCTACCAAATTAACACTAAACTAAATTATGACTCTATCTTAGACAAATAAGGGTTAAACAAAGCATAAACGAGAGCATAAGCATGTAATATCGTCGCACATTGTGCTCCTATCACCGAGGCTCATACGTTGGATTCTTTTACTACAAGAGTTCGACATTGAAATAAAAGACAAGAAGAGAAGTGATAATGTTGTTGCCGACCACTTGAGTAGGATACTTAAGGAGGAGGAACGGCTACCCTTAGTGGAGAATTTCCCGGATGAGCAACTATTTCGGATCGATGCAACAAGTGAACCTTGGTACGCCGATATTGCCAATTATCTTGTAACACACCAATTTCCAAGGGATTTGCCGAGCCACATCAAGAATAGGATCAAGAAACAAGCTCGGCACTTCTTTTGGGATGAGCCATATTTGTGGAAGCAATGTAGCGATCAAGTGGTAAGACGATGTGTTCCGAAAGAAGAGCATCAATCCATTCTTTCTTTTTGTCACTCCGAGGCGTGTGGTGGTCACTTTTGGCCAAAGAGGACAGCATTAAAGGTACTTGAGTGTGGTTTCTTTTGGCCAACTTTGTTTAAAGATTCATATATGGCGTGTGTGACATGTGACCGGTGCCAAAGAACCGGCAACATAGGAGCCCGAGATCAAATGCCTCTACAACCAATCATTGAGGTAGAAATTTTCGACCTATGGGGAATTGATTTCATGGGGCCATTTCCTTCAAGCAAGGGTTTTCTTTACATATTGCTAGCGGTTGATTATGTGTCAAAGTGGATCGAAGCCAAGGCCATACGCACCAATGATTCAAGAGTGGTTGCCGATTTCCTCAAGACTAACATATTCTCACGTTTTGGAGTTCCAAGAGTCTTGATTAGTGATGGAGGCTCCCATTTTTGCAACCGCACTATTGAAGCCTTGTTGAAGAAGTATGGCGTCACACATAAGGTATCTATACCTTATCATCCCCAAACAAGTGGTATGGCCGAAGTGAGCAATCGAGAGATCAAGCAAGTATTAGAGAAATCGGTTGGACCTTCAAGGAAGGATTGGAGTGATCGTCTTGATGATGCTTTGTGGGCATATAGGACTGCATACAAGACGCCGATAGGTATGTCACCTTTTCGGTTAATTTATGGCAAAGCATGTCACTTACCGGTTGAGCTAGAGCACAAAGCATGGTGGGCCATCAAGGCTTTCAACATGGACATTGACAACGCCAGCCTTCATAGAAAGCTCCAACTCAACGAACTTGAAGAAATACGCAATGAAGCCTATGATGCCGCATGGATTTATAAGGAGAGGACTCGAGCTTACCATGACAATTTGATACGAGGAAAGAAATTCGAGGTTGGTCAAAAAGTTCTTTTATTCAACACTCGACTTCGACTCTTTCCGGGTAAGCTTCGCTCTCGATGGGTTGGACCTTTCATAGTCACTAAAGTATTTTCTCATGGCGCCATCGAAATTCTCAATCCAAGCACCAACAAAGTGTTCAAAGTCAATGGCCATCGCTTAAAACTTTACTATGATTCATTCCAAGAACACACCATAGCCTCCCTACCATTGGATGACGCACCACAAGTAGTACCGGACACACTTGCCACTACCAAGAGGCAGATTACCAATGCAGCAACCACATCACCATCTGTCGGACCTGCCATTGCCGGCAGTGCTGCAAAGAAGAATCCTTCTACCGAGCCAGCTGCAGCCACCATCACAGATACGACATCGGATACGCAACAACTTACTGCCGATACTCAGCCCTCTCCACAAACTCATGCCGGCACTCCCCACTTTGATGCCGGGACACACGCATGGTGTCATGAGCATCTCATTGATCTACTTCGTGCCGATTTGAGCTATTTTAGCTCGCAGTGATTACATGCAAGATACAATGGTGAAAAGTCTAAGTAATGGACTATAAACACAAAGCGCTACTTGGGAGACAACCCAATTCAATCAAAGAAAAGTGAAGGAGCCATCACCGAGAGTTTGAAATTTCTTAACCCTTCTCTTTTTCTTTGGTTTGTGATGATATGATGGAATATGTTAGATTATTGAATGCTTAAGAAGTTACTTGCTATAATTCTATGCTTACATTGAGGACAATGTAATTTTCTAAGTGTGGGGTGGGATAACGTATTCCGTTTATGTTTTTATGTGCTTAGTTTAGAAAAGAAAATTCAGAAAATTGTAATACAAAAAATAGAGTTTTTAAATTGTTGTTTCGAGTCTTAGGATGCCCCTAATATGTCAATGATGTTTTTCTCCTCTTTGCATACATAGATGATAGTTGTGAATACTTTTAAAATTGTGAGTTTCATGGATTATGTGCATTGGTAGGAGCATGTAGGACTTGTTGATTAACGAAGTATGCATGTTTTAGCTAGTTTATTTCCAAATAACCTATGTGAGGTTTAGAGCCAATTTGTTTTCTTCTTGAGTGATAAAAGATAAAATTCGATAGATTCGTAGGAAGCATGAAACGTCATAATTCTTTGATTATTCGATAACTATAGGCAATAGTTTTTCATGGACTCGAGTATTACTAGAACTTACTCTTGTTGATTTTCAAAACGTTTTAGGTCATAAAATACCTTGATTTTGAAAGTGATTGAAAAAATCTTTTAGGTTTACCACCATTGCCAAATAAAGCATGTGCCTAATTGTGCCCATCGTGGGACACTTTAGTAAACCCTTTTCAGCCTACGATTAGCCTTTTCTTTCATCACCCTTAAACACTTTCCATGAGCTTAGTATAGTGATATCTTTACCCTTGATCAATGATTTGGTAAAAGCTTGATTTTTGAAGGCGTTTTCGTGTGACGTGATGAAGAAGAATAAGTGTGGGGTAGACTTAGCCATGAATCTATATGTAAAATGTATTAGATGCCGTGCTTTAGAAAAGAAAAAGAAAAAGAAACCGAGAGCAAGAAAATACAAGGTATAGGCACGGCATAGAAAAGAAAAAGAAAATTGTGCATGGCATGAGTCTTAAATTTTGTTGTAATGATTTTTGGAGGAAAAGATGAAGTATGGGTCCAACAAGAAATAATCCGACCCTTGATGAGAAGACATGAGGAGTTTTGAGCTTTACCAAAGGCCACGGTGACGTTTTGAGCCTCCTTATCCAAATATCGAATACCTCTTAGCCTAGCCCCATTACAATCCTTTTATTGATCTTTTCATGATTCTTAAGATGGTTAAATTTGATTTGTAGAGATTATCTCAAGAGTAAGCATATGGTTTTGGTTCATTGGTGCATATAGTTATCATATGAGGTTTTTCCATAAAAAAATTTCACAAAGTGCTTTTGTTTCTTTGACATATGCAAGTTACTCTTCGTAATTCATTATCTTTCACTTGCATATACTTATGTGTGAATAACCATGCTTTGAGAGAAGAGAAGAGAGTATGCCTTGGGAGGTGGATTCAATTAGCTTTACATCTCTACATGCCTACTTTTGCTCGTATATGTTTTTATTGATGTTACATGTTCATGAAACTCGGAATTTTCGTGCTTAGCATTCTCATGCATTTAACTTGAAAGCTATGTGTACATACGAGCCTGAGACAAATTGTTAGGGGCAATAGTTGTTTAGAGTCTAGTTTTTATTTTGTTTGCTAAGGCACTAGCAAAGGATAAGTGTGGGGTAGTTGATAGGAGCACAATGTGCAACGATATTAATGTGGTTACGCCCTCGTTTATGCTTTGTTTAACCCTTATTTATCTAAGATTGAGTCATAATATAGTTTAGTGTCATTTTGGTTGAGTTTTGATAAAACATGCTGTAGAATCCGAAAAATGACTAAGTTTATAGAATTCTGGAAAATAGTGAAAAATATGTTTTTTTCGTGATTCTGAGATGAATAGATTTGTGACTTGTCCTTTTCCAAATTTGCTGAAATTTGGTATGCATTTTGTTGGCTTGCTAAAGAGTTTTGTGTCAAAAATACAGATCAATCGGAGCACTGAGGAAAAAGTTATATTCGGTTAAACTCACAATGGTCAGATCTGCTGAGAAGAAGGAAGAAAATCAGCTTATGCTCGCCAGATCTCGCTCGCCAAGTCCTTTTTCGCTCGCCAGAGTTTGCTCGCCAAGCCCTTGTTTGTTCGCCAAACAACCTTGCTCGCCAGAAGATCAGCCGCCAACACTCACTCGCCAGCTTGCACACATCCGCTCGCCAATCATCCGCGCATGCCAGCACGCATGTTCGCGCTCCAGAAGCCTCGCTCGCCAGCGCCAGACTCGCCACCCATATTAGCCTCGCCAGTACCCGATACTAGAAAAGTCTGTACTCGCGAGCAGAGAGGAATTTCCGGTAATGTCTTCAAGCGGCTGCAGGCGTGCCAAATCATTCCAAAGAGCTTTGCAACATCCAAGAATAAATCATAAGCCGTCCAAGCAAGAGTTTCTTTGTTCAATTAGGAGAGAAAAGCCTATTCCAACTCGGATTGGGAAACCTTATTTATTGAAGATTTCTATCCTGTTTTGAGCAAGGAAAACTCTCCCAAATCAGCCTTTCCCTTCTCCTATAAATAGAGGCCGGCACCATGAAGAAAATGGTCACATCTAAAGCCAAAACACAAAGCCAAAGCTCTACCAAATTCTCCCCAAAGATCCTACATAAACCCTAGCCGAAATCACCTCCACCTTCACCCAAGTTTCTGCCGAAACTTGGAACCTTTGTCTGCCGACACAGCCCTTTGCCGAGCAGCCTCCATACTTCTTCCATCTTCTGCCGGATCCACACGAGTCGAAGTCATCAATGTGTCTACAAAAGTATGATCCACTCCCTTCTCTCGGTTTAGTAAAGTTTACGTAGTTATGTTTAGTTTTGTCTATGAAACTTGCATGTATTTTTGGTTTTGGATTATATGTCTATGTATGAACCGAATTGGAGATTGGTTTTATAATTTGTATGTTAATGATTTGTTTGATTTGATGCTTAGATTTAGGTTTAAGTTTCGGCAACAATGAATTTGCATGTTAATTTGTAATATAAAACTTGTAAGATGAGTACACTTAGATAATTAGGACAGTGGTATTGATGCATGTTGAGAATTTAAATCGGTTAGAACTAAGGTGAGGGCTTATAATCGATACTTAGTGTTGTCTTTGAACATGATCTAGGTATTAGGTTTAATTTGCTTGAGTTATAATGAACTAAGTAGACGTATGATCACTTTGATTTGTTGTGCTCATGATAGGAGCATAAAATGCGACGTTCTTAATATGTTTTTACCCCCATTTATCCAATGCTTAACCCTTATTTACCTAAGATAGAGTCATAATTTAGTTTAGTGTCATTTCGGAAGAGTTTTGGAGAAATGTGCTTAATAATCAGAAGGGAAAATGGCTGGTTTGCTCACTAAAGTATGCCCCATTCTAAACTTTACTCACTGAAGTTTGTCCAATATCACGTTGCTCACTATCGAATTACACTTGTATTCACTTTGATCACTCTGTCTAAATCAGACGTTAAAATTCAAAAAACTTTGTAAACGATCGTTAGCAGTAGGGGTATTTTAGTCACATAATATTTGGCGCCATCTTTTACTGCGTGGGAGTATTTTGGCGCCAATAACTAGTTGTTTCCCTCCAAATGCAGTTTACTCCACCTATAAAAAGTGTGTTGCAGTTGTCCCTTGTCATTAATATTGAAGCTGGGAACAAGAGAGGATCTGAAATATGGATGAATTTCTGGGACACCACCATGGACACCACTACTGTTATTGTGGAAGAGTGGCTCTTCTTCAATGTTCTTGGAGGAAGCATAGTGCTGGGAGACACCACCATGGACACCACTACTGTTATTGTGGAAGAGTGGCTCTTCTTCAATGTTCTTGGAGGAAGCATAGTGCTGGGAGAAGGTTCTATGGTTGTTATTTGGGCGAGGTAAGTAGCTTCACTCCTCCTATCAAAACTGGTGTGTCTTTCACTTGCATTTCAATTCAAAACATTGTTAATCAATGTCAATGTAAATCTGGTGACTAGTATTCAACCATTGCAGCATCCTAGGCAATGCAGCTTTTTCATGTGGGCCGACCCGGAGATGTGTCCCCGTTCTCTTCAAATTATACCCGGATTAATCCGCAAGATCAATCGATATGAGAGAGAAATTGAAGAATTTGAGGGAGAAGATTGAAATGGATAATTATAAGAAGAAGATGGATGCTGAGGTGAAGAAGATGGATGCTGAGGTGAAGAAAATGAGGTTGAAGGTGAAGAAGTTGTGGCTGGCTATTGTGTTTTTGTGTACCATAATATGGTTTGCAAAATGAAGATGGTGTAAGATGCTCCCACCAGTTAGGGTCCTATTAGCCTACCAGTAATGTAATCTTTATTAGGGTCCTATTAGATAACTATATGTGTTTTTGGTTGAGCAAGATGGTGTAATCATCACTTTTGGTGAATCAAAGGGATCCCTGAATATTCTGCACAATGTTCTTGTTGTTGTCATATGACATTTCAGATGATGAATAATAGTGCAAACCAAAAGAATGCAACAAAACATAGGCTAGCATTACAGATTCCTTGACAGTATTCATTGTTATATATTACAGGCCATTGATTCTATAAGATCATTGACTGATGCCTAATCAAAAGTGGCCAAAATGCATCTCTAATCAAAGAGTCATAAATACATTTTACACTAAACAAAAGTGGCCAAAATCAGTCTCTAAACATTTACAACAACAAACAACAATGCCATAAACGAGGAGCAGCAGTGGCTTCTAAATGCTCCCACCAGTTCTTCCACTTCCTCTAGTCCTCCCACCTGTCCTGCCTCCTCTTCCTCTTCTTGTATTTCTTGGAGTAGATGAAGGTGGCTGAGATGATGACACAGTAGGGGCATTCACATGAAGATCTTTTGTAGTTGGTGGTGGCTGTGATGATGCATTGACATGAATCTGTTGAGCATGTATAATTGTTGTGTTAAGTGACAATGAATGAAGGCTAACAAAGTTGTATTTACTCAAGTACTCAACACAACTACATAGTCAAGTAACCTGATTTTCATCATTCATTTCATTCATTCTTGTTGCATTATCAATATCCATTGCATCAGAAACAACCTGCAAACAGATCAATTACATAGGTATATCACATTGGGGATCCCAAATCACAATATCACAAACAGATCCAATATCACAAATTCATAGCTTCAATATCACAATATCACAAACAGATCCAATATCACAATATCACAAACAGATCCAATATCACCTGCAAACAGATCCAATATCACAAATTCATAGCTTCATTCACATAGGTATATCACATTGGGGATCCCATCACATTGCTTTAAACTTACAGTTTGAGAAGGTATATCATTTTGAGAAGCATTAGCCATACGCTTGGCACATGTCCTTGCATTGTGTCCTGTCTGCTTACAAAGACCACATCTAGGGTTGCTAAAATGTGCTCTGGACAGCTTGGTGCTTCCTGGTGGTGGAGGTACTTCACCTAATAGTAAGAAAAAACAAGAGGAATTAACATAAGCATTTTTAAGATGAAGAATACATAAAAATAAGCAAGTTGAAAAACAGCAAACCTGCTGATGGAGTTCTAGTCAAGTTAGGTGGTCTTCCAGGGCCTCTTTTATACATTGGTGGCAAGATAGGAGCTGAAATCTTTTCCCACAGATCAATCCCTGGAATTGGCTCAATTTCATATGCATATGCTCTACAGTAGGCCTCTTTTGAATAACAACCTTCAACATAGTTGTGGATGTCTAAACCCCTGGCATAAATGCATGCAATGGCATGAGGACATGGCAGTCCATTTAAGTTCCACTTTCTACATGTACAATCCCTCTGCTGCAGATTCACAACATGTACTGATGACACCCCAGAGGCACAACCAGATCCCTTTCCTTGTACCTGAAACTTGAAGTTTGAAGATTCTTCGACATTGTAATCCCCACTGAACTTGGCAAATTTCTCAAGCTGCTTTTGAATTCTCCCCATTATCCTCTTGTTCCACTTTTCACTAGCCTTCCTCCTATTAGCTTGCCTTACCATAAGATACATTCTCATCTCTTCATTAAGACCTAAAATTGGTAATTTTCTTGCTGCAAGGATGTTAGAGTTGAAAGACTCACAAAGATTGTTACAGAGGATATCACACTTGAGGTTGGTCTTGAAATGAGATCTGCTCCATTGACTAGCAGGCCTCTGCTTCAACCAATTATAAGCAGCTGGATTCTTCTTTGCAATTTCCTCCATGTTGTGTGTGAACTAAGGTATGGTTGTGCTTCTTGCTGCTTGCCAAAGCAATTGCTTCAACTCCTTGCCAACATAACCATCTGACTCGAAGTTGGCATAAAGGTGTCTGACACAGTTTCTATGCTCACTATTTGGTAAAACAGCCTTGATAGCATCCATAAGCCCTTTTTGCTTGTCACTCATAACTGTCACAGCTCCATCATTTACAATCTGCAAGTCTTCTCTGAGAAGCTCCAAGAACCAAGTCTAAGTTTCAGTAGTTTCTTGCTCCACTATTGCATATGCAATGGGGAATACTCCATTGTTGGCATCAATACCAATGGCTGTAAGCATTATTCCCTTAAGCTTTGTCCTTAAGTGTGTACCATCCAGCCCTATTAATGACCTACAACCTTCACTCCAACCTTGTTTCAAAGCTGCATAACACACATACATCTTTGAAAATCTTCTAACCTCTCCATCCAGAGGAGCATGAATCCATACAGTGTTTCTGGTATTTGCCTTCTTTACTTCAGCTGCCCATGACTCCAGAAGATTGTACTGCTCTTGAGTGGACCCATATATCATTCTCTCTGCTATCTTCTTTGCCCTATGACACAGTTGAAAACTCACAGAAATGTGGAAGTCATCATTAATAGCAGCTTGTATACCAGCCCTTGTCCATGATGGATCAGCCATAAACCTGCTCATATATCTCCTTGCAATGAAAGGAGCATTGAGTGCATTCACTTTAGGCTGCCCCAGCTGACCACAAATGTGATCCAATACACATGTCTTGATAGCCACTTCACTTGAGCCTTTAGAAATAATGGAGGCCCAAACTTTGAATGTGCACTTAGCTGTACACTTCTTATCATTGACCTGCATTGTTTTGCAAACAGCCTTACATCTCATCATGTCATTAGGCCTAAACAAAATCTGTTTCCTGGTCAGAATAGAATGACACTTCATTGCATCCTTAAAAGCTTGAAAGTTGGGATACCTTTTACCAACAAAGAAATCAGGATTCCTCAAGTCATGCTCTTTATTGAACTCTGGAAAGTTAGTGAACCTCTTCTTCTTCCTTATATTTTTCTTGCCATCAAACCTCCAATAAGTTCTATCCTCATCAGAACTAGACTCACTTGCACTCTGTAATGTCTCAGAGGCATGACCACCATCATCTGATATTACTACCTCATCACCTGTTTCCATCACATTTGCCTCTGGCTCATGGACATTCTCCTCTGTCTCATTCTCATTCAAATTTTTATCTGCCACTTCCTCATCCACATTACACTGGAAAGCTTCATCATCCTCTACCTCATTCTCTGATTGACTCATCTCATAGTCAGAATCAGTCAATGACTCAATTTCAGTGTCATCAGAGTCAGTTTCCTTTGCACCCTCCTCAATAAAGTCCTCTTCTTCTTCAACATTTCTCACTGCCATTGGCCTCACCCTCTTTGGTTTTACTGTAAAAATTGGTTTTACTGGAAGGCTCCTAGGATAAGGAAGGCTCCTAGGACACTTCATCCTACCAGCACACCGCTTAATTCTTTTCTCTGACTTTGTTCCCACACCACCAACACCTTGACTTGTTCCCACACCATCAACACCTTGACTTGTTCCCACACCAGTAGACACTTCACTTGTTCCCATAGCAGCACTCACCTTTACAACCTCTTCTTCTACTAAGTCTTCAATGTGATTGCCCATGTAATTGATATGAATAACAGGTGGCTGATGGATGTTATTCAGTTTCTCATTCTCACATAGCTCCTTTTGTCTCTGACAAGTTGCAACTATAAATAGTTGCACACAAGTCCTAGGTTTTAGACACTGCAGCATATAAGATACATGTGCTTCTACACCTAGCTGCTTGTACTCCTCATCTGCTTTATACCAATATGTAATTGGAGGTGATCTGTATCCCAAGTCCTCAGCCAAATGGTTTAGACAAACCCAACTAAACACATCTGGATCCAACCTATCTACCCATACTACTTCACCCCCATTGTACACCCTATCATTCCCCTTCCTAACAAACCTTCCACCATGATGCAATTCTATGCTAAAAAAACCTTCTGCAATCAGACATGCAACTCACTTAGGACAAATAAACACCCTAATATTTAACATGCAATTTGAGCATAAACAACCCATAAACAAAACAAAAACCCAAATCACAATACTCAGTGCCTAATTAACAACATAAAGCATTTCATTAAATAAACATGCAGCCCTAATCCCAATTTCGTTTTCTATCATAAACCCTAAACAGTGACCATTTAACAATTCCGTACAAATCAAACCACTTCCAAACCACTAGATCATATATTCGACATCATTGGGACCACAAAACAGTTGAGGTGAGTAAGTTTTTACCTTCTGAGGTTGGTGCATCTCCATCAAGACGAAAGTAACTCCAATATCTTGGTTGTGCTGGATCATCCATCACTTTTGAGATTCGGTCAACAAAGTGAGAGAAACTAGCAGCCCTTTTTGGGAATCTTCTCTGGATTTCACAGCGAAATCAGTTTGAAGGCAGAGGTGAAAAAAACAGAAGGAAAGGGAAAAGTGATCTGGGGAGGTGAAAGAAACAGAAGGAAAGAGACTGATCGAGTAGAGAGTTGAAATGGGAGAGATAAGTTCACAATGAGCAAAGTTTAGAATGGGGCATACTTTAGTGAGCAAACCAGCCATTTTCCCATGGGAGTAAACTAATGAAATTCCCAAAATGTCCTTAAGATTTGCACATGAGTGGCATGTGTCATTGTTTTTAACGGCATAAGCAAAATTTTAACGTCTGATTTAGACGGAGTGATCAAAGTGAATACAAGTGTAATTCGATAGTGAGCAACGTGATATTGGACAAACTTCAGTGAGCAAAGTTTAGAATGGGGCATACTTTAGTGAGCAAACCAGCCATTTTCCCTAATCAGAAAAATGACGAAGTATAGAAATCTGAGGAAAAAGTGTAAAATATGTTGTTTTCGTGATTTTGAGGCCTGTGCTAAACTGACCAATCCTTTTCCAAATTTGATGAAATTTGGTATGCATATAATTGGCAAGCTAAAGTATATTGTGTCAAAATTTTAGATCGATCGGAGTTCGGGAAGCTACCCAAACGATGGCTGCAACTTGGCAGTTTGAGCAAAGATCACCAGGGACTACCAGGATTTTCCTGAGACTGTGTCCTGATTTTCGGAATTTCTGTGGAACACATCGCTTAGAAATTACTGTTCAGAATCACTATTACGATTTCACTGTTCACTGTTCACCGTTACTATTCACGATCACTGTTCACAAAAAAAAATTTCAAGAGATCATACAATAACACACGAAATTTACAAAGTTACAAAGTAACACTTCATGAATCAAAACATTATAATTTCCCCGGCAACGGCGCCAAAAATTGATGAAGCTATTATCCAAGCACATTGTACCTGCAAAAGAACTTCATACAAATATTACCCTCTTGTGTCATCGTTAGTATAGGACAAGTAGGGATCGTTCAGTCCGGGGAAATCAAGGGCGTTCAATCACATAAAGCATTACAAAATCATATTGGGGGTTTGAAATTTGATTCTAAAACCTACTGAAAATTATGAAAATAAAAACTAAATTATAAATTTACATGTGATCAACATCTTTCAAACAAAACACATCACACAAAAACTCACATGCACATAACAAACCGATCAAAGACAATATCCCACCGAATCTTCCTTTGCCGATTCCTCTTCAAGGTTTGTTTTAAAGTGTGAGTCACTCATCTGTCATGGCTTGTAATTTTCTGTATAATTACTTAACTTTGTCTATGAAGTTTGTAAGGATTTGTGGTTTGTTATTTGGTTTTATTAATTTTACATTGGATTTCCGAAATTCTGTTATGTGTTTTGGTTTTCTTTTTGTCTAATTGATAAACATGTGTATGATGAATTGATTGTATGGTAATAGGGCAGTAACTTTGTTTGATGATTTGATGATTTTATTTGGTTTATTTTCTGAATTCGTATGCACAACAAGTTTTAGGGTTAAGTGAAGCTTTAGCTAGGCTGATCTTGGGTTTAATTCTTTATGTTACCGAACCACAAATATGAGGTAAGTTATACACGAAGTTGATTTATCTTGTATTGGTTCTAAGGGATAGAGTAATTTAGAAAATATGCATGTTGAAGCAAGGTGAGGTGACGCCATACTTGTTGCATGTTTCCAATTCGACTCATTGTGCTTATGTGTTTCTTGGTTTAATTTCTACACGAAGTGTCTTTAAACTGATTAGCACTATGTTTAGGGTTATGCACGAAGCTAATTCTAAATAATTGAGGAGTTTTGAATGATTAGATGAACCACGAAGGGCTCTAGTTATAATTGGAACTAAATTGCATGAAATCGGATTCAATAAAGTTGCTGCCGTATTATTGTCTTTGATCGGTTTGTTATGTGCATGTGAGTTTTTGTGTGATGTGTTTTGTTTGAAAGATGTTGATCACATGTAAATATATAATTTAGGTTTTATTTTCGTAATTTTCAGTAGAATATAGAATCAAATTTCAAATCCCCAATATGATTTTGTAATGCTTTATGTGATTGAACGCCCTTGATTTCCCCGGACTGAACGATCCCTACTTGTCCTATACTAACGATGACACAAGAGGGTAATATGTGTATGAAGTTATTTTGCAGGTACAATGTGCTTGGATAATAGCTCCATCAGCTCACCTAGAGTGGTTAACCTTAGGACTTACATGTTACATGAGAAAATTGACGACCTTACTTGTTTGCTTGTCTTCTACTATAGACTTTTGTACTTCAATGTTACGAGTTGTATAACGGTAGCATAAATTTTAGGATCACCTCGCGAAAGCTCGATCTTAAAACATTATAAAGTCTCTCAACTAGGTAAAAATCGGAAACGTTCTAGTTGTAGGTCGAAACTTGTTAAGTTCAATGCATGCTAAATACTTGTTCCTTACTTTCTTGTGTACGAATCTTATGTGTTAAAGAGTTGAGTATGGAATGCTTTGTGTGAAAGATGTCGACCAAATTGTAAATAATAGACTTAGGATTTATTTTCAGCAATTTATTTTCGTGCCTAGATGTTAGAAGGCAGCTTTGCTGCCGATCACAATTCATCCCCCATGATTTAGTTTCTTGTTTGTATATATGTGAATAAAGTGACATTCACTACAACACTGAATATCTTAGGCGACGAAAATTTTTCGTCACCTAAGAAAGATTTTCGTCGTCTAAGCTTTTAGGTGACGAAAATTTTGTCGCCTAAGTTTCGTCGTCTAAAGTTTGTGGTCTAAGTAAGTAGGCGAGGAAAATAAAATAATTTCGTCACCTAAGATAATTCTTAGACGACGAACAAATTTCGTCGTCTAAGCAAAATGGTGACGAAAAAAAAACTCTGAGAGGACGAATTTTTTCGTCGGCTAAATCCTATCTTAGACGACGAAAAAAATATTTCGTGGCCTAAGATAATTACTTAGACCACGAAACTCAACATTTTCGCGGTCTAAGTATTTATCTTAGGCGACGACAAATACAATTTCGTGGCCTAAGATGGATATTTAGTCGACGAAACTAAACGTTTTCGTCGCCTAAGCTGGATACTAAGGCGACGAAATAATTTATTTCGTGGTCTAAGATAGTTTCTTAGGCAACGAAACAATATTTTTTCGTTGCCTAAGAGGTTCTCTTAGGCGACGAAATTAATATTTTTCGTGGCTTAAGTAGATAGGTTAGACCACGAAAGAATTTTTTCGTCGACTTAGTATCCATCTTAGGCAACGAAAACATTTAGTTTCGTCGACTAAGTATGTATTAAATTTAAAAAAAAAAAAAAATAATTCGGATACTGAATATTCAAATAAATTAAAAAAATTATCCATAAAAATTAAATACCTAATATTAATAAGTTTATTCATACATTTGTTCAATAAAAATATTAAACTAAACAATATCGTAGGGAGAGAGAGGAGTCTGCAAGCTACTGTGGGCGGTTCCTAAACAACTGGAACTGTTCCTCCAACCAGTTAAGACGGTTTTCACTATTCTGGTACTTCTCATTTGCCAATCGTGTCTGCTCCTCTGCAAGTCTGATACGCTGTCGGGCCTCCTCCTCTGCAAGTGTGATACGCTGTCGGGCCTCCTCCTCTGCAAGTGCTATACGCTGTCGGGCCTCCTCCTCTAGTCGTCTCATACGCTCCGCATTTGACGACCGACTGCGTCCAGTGGAATTTTCCCCTTGCGATGATTGGGAGCCGACACCGAAAGTGACTCCTCCTAACCCCCGGTTCTCACCGCTGTTTCGCGGTCCCAGTGCGTTGACAAGCACTTGGGCTTGAGTCGGCTCGTCAAAATAGTGAACGATCTGATCTTCCGGAACGTCGGGGTGGTCATTCCTCACAGTGGTCATCACCCTCTCGAGCTCGACATTGATACGGCGCTGCATTTGAAAATGAAGTACGTTAGTGCATTAATAACTTATGTCGCTGTTATCAGATTTGGCCAAAATTTGTGTTCATTATCAATACAAAGACCAAGTAAGTAACATGCATATGAATAATGCATTCTAAATAATTCAAACATAATCGGCAGATACTTTTCATCAAACCACAACGGTTAAACATAATCCAAACATAATGCATTCACTAGGAGTTTTGAGATCGCATGATTAGAATGGTTTTAACTTGAGTAAATACACAAAGTTAGATAACTTAAGGGAAATATTAAAGAGCTTATGCATATGCTTATGAATTTCTTTTGATAACTTGTGTATTGATCATATTGGTGATGGATTTCCAAATTTGCACAAAATGTAGATGATGTCTTCTTTGAGAATGAGAACATCTGACTTCTTCAGCTCTTTAGCGCATAACTTCTGAAAGAACCTACACAAGGCTAGTATTGGTTCGACCACATCTGGATGCAAATAGGGTCGGATAACCACTGGAATAAGACGTTGTAGCAACACATGACAGCGTGGCTCTTCAATCCGTTAAACGTATTAAGCCCCAAGTTAATACACCGAGATATATTTCCTGCATACCCATGAGGATACTGTACTCCTTTAAACCATATGAAAATCTGCTTCTTGAAAGCCGGTTTAACTGTGTAAGGTGCAACAGGTATGAAAGTCCCTGACGCCGTCTTCACTGGCCTCAAGTGTTTTCGTAATCCCTCCTCCTTCAGATACTGACGTGCTTTCAAAGTGTCCTTACTCTTTCCTTTGATATCAAGAATTGTTCCCACAATGCTGTCACTTACTCCCTTTTCTATGTGCATGACATCTAGGGTGTGTCTAAGAATGGATTTCGACCAGTAAGGCAAATCATATAATCTACTCTTGTGTGTAAAACACTTGTACTCGTCAGGGCGTTCCGGAACTGGTATAGATAAATCACCGCTCAACACCCCGAAATCGAAAGAGTTCAGCTTCTCCAAAATTTCATCACCGCTCCAGGGACGGGGTTTAGGACGAAGCTCTACTGTTTTATCAAATGCTTTAGCATGAAATCGCCACTGGTGGTCAGCTGGAAGCCATCTACGGTGACCCAAGTAACACACCTTCCCAGCGCACCAAACAGAATGGACTTCGTTCAAGCAAACAGGACAAGCTTTATAACCTTTAGTCGCCTGAGACGACAACATCCCATAACCAGGAAAATCACTTATGGTAAACATCAGCATTGCTCTCATTATAAATGATCTTCCACTGTGCCTGTCAAAAGTAAGAACTCCATTTTCCCATAAGTCTAACAGCTCGTCGATCAAAGGTTGCAGATACACATCCAAACACTTTCCTGGAGACCTTGGGCCGGGAATTAACAGAGACATCATACTAAATTCCTTCTTCATACACATCCAAAGAGGCAGGTTGTACGACACAAGAATAACAGGCCATGTACTATGACTCAAACTCATATTTCCATGGGGATTGAATCCATTTGAGGCAAGGCCGAGTCTGACATTTCTAACATCTCTTGCAAAATCAGGGAATAATCTGTCAAAGGACTTCCACGCCTCGCCATCTGCAGGGTGTCTGAGAGTATCATCATCTGTCCTTCTCTCTCCATGCCATCTCATTTCTTTTTCGGTGTGTAAAGACATGTAAAGACGCTTCAATCTAGGAATTAAAGGGAAATGACGAAGTACCTTCACAGGAACACTGTTTTCCTTAACTGTGCCTTGCTCCCACCTCCAAGCGTGGCATATGGGACATTCATCAAGCTCGGCTTTCTCTTTGTAAAACAAAGCACAGTTGTTCTTGCAGGCGTGGATTTTGTTATAAATGAGACCGAGATCGCCCAATATCTTATGTAGTGTGTAATAACTATCAGGTAGATAGTTAGGTTGTGGAAGGTGTTCCTTAAACTGTTTTAGAAGACTATCAAAAGAGTCATTTGTCCACCTACTCTTGACTTTGAACTGCGTCTGTGAGATGATGGTCTCTAAAACAGTGTGAGGACTACCCTCGAATAATGGGATCTGCACTTGAGCAAGTAGTCTGGTATACTTATCATAATCAGCACTGTCAACAAGAGGAATTGTGCCATCCTCAAAAACTGCCTCTTGGAATTCCTCTTCCTCGCGTACTGGAGCAAAAGTAGGAAAAATGTCATGTAGAATATTCACAGCTGGGTCAGTATAAGGCTCGAAACCACCAGCAGCTGTTCGGTCATGGTATACAGCCTAGATTTCGGTAACCGTAGGTTCATAATCTACTGCTTCACCGTGTTTACTCCATGTTGTATAATTCTGCATAATACCTCTGTTACACAGGTGATCGTAGATTCGGCCGATCGTCTTGCGCTTAGTATTCATACAACTTAAGCAAGGACACCTGTGTGTTTTCTTTCCTCCACCATGTTCACGTACAAAATTTATAAAAATTCCTACTCCTTCATGGTATTCTTCGCTCTGTCTTGGGTACTGCAGTACCCAAGACAGAGCGAAGAATACCATGAAGGAGTATTATATAAATGCATGTATATCAGTGAATAAAAGAATGACGTTCTTTTATTCACCGCTAATTATAAATCATATAACAATGATTTTCGTCAAATAATTATAATTATTAATTAAATTAATTAAAGAATTATTAAAATATATAATTAATATATATAATTCACTAATTTCACAAAAACCAACAATTTAATTGAGTATATATAGGTATGGATCAACAAAAGCAACATATATACTAGCTATCACCTCACAATATACACACACAACAATATATATTTCTATAATTCTCTACCTCAAAAATGAAATATTTCAATGGAAAAAATTGAAATTATAGTTGAAAAAGATGAATAAAGAGATCATACCAAGTTAAAAATCAATGGGTAGTAGTGGAGAAGGCTTAGGAAGACCCGATTTGAAGCTTTTCACATCAAAAAATAAAAATCGGTGGAAAAATTTGAGGGGTGGAAAATGAATGCAGGTTTTATAGTATGGATTTACTTAGGCGACGAAACTTAATTTTTTCGTCGCCTAAGATCCACACTTAGGCGACGAAACTAATATTTTCGTCGCCTAAGTTTCACACTTAGGAGATGAAACTAATATTTTCGTCGCCTAAGTTTCACACTTAGGCGACGAAAATTAAGTTTCGTCGTCTAAGAAATAAACCTGCCGACGAAAAAAAATTCGCCGTGCTCGTCATTTCTTAGACCACGAAAAAAAGGTTCGTCGTCTAAGATTTTTTCTTAGGCGACGAATTTTGATATTTCGTCTCCTAAGTAAAAATCTTAGGCGACGAGTTTTTTTTTTTCGTGGTCTAAGATAATGCACGGACGACGAATATTTTTTTCGTCGGTAGGCTTTTGTCTTAGACCACGAAAATAATAATTCGTCGCCTAAGACTGTTCTTAGGCGACGAAAAGTTTTTCTTAGGTGAGGAAAGTTTTTTCGTCTCCTATGATAGCTTAGGTGAGGAATTTTTTAAAGTTTCGTCGCCTAAGGATTTTTTCCTTGTAGTGATTGTTTGTGTATATATATATGTGTTTTGTTTAACATTCTCATATTTCAGGTACCCTTAATCCCCAGCTTAGAACGATCCCTACTTATGTCTATACTACTAACGATTGTAGGGTTATTATTATTAAGACTTTAAATTCATGTTCTTAGGTATAGAGTATGCTTAGTGAGGAGGATTGGATTAGCTTAACATGTTTTTCATGCTTATATGTTGATCTCGCATGTTTATATTGATGTTACATGTTCATGAAACTTGGAATTTTCGTACTTAGCATTGTTGACGAGTCGCTGAAGCGAGCATCAAGCAATAATAACCCTACAATTGTTAGTAGTATAGACATAAGTAGGGATCGTTCTAAGCCGGGGATTAAGGGTACCTGAAATATGAGAATATTAAACAAAACACATATATATATATATACACAAACAATGTCACTTTATTCACATATATACATACAAGAAACGAAATCATGGGGGATGAATTGTGATCGGCAGCAAAGCTGCCTTCTAACATCTAGGCACGAAAATAAATTGCTGAAAATAAATCCTAAGTCTATTATTTACAAGTTTGGTCGACATCTTTCACACAAAGCACTCCACACTCAACTCTTTAACACATAAGATTCGTACACAAGAAAGTAAGGAACAAGTATTTAGCATGCATTGAACTTAAACAAGTTTCGACCTACTACTAGAACGTTTCCGATTTTTACCTAGTTGAGAGACTTTCTAATGTTTTAAGATTGAGCTTTCGCGAGGTGATCCTAAAAGTTATGCTACCGTTATACAACTCGTAACATTGAAGCACAAAAGTCTATAGTCGAAGACAAGCAAACAAGTAAGGTCGTCAATCTTCTCATTTAACATGTAAGTCCTAAGGTTAACCACTCTAGGTGAGCACGTACAACAAATCAAAGTGATCATACGTCTACTTAGTTCATTATAACTCAAGCAAATTAAACCTAATACCTAGATCATGTTCAAAGACAACACTAAGTATCGATTATAAGCCCTCACCTTAGTTCTAACCGGTTTAAATTCTCAACATGCATCAATACCACTGTCCTAATTATCTAAGTGTACTCATCTTACAAGTTTTATATTACAAATTAAAATGCAAATTCATTGATGCCGAAACTTAAACCTAAATCTAAGCATCGAATCAAACAAATCATTAACATAAAAATTATAAAACTAATCTCCAATTAGGTTCATACATAGACATATAATCCAAAACCAAAAATACATGCAAGTTTCATAGACAAAACTAAACATAACTACATAAACTTTACTAAACCGAGAGAAGGGAGTGGATCACACTTTTGTAGACACATTGATGACTTCGACTCGTGTGGATCCGGCGGAAGATGGAAGAGGTATGGAGGCTGCTCAACAAAGGGCTGTGTCGGCAGACAAAGGTTCCAAGTTTCGGCAGAAACTTGGGTGAAGGTGGAGGTGATTTCGGCTAGGGTTTATGTAGGATCTTTGGGGAGAATTTGGTAGAGCTTTGGCTTTGTGTTTTGGCTTTAGATGTGACCCTTTTCTTCATGGTGCCGGCCTCTATTTATAAGAGAAGGGAAAGGCTGATTTGGGAGAGTTTTCCTTGCTAAAAACGGGATAGAAATCTTCAATAAATAAGGTTTCCCAATCCGAGTTGGAGTAGGCTTTTCTCTCCTAATTGAACAAAGAAACTCTTGTTTGGCCGGCTTATGATTTATTCTTGGATGTTGCAAAGCTCTTTGGAATGATTTGACACGCCTGCAGCCGCTTGAAGACATTACCGGAAATTCCTCTCTGCTCGCGAGTACAGACTTTTCTAATATCGGGTACTGGCGAGGCTAATATGGGTGGCGAGTCTAGCGCTGGCGAGCGAACATGCATGCTAGCATGCGCGGATGATTGGCGAGCGGATGTGTGCAAGCTGGCGAGCGAGTGTTGGCGGCTGATCTTCTGGCGAGCAAGGTTGTTTGGCGAACAAACAAGGGCTTGGCGAGCAAACTCAAGCGAGCGAAAAAGGACTTGGCGAGCGAGATCTGGCGAGCATAAGCGAAGCTGATTTTCTTCCTTCTTCTCAGCAGATCTGACCATTGTGACTTTAACCGATTATAACTTTTTCCTGAGTGCTCCGATTGATCTGTATTTTTGAAACAAAACTTCTTAGAAAGCCAACAAAATGCATACCAAATTTCAGCAAATTTGGAAAATGATAAGTCACAAATCTATTCATCTCAGAATCACGAAAAAGACATATTTTTAACTATTTTCCAGAATTCTATAAACTTAGTCATTTTTCGGATTCTACAGCATGTTTTATCAAAACTCAACCAAAATGACACTAAACTATATTATGACTCAATCTTAGACAAATAAGGGTTAAACAAAGCATAAACGAGGGCGTAAACACATTAATATCGTCGCACATTGTGCTCCTATCAACTACCCCACACTTATCATTTGCTAGTCCCTTAGCAAACTAAATAAAAACTAGACTCTAAACAACTATTGCCCCTAACAATTTGTCTCAGGCTCGTATGTACACATAGTTTTCAAGTTAAATGCATGAGAATGCTAAGCACGAAAATTCCGAGCTTCATGAACATGTAACATCAATAAAAACATATACGAGCAAAAGTAAGCATGTAGACATGTAAAGCTAATTGAATCCACCTCCCAAGGCATACTCTCTTCTCTTCTCTCGAAGCATGGTTATTCACACATAAGTATATGCAAGTGAAAGATAATGAATTACGAAGAGTAACTTGCATATGTCAAAGAAACAAAAGCAGTTTGTGAAATTTTTTTATGGAAAAACCTCATATGATAACTATATGCACCAATGAACCAAAACCATATGTTTACTCTTGAGATAATCTCCAGAAATCAAATTTAACCATCTTAAGAATCATGAAAAGATCAATAAAAGGATTGTAATGGGGCTAGGCTAAGAGGTATTCGATATTTGGATAAGGAGGCTCAAAACGTCACCGTGGCCTTTGGTAAAGCTCAAAACTCCTCATGTCTTCTCATCAAGGGTCGGATTATTTCTTGTTGGACCCATACTTCATCTTTTCCTCCAAAAATCATTACAACAAAATTTAAGACTCAAGCCATGAACAATTTTCTTTTTCTTTTCTATGCCGTGCCTATACCTTGTATTTTCTTGCTCTCGGTTTCTTTTTCTTTTTCTTTTCTAAGGCACGACATCTAATACATTTTACATATAGATTCTTGGCTAAGTCTACCCCACACTTAATCTTCTTCATCACGTCACGCGAAAACGCCTTCAAAAATCAAGCTTTTACCAAATCATTGATCAAGGGTAAAATATCACTATACTAAGCTCATGGAAAGTGTTTAAGGGTGATGAAAGAAAAGGCTAATCGAAGGCTCAAAAGGGTCTACTAAGGTGTCCCACGATGGGCACAAATAGGCACATGCTTTATATGGCAATGGTGGTAAACCTAAAAGATCTTTTCAATCACTTTCAAAATCAAGGTATTTTATGACCTAAAACGTTTTGAAAATCAACAGGAGTAAGTTCTAGTAATACTCGAGTCCATGAAAAACTATTGCATATAGTTATCGAATAATCAAAGAATTATGAGGTTTCATGCTTCCTACGAATCTATCGAATTTTATCTTTTATCACTCAAGAAGAAAACAAATTGGCTCTAAAGCTCACATATGTTATTTGGAAATAAACTAGATAAAACATGCATGCTTCATTAATCAACAAGTCCTACATGCTCCTACCAATGCACATAATCCATGAAACTCACAATTTTAAAAGTATGCACAACAATCATTTATGCATGCAAAGAGGAGAAAAACATCATTGACATATTAGGGGCATCCTAAGACTCGAAACAACAATTTAAACACTCTATTTTTTGTATTACAATTTTCTGAATTTTCTTTTCTAAACTAAGCACATAAAAACATAAACGGAATACGTTATCCCACCCCACACTTAGAAAATTACATTGTCCTCAATGTAAGCATAGAATTATAGCAAGTAACTTCGTAAGCATTCAATAGTCTAACATATTCCATCATATCATCACAAACCAAAGAAAAAGAGAAGGGTTAAGAAATTTCAAACTCTCGGTGATGCTCCTTCACTTTTCTTTGATTGAATTGGGTTGTCTCCCAAGTAGCGCTTTGTGTTTATAGTCCATTTCTTAGACTTTTCACCATTGTATCTTGCATGTGTTCACTGCGAGCTAAAATAGCTCAAATCGGCACGAAGTAGCTCAATGAGATGCTCGTGACACCATGCGCGTGTCCCGGCATCAAAGTGGGGAGTGCCGGCATGAGTTTGTGGAGAGGGCTGCCTATCAGCAGCAAGTTGCTGCTTTCTATGAAGGCTGGCGGTGTCAATGTCCATGTTGAAAGCCTTGATGGCCCACCATGCTTTGTGCTCTAGCTCAACCGGTAAGTGACATGCTTTGCCATAAATTAACCGAAAAGGTGACATACCTATCGGCGTCTTGTATGCAGTCCTATATGCCCACAAAGCATCATCGAGACGATCACTCCAATCCTTCCTTGAAGGTCCAACCGATTTCTCTAATACTTGCTTGATCTCTCGATTGCTCACTTCGGCCATACCACTTGTTTGGGGATGATAAGGTATAGATACCTTATGTGTGACGCCATACTTCTTCAACAAGGTTTCAATAGTGCGGTTGCAAAAATGGGAGCCTCCATCACTAATCAAGACTCTTGGAACTCCAAAACGTGAGAATATGTTAGTCTTGAGGAAATCGGCAACCACTCTTGAATCATTGGTGCGTGTGGCCTTGGCTTCGATCCACTTTGACACATAATCAACCACTAGCAATATGTAAAGAAAACCCTTGCTTGAAGGAAACGGCCTCATGAAATCAATTCCCCATAGGTCGAAAATTTCTACCTCAATGATTGGGTGTAGAGGCATTTGATCTCGGGCTCCTATGTTGCCGGTTCTTTGGCACCGGTCACATGTCACACATGCCATATATGAATCTTTAAACAAAGTTGGCCAAAAGAAACCACACTCAAGTACCTTTAATGCTGTCCTCTTTGGCCCGAAGTGACCACCATACGCCTCGGAGTGACAAAAAGAAAGAATGGATTGATGCTCTTCTTTCGGAACACATCGTCTTACCACTTGATCGCTACATTGCTTCCACAAATATGGCTCATCCCAAAAGAAGTGCCGAACTTGTTTCTTGATCCTATTCTTGATGTGGCTCGGCAAATCCCTTGGAAATTGGTGTGTTGCAAGATAATTGGCAATATCGGCGTACCAAGGTTCACTTGTTGCATCGATCCGAAATAGTTGCTCATCCGGGAAATTCTCCACTAAGGGTAGCCGATCCTCCTCCTTAAGTATCCTACTCAAGTGGTCGGCAACAACATTATCACTTCCCTTCTTGTCTTTTATTTCAATGTCGAACTCTTGTAGCAAAAGAATCCAACGTATGAGCCCCGGTTTTGCATCCTTCTTCGTCATAAGATAGCTCAAGGCGGCATGATCACTATAAACAATTACTTTGGAATTCAAAAGATATGATCGAAACTTTTCCAAAGCAAAAATTACCGCCTAGAGTTCTTTCTCCGTTGTGGTATAATTGAGTTGAGCATCATTGAGGGTCCTTGAGGCATAAAAAATCACGTGAGGCTTCTTCTCCTTCCTTTGGCCAAGCACTGCCCCCATGGCATAGTCCGAAGCGTCGCACATGAGCTCGAATGGAAGCTCCCAATCCGGCGGCACCATGATCGGCGCCGTGCACAAGCACTCCTTCAATCGGCAAAAAGCTTCTTCACATGCATCCGTCCACTCAAACGTCACATCCTTTTGTAGTAAGTTGCTCAATGGCTTGGCTATTGATGAGAAGTCCTTGACAAATCGTCTATAAAATCTGGCATGGCCAAGGAAGCTTCTCACATCTCTAACATTCTTAGGGCTCGGTAAGTGTTGAATCAACTCCACTTTGGCTTTGTCGACTTCAATGCCCTTCTCGGATATAATATGGCCTAGTACAATGCCTTGGTTCACCATAAAGTGACACTTCTCCCAATTTAGCACAAGGTTGGTCTCTACACACCTCTCAAGTATTTCCTCCAAATTTTCCAAACACGTGTCGAAGTTGCGTCCATATACGCTAAAGTCATCCATGAATACTTCGATCTTATTCTCAATAAAGTCGGAGAAGATGTTGTACATGCATAGTCCGAATGGCATCCTTCTATAAGCAAAAGTACCAAAGGGACATGTGAAAGTAGTCTTCTCTTGGTCATCCGGGTGTATGGAAATTTGGTTGTATCCACTATAACCATCGAGAAAGCAATAAAACTTGTGACCGGCTAGCCTCTCTAACATTTGATCCATGAATGGCAAAGGCATGTGATCCTTCCTCATTGTTATAGTCGATACACATGCGATGACCGGTCACTAGCCTTTGTGGCACAAGCTCATTCTTCACAACGTTACACCACTCTTCTTGGCAACTACTTGCACCAGTGAGATCCACTTGTTATCCGAGATAGGGTAAATAACTCCACAATCAAGTAGCTTAATAATCTCATCTTTTACCACCTTCAGCATTGGCGGGTGGAGGCGTCTTTGACCTTCTCTTGTAGGCTTCGCTCCTTCTTCAAGTAATATTCGATGAACACATGTTGTAGGGCTTATTCCCTTGATATCCGCTAAGGTCCAACCTATGGCAGTTCTATGCTTCTTAAGCACACTTATCAAATCACATTCTTGCTTCTCTTTAAGCATTGAAGACACAATAACCGGTAAGGTATCTTCCTTTCCAAGATAAACATACTTCAAAGTACTAGGGAGCTCTTTGGGGCCTCTTCCACACTTGGACGAAATTTGTTTGTGGCACTAGCGATAGACAAAAACGAATGCTTTGCATAGATTGGGGCTGCATCAAGCTCGGCAACAACTTCTCTCAAACTTGGTTCGGCAACCACTTCTTCGATCTCCACTTGTGCTCCCTTCTTGTCAAATCCCGCCCCTTTCTCAATTGCTAATTGCTATGCATCAAGGGTGGCCGACATGACTTGCTCGGCCTCCCCAATAACTTCCAAAAATAGGCAATCCTCCTCCTTAGCAATAGGGAACTTCATGGCTTTAAAAACATTAAACTTGATTACGTCGCCATCAAATTCCATTGTTAAATTGCCCGCGGCAACATCAATCTTTGTCATCGCCGTCCTCATGAATTGCCGGCCAAGCAATAGTTGTGTGCATTGCTCCGATGAATCCTCCATCTCAATAATATAGAAATCGGCCGGAAAGATCAATTCATTAATTTGCACAAGCACATCCTCCACATAGCCTTCCGGATACTTGTTAGAACGATCCGCTAGTTGTATGATGACATTATCCTTCTTGAGAGGTCCAAGGTTCAACGTTTCATAAACATTGAGTGGCATCACATTAATTGACGCTCCCAAATCCAACATAACATCCTAAAATTTAGTGTTGCCAATCACACATGGAACATTGAAGCTTCCGGGATCCTTCATCTTTGGTGGTAGTTTTCTTTGTATAACGGCTGACACCGTCTCACTCATTCTTACCACTTGTGTCTCCCTTGTATGTCTTCGTGTAGTGCATAGCTCCTTGAGGAATTTTGCATACTTTGGTACTTGTCTAATGCACTCTAACAATGGAATGTTCACTTCAACCTTCCCAAATACCTCCAACACTTCTTCGTCGGATTTCTCCTTCTTGGATTTTGCAAAACGTGAAGAGAAAGGCATGTATGAGTTAGGTACTCCTCCCTTCGTTGGATTGCTCGGCACACTCTCTTTATTTGAAGTCGCGGGATCTCGCTCCATGTCATTCTTGCTCCACACTTGGCTCGGTTTCTCTGCCCTCTTCTCGGTTGCAGCCCCCTGTATTTCCGGTGTTTCCGTCGGCACTAGCAGTGGCTTGGCTGCAACTTCTACATGTTGCTCGGCAGCAAGGCTGCCATTTGTGGTTCCAAATTGTTGCTCGACATCAATGTTACTGCCGGCAACTTTTCCTCCACTATTCTTGGCTTGTGGCTCGGCTAAGGTTTTACCACTTCGAGTAACAATGGCTTGAGCTTGCTCATTCCTCAGATTCTTAACTACTCCTCCTGGTAACTTTTCTTGCTCGGTAAACTTTCCCATAAAATCCACGACTTGCCCCATTTGGGTTTTATGTTCCCCAATATCCTTCGAGTGAGTTAGTTGTCCCGCAAGTAATGCTTGAGTAGCACTCGAATGAGATTGAATCAATGCCTTGTAGTTGGGGTTGCTTGTTGCTCCTTGAGATTGGTTTGGCAAAGGTTGGAAGGTGGCATGGCTCGGCTGCGCCTGGTGTGGTTGGTAGGGCTGCCGTGGCACAAATGGTGCCCTAGGTTGAAAGGGTGCGGCAGCCCCTTGATTTGGCTGCATTGGTGTTCTAAGTACATTGTCATTGTTCGCCCACCGAAAGTTCGGATGATCATTGAACCTCGGATTAAAGTTCCCGTACCTTTGGCCTCCTTGGAAACCAATAGCATTGCACTCCTCTACTCCCTCACTTGATCCAAATTGAGGGCATTGTTCGGTCTCATGACCCTCGGTGCAAATGCCGCACACAATGGCACGCTTCTTCATCATATGACTCACCAAGTCGGCAAGCTTATCAACTTTCTCCTCCAATTTTGAGCTTGAAGACGTCTCATGTACCTTCTCATTCCTCGGTACATTATTTCGTGCCATACTAAATTGTTGGTTGTTCAATGCACGAACTTCCAACAAACTTCTTGCCGCTCCGGCATTCAATTCCAAGAAACTTCCTCCCGCGGCCGAATCAAGAAACTCTCTCTCCATAACACACAATCCCTCATAGAAATATTGCAACAAGAGTCCATCGCTAATGCCATGCGACGGACATAAAGAAACTAAGGACTTGAATCTCTTATAATAATCAAAGAAAGTCTCATCTCCGGCTTGCTTCACACTTGTTATCTGCTTCCTCAAATCCGTGATACGTGAAGCGGGAAAATACTTGAGCAAAAACTCATCCATCATTGAATTCCATGAAACAATGCGACCACTAGGCACCTCAAACAACCACTCCTTCGCTTGATCTTCCAATGAGAACGGAAAAGCCTTCATCTTGAAGTGTTACAAATCGGTCCCTCTCGGACACATAGACTCTGTGGTAAAGTTAAACCATTGTAAGTGCTTGTTGGGATCCTCACTTGGCATTCCATAAAAAGATTTCAACTTGTGGAGGAATCCACTCCTCAATTCAATTTCTCCGGTCTTATCGGTTTCCAAAGGAGGGTATGTGATATTAGACAGTACAGCTCCTCCTCCTCCAGCAACATGACCGTTCTGTGCTCTTATGGAAGTCATAATCTCTTCCTCTTCTACTGATGGAGAGCTCGGCAAAGATGTGGCTGAGCTCGGTGGTGAAGATGGTTCGGACGGCTCGGATGGTGGTAACGGCACAAACAAAGTGATGGCGAGCTCTTGATTCAAACGTTGCAAACGGCCTTGATGATCTCGTGTCCAAATATTAGATTCGGACATGCACTTTTCTGAAATTTGCAACGTTTAAACAAGTTAGAACATCGTAAAGAAATAGAATGCAAGAATATACATCATTACGGCATTGGCAATTACAAAACATGTTTCAAACAATGGTACACAAACAAGATCAGCAACAAGAACTATACAATCCACTACCAGAAAAACGAGGTTTCCCGACGGAAAAAAAAAACGGCCGACGAATTAAAATTTTCGTCGGTAATTCTAAGGAATAGCCGACGATTTTATTTTTCGTCGGTGGGAAAAAAAAATCGTCGGCCATAGTTTAACCATAGCCAACGAAACTGTTTTTTCGTTGGTATTTTCAAAACATCGTCGGCTATATTCATATTTCAGTCGACGATTTGTATTTTCGTCGGCCTTTCACCGAACCATTAGCCGACGAAAATTTTTGGAAGTATGGCCGACGAAGTTGACATTTTCGTCGGCTGTAAGTCTATATATTTTCAGATCTGGGCAGCAGCTGCTCATTTCAAAAAAAAAAAGGAAAAACGGGAGAAAAAGTGAAAAATCTGTGGGTATTGTTGAAATCCGTCCTCTCTTACATTGTGGAGCTATATATAGATACATATATGTATGTGTATATATGTTGATTTTGAGTTTTAGTGATTTTGATTTAGTAAGTGATTTTTTGTTTTGTTGTTGTTTTAGTATTAGAATGTATGTATATATATTGATTTTGAGTTTTAGTTGAGTTGATTTTGAGTTTTAGTGATTTTGATTTATTAAGTGATTTTTTGTTTAATTTGTTGTTATTTTAGTGTTAGAATGTATGTATATATGTTGATTTTGAGTTTTAGTTGAGTTGATTTTGAGTTTTAGTTTAATTATGTGTTTTAATTTGATGTTATTTTAATTAGTGTTAATATATATATATATGTGTGTGTGTGTGTGTGTGTGTGTGTGTGTGTGTGTGTTAATTAATAGTTGTTGATAGTGTAATTAACTTAAATAATGGTTGATATATAGTGTAACTTAAATAATGGTTGTTAATGGTATATATATATGAGTTGATGTTGATAATAATATATATTGTAATGTAATTAATTATTAAGGATTTATATATATATATATATATATGTATGTGTTAATTAATTTCTTATTAATTAAAGTTATACATATATATTATTATCTGGCTATATATGGATCTGGATAAGAGTTGGATTTCGCTTCCAAGGCATGACCGACGATACACTACAGGAGTTGTGAATTTTTTGCAGTTGGTCGAGGAAAATGCAAACGGGAATGAATACCATTATTGCCCGTGCAAGAAATGTAAGTGTCGTAGTGATATGTGTCGATTTCCGATTAGGACAGTATGGGAGCACCTAAAGAGTAATGGGTTTTGGCCGAAGTACAAACGTTGGATATATCACGGTGAGCCATCATTAGATGGATCGCATGATCATGGGCAGTTTTTTTAGGCGGGCAGTAGTAGTACATCCAACGATCCAACAATGGCATTCGTCAACGACGTGTTTCCTTTTGAAAGCGGTGTACGTGGGGAACAATATATGCATGACCCGGTGCAGCCCTTCCCACAAGTTGTCAACACTGCTGCCTTTGACAAGTACAACAAACTGATTGCATTGCAACAAACCCCTGTGTCTTCAAGTTCTGAGAAGACAGTTCTTCAAAGTGTGATGGAGGTAATGAGGATTAAAGTGGAGACAAAATCGACTATCAGGCAAGTGGATGAATATCTACAGTACACTTCTTCGTTGTTGGAGGAGGGTCATCGTAATCCTACCAATCACCGTAAGGTCCGAAGTATCCTCAAAGATCTAGGGCTTTCCTACATTAAGATCCATGCATGCGCATTTGACTGCGTTCTCTTCTGGGGTAAAGATGCAGAAGGGAATGACCTTGCTAGCCTTGACGCATGTTCAATATGTCAGTCTGACCGATATAAGTTGACGGGAGCAGGCAATAGGAAACCTGTGAAAGTGTTTCGGTATTTTCCGTTGAGAGATAGGCTTGAGCGGTTGTACATATCAGAAACCACCGCAAAAGTTATGAGATGGCACGGTGAGCGGGACGTGGGAGACGCAGATATCATGACACATCTCTGACGGAGCGGCTTGGAAGCATATAAACAATGAGTTTCCTCATTTTGCGTCAGATGTCAGAAACGTCAGGCTCGGGCTCTCAACCGACGGGTTCAACCCTTTCGGCACCATGAGTCTTTCATACAGTATATGGCCGGTGGTTTTGGTACCTTACAACCTTCCTCCATGGATGTGCATGAAGAAGGAATATAATATGTTGACGTTGTTGATTCCGGGGCCTGGTTACCCAGGGAAATGTGTCGATGTGTATATCAGACCATTGATTGAAGAGCTTAAGGTATTGTGGGACGTTGGTCATCCCACTTTTGACAAGTACAAGGAGGAGACGTTCCAGATGCATGTCATGGTTATTGGTACCATCAGTGATTTTCCTGCTTATAGGATGTTGTCGGGCAGCGTTGTTAGGGGATACAAGGCTTGTCCAGAGTGCCTCAGCGATTATGGGAGCACCCCTCATTGCAACAAGATATGCAGAATGGGTCATCGTGTGTTCCATCCGGCGGATCACCACTGGCGTTACGAGTCCGCCGCATTTGATGGAACCGAAGAACACGGTGGTCCTCCCAGAAGATGGACGGGAAGAGAAATTTTTGCAGTGCTTAATGAGTACGATTTTGGGCCCCTCAGCAATCATCCCGATATTGTAGCGGAAATACCTGAAAGACCTGAGGAGTACAAGTTCTGGACACATAAGAGCATATTGTGGGAACTCCTGTACTGGTGTGAGTTGTTGATCCGTCACTTCCTAGACGTTATGCACATAGAAAAAAATGTTTCTGAAAGTGTGGTGGGCACAACGCTGAACTTGGAGGGGAAGACGAAAGACGGTCCTAAGGCTCGCACTGATCTGCAAAACATGAATATCAAAAAACAACTGTGGTTGAAACAAGGGAAGAGAAAAATGCCTCAAGCTTCTTACACCGTCAAGCCTGAGCATAAATCAGAAATTTTCCATTGGATAAGTCGGGCCAAATATCCTTCAGGCTTTGCTAGAAATATAGCCAAGTGTGTGAACAGACAATTCAACAATCTTTACGGGTTGAAAAGTCATGACAATCATATCCTGCTACAATGTCTCTTCCCTGTTTTCATTCGATCGTTCCTTCCCCGTCACGTTGTGGAGCCGTTAGTAGCGTTGGCAAGATTTTTCCAGAGGGTATGCACACGGGAAGTGGGAAAATCTGACCTCCGGGAAATGCAACAAGACATCGTTCATATCATGTGTAAATTTGAGATGATATTTCCTCCAAATTTTTTCGACATCATGCCTCACCTCATGATCCATCTTCCTCGGCAGTTGTTGCTTACCGGTCCTGTGCACTTCACTTGGATGTATCCGATGGAAAGGTACGTATTTTACCCCTTATGTTAATTTCCTCATCAATATATGTGATTTAGAATTAATGTATTATCATAACACTTTAAAAACTTGATTTATAGGCAACTTGGACAATACGGTGATTTTGTCCAAAACAGATCCGCACCTGAAGGATGTATAGCTGAAGCATATATTGCGCACGAGTGCGTCACCTACATGAAGCTGTATTTAGGAGCGTTACAGGAAAGCATACCGGAAGATGTACCTTCACAGTTCAATCTTTCCATACTCTCCGACGATGTTGTACTCGGTGGAAACATGCCAGTTTCCTACAAGTTGAAAGATTATGAGGTAGCCATTGCATATTGGTGGGTACTAATTAACTGTTTAGAAGTTCAGTTTTGGAAGAACATGCATCTAAACTGTGAACAAGTAGGAGGTGATCTCGATTACCAAAACCGGACATTCGCAGAGTATTTCGGCCGCTGGGTACGTAACTTTAACATTATTCTATACGTATTTATATATTATTGTGTATAATTATTCATATTTATAGTTGATTCTGATGGTTACAGATGGACCTTATTAAAAATGATAATCACCCAAATTGGTCGCACGAACTCCGACTTCTGGCGATGAAGCCGGTCTATTCAAAAGTTTATGCGACGTGCAAGGTGAATGGTGTGTTATTTCGATGTGAAGAGAGAGACGTCAAACTGAAAACACAAAATTCAGGGGTTATGGCACATGGTGGGGATGATGGAGTTGACTATTACGGTGTTCTCCATTCAGTTGTGGAACTGCATTATGGGGAAGGCATGAAAGTGGACCTTTTCAAGTGTAGATGGTTTGACACACGGCCGCAGAGCATGAAAACCGATCAATACGGCATAACTTCTGTGAACACTAGTACATCATGGTATGAGGATGACCCGTTCGTTTTAGCCACATGGGTGAAACAAGTGTTTTATCTTGATGATCTCGCCAAGGGTGACCCGTGGAAAGTAGTCAACACTATCCACAATCGCAACATTTACCGGGCGTCTACACTTAGAGTGGCTGAAGAGAACGAGGAAGGTGGCACCGCGTATCAAGAGCCCAACGCAAACGGTATTCCTGACTCCACTTTTATTCGCCTAGACACGCCGGTGCGAATTCGACGTGAAGAGCTACTGCTTGTTGATGTTGATCCAAATGAAGAAACTAACGAGGACTCTAGTGGTGAGGAAAGACATAGATTACCCTTATCAAGCAATTCAGAAACCGAAGAAGACTCATCCGATGATTCCAATTACAATCCGCCGGATTAAGTAATTTAGATGATGTAGTCCTTTCATTTGTAATCTCAAAATTTCTAATGAACGGGCGTGGGGATGAGCCTCCCAGGTAGGCTGGGTTCCAAACCCCTTAAAAAAAAATTTTAAATATGTTGACTGCTGGGTTTCTGTTTTCTTGATGTTCAATTTAAGTTATATATGAACAGGAAATAGGAATACGAGAGTAGTAAACCTACTGATTTTTTTTACCTTTTTCATATAATGGCAGACGAAAAACATGTTATTTTGTCAGTTATATTAATAATAGCCGACGAAAATATCATTATTTCGTCGGCTATACTAATAAAAGCCGACGAAAAATTCATTATTTTGTCGGCTATAACTATATTGGAAAATACATATTTTATTTTAGACAGGAAAAGACAAAAGAATAGCCGACGACTACGAGTCTCTCGTCAGCTATGATTTAAAAAAAAAAAACAAAAAATGATCATATTCCATTTTCTATCACTAACAATAAACCATTGCTTCATCCTTCAAATGCAAAAATGTTGTGAAATAAGATATGACCAAAATAATGAAATACGTCTACGGTTGAAAAATGACAAGATTCTGATAAAATCTGAGCGGCAAAAGATGCGGTCAAAGGTTTTATTTCTTCGTTTCCCTAATGGTAGCGTTACCTTCGGTAAATATTTTGAGGAAAATTTTTATACGATTAGTTGCATCTCATCGATTTGAAACTATTATCTGTTTAAGGTCAGGACAAAAAACGTCATTTAGACAGGCCAATTACCATTTCTAAGCGTTTAGAGGTTTGACTCACCCGGTTGACCGTTCCGATCGAGCCTTTAACGTTGTCAGCTGAAGTTGGATTTTTTTCCATACATGTATTTAATCTTAACGGTGATATCTGACGGTTGGAATAGATTTTATAAACTTTTAGATTAAAAATCAGAACATATGCACTAATGTTCCTTAACTTGTTTATTAAGTGTTTAAGTGAATATATAGTTTCAAATAGTTACTATACGTAGACTCTTCAAATACAAAAATGTTGTGAAATAAGATATGATCGAAATGATAAAATACGTCCTCGGTTGAAAAATGACAAGATTCCGATAAAATCTGTGTGCCGAATGTTGCGGTAGACTGTTTTTTACTTTCGTTTTCCTTTGGGTAGCCTGACGTTCGATAAATCAATTTTGTAAAAATTTTATACGATTAGTTGCGTCTCATTGATTTGAAACTATTATCTGTTGAAGGTGAGGCCAGAAACCGTCGTTTAACTAGACTAATTTCCGTTTTTAAGCGTTTAGAGGTTTGACTTACTGGTTTGATCAACAGTTTAGCCGACGAAAATTATATGTCGTCGGCTAAACTCTTGCGATCCGCGCCTTTTTATTGTCCGCCGTTGGATGGCTCAGATCGGACGGCTGTTGATTTTCCAAAGTATAGCCGACGATGTTCATAGAATAGCCGACGACATTCAAGGTATAGCCGACGATTAAAAAAGATTTCATCGGCTATTCTTTGAATAGCCGACGAAATCTTTTTTAATCGTCGGCTATTCTTTCTGCTATAAATCAGACAGTCCCGAACCCTAGCCGACTTTTTTCTCTCCTCCTCCTCCTCCTTCCTCAAATCGGCTGCGTCACTTCCTCCAATCCGCCGCTCTGCTCCTCCTCCTCCTCCTCCTCCTTCCTCAATTCGGCCGGCCTAGCTCCTCCTCCTCCTCCTTCTCCTCCGCATTCCCCTCCTCCTCCGACCTCCTCCTTCTCCTCCTCCTTCCCATCCTCCTCCGATCGAGCTAGGTTTACCATTTTTTTTTTCTAATTTATTTTAATTGTATAATTAAATTGTTAAATTGTTGTATAAATTGTTATATAATATTTGTTAATATTAATTATATAAATTGTATATATTTTTATATATTTGTTAATAAATTAATTATATATTTGTTATATATTTGTTAATTATATAAATTTGTAAATATATTTGTTAATAAATCGAGCTAGGTAATTAATTATATAAATTGTTATATATTTGTTAATATATACACATATTTGTATATATATATATATATATATATATATATATATGTTAATGTATATTTTAATTGTTATATATAAATTGTTAAATTAATTATATATATAAATTGGTAGCCTAATTATATAAATGGTTATATTTATGTTAATATATAAATGATTATTTGTATGTATATATATGTTAATGATGAAATATAGTTATATTTGTATATAAATGGTTATATCTATGTTAATGGTTAGTATTATTTAAAATTAGTTAAAATTTAAATATTAATTTGTTAGTTAGTTTTAAAATATGTTAGTATTATTGGTTATTATATTAATTAGAATTTGTTATATAATGTAATATAATTTAATATTAATTAATGTATTAATGCCTCAAGCTACAGATGACCGATGCACTCAGATAGTTATTCGGAGGCCGTCGTTCTTCCAGATCTAGGGGTTCTGGAAGTTCTGCCGGTTCTGCAGACTCCGACAGGACCATTAGCCAGCCTGAGAGGACCACCAGCCAGCCGAGGAGGAGTGTGGATTCATCACAGCCGCGGAGGACTGTGGATTCATCCCAGCCGCGGAGGAGTGTGAGTTCTCGGCACCAGACCCTTCTCCAGGCGGGGCGGCAGTCGAGCAGTTCACGTCCCCCTCTCGGGCCAGATGCTCCGAGGTTCAGTAGACAGCTATTTCAGGACGAGATAGCTCCAGACGTTCCTCAGGTCCGTATGCCTGAGGTTCATCGGGAGCCGATGACGAGTCCGGCGACGTCTGCTGCTGACTCGACTGAGAGACCTACTCTCCCAAATCAGCTCTACCTCTCGTACAACATTCCTGCGATACCCGAGGTCGACTTTCGTGGTGTGCCCATATGGCCTGATATGCCTCAGTACGTGAATGTTGCGGAGGCATACCATCAGGAGCCATTTGAGAGACCTGACCTCCTGATTTTGGCGAGGAGAAAAGGAAAGTCGACAGACGGGTCATCCAGTTCAGGTAACATTTGATTTTATTAATTAAATGTTTTATTAAAATTAACGCACTAATATTTAATTTTATTAACCAATCGTCGTTTATGTGATAGGGACAGCCGGTAGCAATTCAACGAGGAATACGAGAGGTGTCATATGTTTTGACACGCTCAGGAGAACTGTTGAGAGCAGGGGGAGGATCCAGATCAACGAACCCCCTAATCAGGAGGTTCAAGGGAAAAAACGCCGCGATTACGCGGGTTGCGTGGGGGCAATAATTAGGGATAAAGTCCCTATGTTGTGGACCCGATGGGCTGATGTGCCCGAAGAGATCAAGAGGGAGGTCAACAACGCGACGTCGGTGAGTAATTTAAAAAATTTAATTTCTTTATCGTAATATTTAATAATTTTCGGTATTGTTATAATTGTAAAACTAATAAAATATTATCTTTCAGACATACTTCGAGATTGCCGAACACAAGCACGATTGGGCGGACGCGATACAAAACTCGAGGTACGTTGGGAATACCTCATCTTATAATTTGAAATATTTTATGATATTAATAATATTTCTAATGCATTTTTGTTTTTTCCGTAGGTTCAAAGAGTGGAAGAACGAGCTGCGTACCCACTTTAACGAATACAACAACCGTGGTCGTATGGGTACTCCAAGAGAGTTCATGTTCAGGGAGTACGAGTGGCGTTGGTTGAAGACAGTAGACTTCAACAACCCACTTATGCAGGTAAATACTAAACTTAACTATAAATGTTTATTTTGTTAAAATTTTAATTATTAATTTAATTATTTTATAATTATTACACTAATATTTTTTTATGCATTTTTCTAATATTTTATTATTTATTTGAAGGAACGGTCTCGGATAAACTCTGCGAACCGCCGCCGTAACACAACCCCCCATCATGGTGGTTCTAGGCCATTTGCACAATATCAAGAGGAGGCGCTTAGAGATCATCCTTATAGCAACCTGTACGTGGAGACGTTCAAGAAGGCTTATCCACAAGCGACAGAACATCTCGTAAGTCGTTGATTACTATTTTAAAATTTTAATTATTAATTTTACTTAATTATATATTTGTTAGAATATTAATTATTTTTTTTTCCCGTTCAATTAGGAGAGGGTGAACCGGGCCGAAGAAGAAGTGTATGAGCAAGTAGTTCAGGAGATACAACCGAACATTTCAGAGGCAGATCTGCAAGAAGCCCTGCGCCAGGTCGACCGATCGAATGTCCAAACGGCAGCGATGATGTTCGACGCAGCCTTCCCACACCGGTCAAACCAATACTACTGCCGGGGTTTGGGAAGTTCTGGAATAGGGCTCCTGAAGACCACTAAGGGAGGTCAAAAGAAGAGAGGCGGGGACAGCCAACAGATGAGGGGGGAAGTGCAGAGATTGGCCGCAAGATTGGCGGCCGAGTCCCAGAGATCACTGGACCAACACCGCAGAACACAGCAGTATCATTTGGATATGGCCAGTTGGCATGCTGAATGCGAGAGAATTCAGCGACACAACTACGCCGGCCAACAAAACTGGTGGTATGATATGTTCGCGGCACAACAACAAGCCCTTGAACCCCCGCCCCCGTTTCAGCCGTTAGTTGAACCTCCAATGCCTCAACCTCCCGAGTTCGTTCAGCAGGATGACGAGCATGATGGAGATCACACTTTTGCAAACACCTTTGATGGCTTCAAGTCGTGTGGATCCAATGGGATGTGGTTCGGTGGTGGCTGGATGAAGGGTGAAGAATCGGCAGGATTTTATGGTGGTTGTGGTGGTTTTTGGTTGGTGTTTTTATGTAGGATCTTTGGCTGAAAATTGGTAGAGCTTTGGCTAGGGTTTTTGCTTTAGAATGTGACCCCGTTTTTCTGTGTAAAAGTTGGCTATTTATAGGGAAAAACTAGGGTATTGCCGGCAGCCCTTGATGCACAAGGAAAAAGAAAACCAAGTGGGATAGAGATTTGAAACCTTCCTTTCATAGTTCAATTAGGTTTTCTTTTTCTGAATTTTTCTTCAAGGCTTGGGCTTCACATCTTCATGGACTTCTTGAATAATCATTGGACTTCATTGCATAAGTTTTGATCCACCGAAAATGCTCCAATTGCCGGTAGCACAACATTGCACACAATCTGCCTTATTCGGCAGCTTCTCCTAGTTTGACTAGGAGAACTTCTTTCTTCATATTTTTCTTCAATGCCATGGCTTAGTGTCTTCCTCTTCCCTTCTTAAAGCTTGAACCATCTTCATAAATGCACCATTTGGTCCATCAAAAACAGAAAACACAAAATGGGGGCAGTAGGTTCCTGGAATCGGCAGATTTGATGTTGCTGTAGTAACTCCGGCATATCTCCATCCTCGGAGCTCCGATTGATGCGATTCCAAGTCTCAGATAAACTAGACACATATGGCCATCTCCCCATAAAACAGTTCAATCAAAATCCTTGTGAGTCGACGGGAATGATTTTTCGAAGTTGGATCAAAGTCCCAGGAAAATCCTGGAAGCCCCTGGATTGGAATGCTCGGACTGCCGTTTTGCAGCCAACGTTTGGGTGACTTCCCGAACTCCGATTGATCTGAAACTTTAACACAACATTCCTCAGTATATGATTAATATGCACACCAAATTTCATAGAATTCGGACAAGGATAGATCATATTTGTACTCGTCACAAAATCGCAAAAAAGACATATTTTGTACTATTTTCCAGATTTCTCGTACTTAGTCATTTTTCGGACAATTAAACACATTTCACCAAAACTCTACCAAAACTGACACTAACTATATTATGACTGTATCTTAGACAAATAAGGGTTAAACAAAGCATAAACGAGGGCATAAGCATGTAATATCATCGCACATTGTGCTCCTATCACTCTTCCCCTCTTAAATTCTCTCTTCTGCTCTTGTGTTCCTATTGTTTTCTAGTGATAGAAAGAGGTACTTTCTTCGGTTTGCAGACTTTCTTGTTGCAGTGTAGTTACAAGAATTCATTAGTCGTTGTATCCTGGGAGACGAGCGCCAATAGACATGTTGCACTGGTAGATGCGGCGTAATTGTCTTAAGGACAGTGTATGACACACACGGCTCGACTCTTCCTAATCCGATTTGTTAATAGATAAAATAATTAAAGTAATTTATAATCTTCTAATTAAGTAACAAACAAAGTACCTTAAAATGCGGCATATATCTTCTGTCTCTTTCTATCTCTGGTGCAACCCCATTAAATTCAGGATCTAACGGCTTGATAATTTCATCAACAAACACAACTAACATATCTAACGTTTCTCCAAAATATCTAGAAATGGTTTCCCCAAAATGTTGAAACCGTTCTTGTGCAGACCTATTCCTACACCTTTGTCCTAGCATATACACTAGCAATCCTACTACTTCCACGTGACTTGTTCTATTTGAACCCAACATCCTATATTTGACCTCCAAATCACTACATAAACGATAAAATACATCATTGTCCATTCTAAAAGCATTGTAACACCTTGCATCATGACCTCCTAATATTTCCAATATTCACTTATTACCTGTTTGAGATGATATCATGCAAGGACTTTTATGCACATAATTCTCATAATAGTGTTGAATGAGCAAGGCATTAAGTTGCACGAATGGGAAGTATATCTCCTCCTCCATTTCATCTACTCCAGAATTGTTCATATATATATATATATATATTCAATCCAAACATATGAATATAAATTTAAATTTGTAAATCATTACATTAGTAGAATAATTAAAACAGTAAAATCTTCATAACGTAATTCAAGCAATGCATACACAATATCCAAATAATGTCCACACACTCATGAATAACCAAATAATGTCCACACACACATGAATAAAATCTCAATCTGAGCCTATGTCTTATGTTTCACTCATCTCAAACTTTAACCACTCCAACTTGATCGTAGGATCTTCCATAGTGCAAAACATCTCTCTGTTCTCTTGATTAAGAAATAACCGAGTGGCAAAGAAGTGCAATCTACATCCTGGCCCAGCCCCGGGTAAAGAAGTGACCACCTTCATCACTTTTTTAATGCTAATGTCTGCACCTACTGCACTCTAACTGTTCATAGAAGATGCTATACTCCTACTCTCAATGGCCTCACACATTCGATCAATCTTCTTTGCTAGAAGAGCAGCACCTCCGACCCTACCAGTTTTTTGGACCGATCTTTTACATTTCTCAACAGTACTTGATTTTCTTTTTCTTTTAGAAGAACCATCAGCTTCCGGTTAAACCTCATCAGAATCACCACTTGACTCGAGGAAATCTTCATTCACTCCTTGCTTTGGACTTATAGGTAGAGATAGTCCAGAAGATGGTACATATGCATGTTGCCCAGTTGCTGAAATATCCAAGTACATCCTATCCAACTTAGCTTCGAATTCAGGTGAAATTTCCTTTTTCCTAAACTTTGCACAATCATTGTTTTTCTGTAAAGGAAAACATACATAATGTAAATTGACAACTTGATTCAACAATTGTAAATAAAAAGGTACAAGTAAATATACAAACCTCAATTTTTTAGTCCACAATTTTTTAAATATACAACTTGATTCCACCACTCGTCTTTTGCAACAATGGTTTGTAGTCGGTGATCCCAACCAAGACCAGTATAATTATTGATCAAATCTCTCCATAACTTCTAATCTGTTTTAAGGGAATCCCATTTGTTTTTCATTTTTTTCTAGTATATTTTTTACCAGTGTCGTTATAAATCTCACTCATTATATTCTCTCATCCTTCCGGATTAAAATGAGTGTTTGGACGATTACCCTTATCCACCTCCTTAATACATATATAGGTCACAAAATGCATCTACAAGAGTATCATTCCAAGAAGCTTTTTCTTTTTCCATCTAGCAAACATAAAAATACATGGATTGAACATGAGCAAACACCTAAAAGAACTACTATTGAAAAAAAAAAAGAAGCTCTAACAACTACCTAATACCAATATACTCACTGAATGATTAAAAAATTATCAAGTTTCTCCAAAATATTTTAAATTTTCTGTCCTCCATTTTCACCTACTGTTGGAATGTGTTCATAATTGATAAAAAAAAATATAAAGGTCTACTGTTGTAAGTAATTAATTGAAACCGAAAGCAATACTTCTTGTCAGCTAGAATACTACTTTCTTAACCCCACATTATTCTGATACTAATGAAAACGTACAAGGAATGTAATTAAAGCTAAAAACTGTAGTAACTTGTAACATTTCCTGAAATTATGCAATCTTTACATTGGTGACAGCATGCAATTGATTCAACTCTCTATTCATAATATAAGTATATATAGCATTAAAGGCCAAGATTGAAGATTAAATCAAAATCTTATGTGGTGAACTCTATCCAAATGCAAAACCAAGATTACTTTCCTCCACTGTACCAATCTAGTCAATTTTCTCAATATCACTAATTCCTCCAACACAGCTCATACTCCATACTTCATGAAAGAGCAATGTTTCATAGTAACCCAATGAATAACTCCAAAAAAAAGCAGACTAGTATTCTCATACAGTCAAATCAAACCACTTCCATCATGAACCTTCATCCTTTCATTAACCACCTATTGTAAGCGTCACTATGCTTCTTACTTCAAAATTCAACTCAGAAGTAAAACTCATTAACTAAACCAAGACTACATTCGTCCACTTTTTACCAATTTAACTACTCTATGTTCCATAGAAACTCAGTAACATAACAAAGCTTTGAACTTTACACTATTTTCTAGACAATGACACTTCCGATCAGCTCAAGTTAGAACTCAAAGTACCTGGACTTCTTATCTATTAATTACTTGAAATTTCTACAGCCATCACTATTACATAATTGCATCCCCAAAAAGAGTGACACAAACAATAGTCACGTTGACGCACTATGTTGATGCATTTAGACAAAAACTAGGATCTCATATTCCATACAAACCTTTCAAGCTTTTCAATATTTCATTTAGATGAACAAAAAATATGCAACTAAAATTTCAAAAGAATAAAACCTCAACGAAATTGGTGAATTTGGGATCTTTGTTGACCACCAAACGATGAACCTGCATCAATTTTAAGAAATCCTTGAGTACATTTTGTAGTACAAAAACAAGCACAAAAACAAAAAAGAAAAGTGAATTTGGGGAAAGCTGAACTTGAGGAGAAGCTGTGCTACTGTGGTTGGTTTGATGAGTCTTCTTCTTTGATTTGGGATTCTCCTGCTATTAATATGGAAGAAGAATCGCTATCAATAAGCAGCAGGGTTCCAGTTTCGGAAAGAACGGGGTCGTCTTTAGGTGATTTTGTTCCTCTATAATCTCTCTAAAAAACTACCCAAAGTCTAAAATTGAAGAGAAAGAAAGATTGTTACCTCAGAATCGATGGGAACCCAGACGTGTGAGTATCCAAACTCCGAATCCTTCAACAAGTCCCCAATCTCTGAGTCCTCCAGAAGGCCATGAATCAACTGATCCACAGCCAAATGAATCCCCAATCTGCGAGTTCCTGATGAGTCGCCGAAGCGAGCATCAAGCAATAATAACCTTACAATCGTTAGTAGTATAGAATAAGTAGGGATCGTTCTAACCGGGGATTAAGGGTACCTGAAATATGAGATTTTTAGACAAATATATATACATATATACAACATTACACGTCACATGGGGGATGAGTATGGCGTCGGCAGCTTGCTGCCCTTTAACACAAGACACGAAATAAATTTCTGAAAACAAATCCTAAGTCTATTATTTACAAGTGATCATCATCTCTCACAAAACATTTAGCACCAAAGACTCTTTAACATGTAGATTTGCATGCAAGAAGGTAAGAGACAAGTATTTAGTATGTTCAAGATTCAAATTAGTTTCGACCATAACTAGAGCTTCCGCTCTGTACCTAGTTACTAGACTCCTCAAGTTCTTTAGAACAAACTTCCGTTCTAGCCCTAAAGATTTTTATGCTAATCCGGTCAAGACTTAACATATATCGCACAAGAGTCTTAAATCGAAAACATGTAAACAAGTAAGGTTGTCAATCATCTTATTTAACATGCAAGTTCTAAGATTAATAACCCTAAGTGAATAACACAAATCATAGAGTCCGTCAGGTCCATCTAGTTTGTAATTACTCTAGCAAATTAAACCTAATACCTAGATCATGTTCAAAGACAACACCAAGTATCGATTTTCATGCCCTCATCTTAGATTACTAACCAATTTAAATCCTAAACATGCTTCTAATACCACTGCCCTAATTATCAAACATACAAAAACCACAAGTTACATATTACAAATTAGCATGCAAAATTCATTGTTCTTGTCGAAACCTAAACTTAATTCTAAGCATCAATTCAAACAAATCTTTAACATACAATTCATAAAACCAAAATTGATTCATACATAGACATATAAACCAACACCAAACATACATGATTGTTTCATAGACAAAACTAAACATAACTAAACAAAAATTACAAAACCGAAGAAGGGAGTGGATCACACTTTGAGACACCTTGAGAGCTTCACGTTGTGTGGATCCGGCGAAGTATGGAGGCTGGGGTGGGGCTGCACGGCAGTAAGTTACGTCGGCAGTAGGTTATGGAGGCAGAAAGTCCAAGGTCCTGCAAGAGCAGAAACTTGGTTGAAGTGAGGTGGAGGTGGTTTTCGGTTTAGGTTTTTGTCTAGGATCTTTGGGGAATTTTGGTAGAGTTTAGGCCTTGTGTTTAAGCTTGAGATGAGATGAGATTTCTGTGGGAAAACAGTCCCTATATATATAGGAGAATAGGTTTCCGGCTGCCCTAGATGCATAAGGCAATCAGAAAACCTAGTGGAATAAGGCTTTGAAACCTTCCTTTCATAGTTCAATTAGGTTTTCTTTTTCTGAATTTTTCTTCAAGGCTTGGGCTTCACATCTTCATGGACTTCATATGTGATCTTGACATCTTCATTTGGTGAACTTGATCCATGGAAAAATGCCCCAGCCGACCTATCAAACAATTGGCACAAATCTGCCTTTTCCGGCAGCTTTTCCTAGCTTCACTAGGAGAACTTCTTTCTTCGTCTTTTTCTTTATTGCTTTAGCTTGGTGTCTTCCTCTTTCCTTCCTTAAGCTTGGACCATCTTCACATATGCATTTGTACACCATATGGTCCATCGAAAACAGAAATTGTGAAAAGGAGGCAGTAGCATCCTGGAATCGGCAGAAAAGACCTTGCTCTAGTAACTCCGGCATATCTCCCTCCTCGGAGCTCCGATTGTTGCGATTCCAAGTTCCAGATAAACTAGACACACATAGCTACTTCCATACAAAACAGTTCGATCAAATTCCTTGTGAGTCGTTGGGAATGATGTTTCGAAGTTGGGACACAGTCCCAGGAAAATCCTGGAAGTCCCTGGTGATATTTGCTCGGACTGCCAAGTTGCAGCCATCTTTTGGGTGACTTTCTGAACTCCGATTGATCTGAAATTTTAACACAACATTCCTCAGTATATGAATAATAAACACACCAAATTTTATTAAATTCGGAGAAGGATAGATCGCATTTTTACTCATCTCAGAATCACGAAAAAGACATATTGCGTTATTTTCCAGATTTCTCAAACTTAGTCATTTTTTCGGATTCTAAAGCATATTTGATTAAAACTCTACCAAATTAACACTAAACTATATTATGACTCTATCCTAGACAAATAAGGGTTAAACGAAGAATAAACGAGGGCATAAGCATATAATATCGTCGCACATTGTGCTCCTATCAGTTCCCGACTGGCCGCTACTTGCTCCGGCGAGGTCGACGACGGTTCTTCAGTGGCTGATTGAGGGTCTGAGGGTTACAAAAGTGTAGAGATGGAGAGCGGCGTAGGAAGAGTGGGGGCAATCAACGGTATTTTGAAAGTTTCATTTAGGAACAGTGGCGCCGCTACAGTGCAGAAGCAGAGCTGCTTCCGGAAGTAGGGTGCCTGCTGCTTTGGTTTTGGAGCAAAAAAGCAGCGGCTTCTGGAAGCCGGGGATGGAAAGCCGTTTTACCAAACAGCAGATGCTACTGTGCTTATAAGCAGGGGAGCAAAAAAGCCCCCCCAAACGCAACCATAATTAGTATGCTCATGAACATCTATGATTGGAAGGTAAAGTTACAGCTTTTAGTAGAAGCAGACCAATGAGTTTTTTGTTTTTTATTTTTTGGTTTAGCTTGCGATTGAAAAGATAGTTGTTGTACTTAACATTTCTTATTTAGTGTCTGAGTTCGACGTATCCTCAAATTCTTCTTTTTCCATTGGATTTTTGTTTGAATTTTTGATCTAGTGGTGGAGGGGAAAAGAAAGTAGACGGCCAAGAACGCATGCCAACAAAATCTGCTGAATTTTAGCAATGAGAGGTAGATAATGATTCTCTCAACCTCAACCCCTCTCCCTCTCTCTCAACCTGATTCCGAATCTCGACCATTCTTGGGTTGGTTCCAACTAAGAGACCAGACGGTGCCGACTATGGTTTTTGAAGATATTGGCTGTCCTATTCAACCTAGGACTTCTTAGTCAAGATAAGAAGTTTTTCTTTCTCACGGAAATTATTAGAAGGTAGGTAGATTCTTATCTTTTATCTCATGATATGATTGGCAATTCTCTGATGTATTCTTGATTCCTACGTTTTATTCTTTCCTTGTTGATCTTATTTGATATCTTAAGAAATCCAAGTGGTTTAGGAATAAAATTTTGAATATGGGATATGCATCGATAAGAATTATATTGCATGAAGAAGTATCAGATTATGGGGGAGTTTGAGAGATACTTCTCTTGGACTCTACCCTATATATGTTGATGTTTGTTCAGTGTTATAGGGTGTGCTTTTGCGGAGAGAAAAGAAATACAAGTTAAAGTCTGTAAGAAACGTCTCCCTCCTGCATTCAGTACTGCTTGAGAGAATTTATTCTTGCATTGCACTTCTGTGAGAAGAGAGATCCGTCCAAAGAGAGAGTGAACCTGTGAAGAGATTAAGGCTGTGACAAGGAGTCTTTGTCTCTTAAAGAGGTTGAGATTGTGTTGAAGAATCTCTGTTAAGCAACTGTGTTTAGTGTAGGTTAATTATTTTGTAAATCTAGTTGTGTTGGAGAACTAGTTTTGATAGTTAAGCAACTGTGTTTAAGAGTTGCTAAGTTGTCTAATACTAGCTGTGTCAAAGAGCTAGAACAATTCTTTGTATTCACTAAGTTGTGATTATAATTCAAAGACTCATTCACAGTAGTTTTGTTGTGAATTTCATCTGTGTGTTCTAACAATTGTTATTATTGAAGTTCTTATTCATCTGTGTACTTTCAATTGGCATTAGAGAAGGTGCCCTAGTTTTTCCTAGTGTTGTTTCCGGACAAGATGGAACGAACTTCAATCAACATGCCTGCTATTCTCAAAAGAGAAAGATTCAAAGATTAGAAGGCTATGATGCAAGCCTTCATCTCTGCTCAAGACTCTCGGGCCTGGCAATGTGTTGTCCGTGGCTGGAGTCGTCTTGTTGACTCAAAAGCATCTGAAGAATCTAGTGAAGTAAAAGTTAAACACTTCGACAAATGGACTCAGGCAAAGCTAGCTTAGAGTGAAGCAGAAAAAAAGGCTAAGAATGCTCTATTCATTGCCTTATCTGAAGATGACAGAGCTCCCATTAAACACTGTGTCTATTCAAAAGAAATGTGGGATACTCTTGAATTAACATATGAAGGTAATAAAAAGGTAAAACTCCATAAGCTTCAACTCTCACTTCATGAGTTTGAGGTTTTGCAGATGAAGGAGGAAGAGTCCATTGATCAATTCTATAAACGGGGTATTGCTATTACAAGCAGTATCAGATACATAAATGCAAAGAAGCAAATTTCTCAGGAGGACATTGTCATGAAAATTCTTCGATCCCTTCCGAAGAGATTTGCAATCAAGAAGGCTGCCATCTTCCAAATCCAGAGACTTGGAAAATTATTCTCTCTTCAAACTCATTGGTAGTCTAAAGGCTTATGAGGCTGAACTAAATGAAAAAAACAAAGTTGATCTAAGAAGTTCAAAAAGTTTGGCTTTAAAAGCTTCGAAGAAAAATGAGGTAAGTGATGATAAATCTAAACTTAGTTTGTTAACCAAAGAATTTAAGGAAATTGTTAAATTTCGTAATGGTAACTCAGGAGGTAAAAGAAATAACCTTGATTCAAAAAAAAAACTTCTGAAAACAAAAATGATACCAAAAGTTTTCATGCTAACAATAGGAGAAATCCTAATTTTAAACAAAAGTGCTACGAATGTGGTAGTCTAGGCCATATATATGTTGATTGTGGTAACAGGAAAAACTAAGGTGGATCCAAGGAAGCACTGAAGGCTTCCTGGAGTGATGATGAAAGTGATGAGGATGATCAGTCTCAGAGAAAATCAAAGAAGAATCTGGCTCTTGTCACTAGATTAAAATTTAGTCAAATTGACTCTGATTCAGAGGATGACAGCTTTGATGAGACATGCAGCAGCTATGATGTCTCCTCTTTAGATCAAAAGTATGAAAGATTATGTTCTCTTGCAGAATCTGTTCTCAACAAAAATGCATGTTTAGAACTTCAACTGTCTGAGAAAAAATAGGAATTGTGTCAGAAAGCTGCAACATGGGTAAAGAGAAGTTGGAATTTGAAAAGAAGGTTGCTGATCTCACCAGAAATATTTCAAAAGAAGATTGGCAAATTGAAAGACTGTCTTTAATCTCTAAACAAGATGAATTACAAGAACATGTAATCTCTCTTGGAGTTATTACTGAAAATCTTAACCATGAAAATGCGTTGTTGCAGGAACAAGTGACTAGAACTAATGAGAAGTTCAACCAATTCCAACTTAGCTCCAAAGCAACTGCGAAGATGCTTTGCATTGGAAAACAGTTCAAGAATACATTTGGTCTTGGTTTTATTGGTGATTGTTCTTCAACTAGAGATCTGGTGGAAAATCAGGAAAAAGGAAGTGAAGCTTCACAGCTTTCTGATGATGAATCCATCTCTGGTATCCCAGAAGAACCTATCAGTATGGTAAGTATCAAAACTTGTTCATCATCAGAACATGTATGTAATTCATCTCCTTGTCCTAGTTTGTGGGAAATTATAGAAGATCTGTCAGATTTGAAGAGACATTTATCAAAACTAATTGATATATCAAATGCCGAATTCTCTGAATTTGAAAAACAGTTTTTAATTGAGGATGAAAAATCTGAGAATATTATCTCTATAATTGCTGCTCTAGAAAACATATGTCTTCCCAGTTCAGTAACCCATATCTCTTTTGACAGCTCTTTCAAGAATAAAAAGTCTTCTGCATGAATGTCTGGAGAAAGAAACAGTTCGTCAATGAAAGTTGCTTGATTGCAAGTATAAATTACAGTGACAAACATATTGAAGGCTTTTGTCTTGTGGCTCTAACTGCTGTAAATTCAAGAGATGCATATATTTGGTATATTGACAGTGGCTACTCAAGGCATATATGTGGAAACAAACATTTCTTTATCTCTATTTAAATGGAGGGAATTACTGGCACTGTTACCTTTGGAGATGCTCGAAAAGTAAATATTCTTGGAGAGGAACTGTCAAATCAGCAAACCTTGGCACTTTGGATAATGTTCTTTTTGTGGAAGGCTTGACCACAAATTTGGTAAGTGTCAGTCAATTAACTGATAACTTTGAAGATGTCTGGTTCAACAAGAAGAGATGCATTGTCTTAGATGATACAGAAGAAATTATAATTGGTGGGAAACGGTCATCTGATAACTGCTATCATGCATCAAGAGACTCATCTGTGATTTTTTTACATAAAGGCTTAAAGACAATCTCTTCTGATGAAAACTTTGAGCTGTGGCATAAAAGATTGGGTCATGTCAATTACCAAGATCTTCAGAAACTATCAAATCATCAGTGTTTAAGGGGAATGTCCAGACTAACTGGAAGGACTGATCGAATATGTGGACTATGCAAAGCTAGTAAGCAGACCAAGACTCCTCATCGAGCTATGAATTCAACAACATCTTCTGCTTGTTTGGAACTGCTTCGCATGGCCTTAATGGGCCCTACTCAAACCTGCCCGCATGTCAGGTAAGTCTTACATCTTTGTAGTAGTTGATGACTTCTAGAGATATATATTCTTGGGTTGATTTTCTTGAGAACAAAACTGAAACGTTTGAATCATTTCTTGGGTTAAGCAAACAACTCAGTAGGCTTAAACAACACTCTAACATGAAAATTGCAAGAATTCGATCCGACAATAGCACTAAATTTAAAAATTCTTTATTTGTAAATTTTTGTCATGAGAATGGTATTTTTCATGAGTTTTTAGCTCCTCAGACTCCTCAACAAAATGGCATTGTTGAAAGGAAGAACATAACTCTGCTTGGAACGGGGCGTGTTTTGCTACATTCTGCCAACATTGGTGAAAAATTCTGGGCAAAAGCAATGAACACTGCATGCTATGTGTCAAATCGAGTACTTATACGATCAGGTAGTACTAAAACTGCTTATGAAATTTGGAAAGGTAAAAAACCTAATGTGAGCCATTTTCATGTCTTTAGAAGTCCTTGTCACATTTTAAAAGATGGTGAAATCTTAAATAAGTTTGCTTCTAGAACTGATCCAGGTATTTTTATTGGATATATATGACTCTAACAGTGCTGCTTACAGGGTGTATCATAAAATCAACAAACATATTGTTGTGATTGCTAATGTGTCTATCGATGATATGCCTTTCAGACAGGATGATGAGACTCCAACGTTAGCTAGAGACACCTCTGAGCATACTGATGAGTGCAATGAATCTGCAAGCTCTGATGAGGAAACTGAAGATAAAAATACATGCATTGTTCCTAATAAAAGAACTGGTTTCAAACAGGTTCAAAAGGATGTGATAGGTCATTTCCATGAAGGAATACAAACCGGGAACAAGACAATTGTGATAGGAGCACAATGTGCGACGATATTAATATGCTTATGCCCTCGTTTATGCTTTGTTTAACCCTTATTTATCTAAGATAGAGTCATAATTTAGTTTAGTGTCAATTTGGTAGAGTTTTTATCAAATGTGCTTTAGAATCCGAAAAAATGACTAAGTTTGAGAAATCTGGAAAATAATGCAAGTTGTCTTTTTTGTGATTCTGAGATGAGTAAAAATGTGATCTATCCTTGTCCGAATTTAATGAAATTTGGTGTGCATATTATTCATATACTAAGAAATGTTGTGTTAAAATTTCATATCAATCGGAGTTCGGGAAGTCGCCCAAAAGATGGCTGCAAAACAGCAGTTCGAGCAAACCAATCCAGGGACTTCCAGGATTTTCCTGGGACTGTGTCCCAACTTCGAAAAATCATTCCCGACGACTCACAAGGAATTTGATCGAACTGTTTTATATGAAGGTAGCTATGTGTGTCTAGTTTATCTGAGATTTGGAATCGCATCAATCGGAGCGACGATATTATATGCTTATGCCCTCGTTTATTCTTCGTTTAACCCTTATTTGTCTAGGATAGAGTCATAATATATTTTAGTGTTACTTTGGTAGAGTTTTAATCAAATATGCTTTAGAATCCGAAAAAATGACTAAGTTTGAGAAATCTGGAAAATAACGCAATATGTCTTTTTCGTGATTCTGAGATGAGTAAAAATGCGATCTATCCTTGTCCGAATTTAATAAAATTTGGTGTGTTTATTATTCATATACTGAGGAATGTTGTGTTAAAATTTCAGATCAATCGGAGTTCAGAAAGTCACCCAAAAGATGGCTGCAACTTGGCAGTCCGAGCAAATATCACCAGGGACTTCCAGGATTTTCCTGGGACTGTGTCCCAACTTCGAAACATCATTCCCAACGACTCACAAGGAATTTGATCGAACTGTTTTGTATGGAAGTAGCTATGTGTGTCTAGTTTATCTGGAACTTGGAATCGCAACAATCGGAGCTCCGAGGAGGGAGATATGCCGGAGTTACTAGAGCAAGGTCTTTTCTGCCGATTCCAGGATGCTACTGCCTCCTTTTCACAATTTCTGTTTTCGATGGACCATATGGTGTACAAATGCATATGTGAAGATGGTCCAAGCTTAAGAAAGAAGGAGGATGACACCAAGCCATGGCATTGAAGAAAAATACGAAGAAGAAGTTTTCCTAGTCAAGCTAGGAAAAGCTGCCGGAAAAGGCAGATTTGTGCCAGTTTTGTTTGATAGGCCGGCTGGAAGCATTATACCATGGATCAAGACCTATCAAATGAAGTCCAAAGATTATACAAGAAGTCCATGAAGATATGCAGCCCAAGCCTTGAAGAAAAATCAGAAAATAAAGTCCTAGAAGAATTAATTTAGGAAGGTTTCAAAACCCTATTCTATTTGGTTTTGTTTTACCTAATTGTACCTAGGAACTGCTCTAGGGTTTGCCGTCCTCTCCTATATATATAGAGGGCATTCTCCACAGAAAAAGGTTGTCACATCTTGTAGCCAAAACTCTAGCCCAAAGCTCTACCAAATTTTCTACCTTAAGTCCTACATAAAATTCTTGCCGAAACACATCCCTCACCACCATCCAGAAACTTACTACCGAGCCTATACTACTGCCCGTGTAGCCTCCACGCCATTCTCCATCAAGATCCACACGAGCTGCTGCCTCCCAAGGTGTCTAAATGTGTGATCTACTCCCTTTGGCTTGTAATTTTATGGTTTTATGCTTTTATGTCTATGTATGAACAATTTGTTTGTTTGGTTTTGCATGTTTAATTCAAAGCATGATTTTGATTCTTTGTGTGTGATCAACTCTAAAGTTTTGATTTCATGGTTTTATGAATGATAGCATGTGAACATAAATTGTAAATAAGTAATCGGTTTGAACTTAGGATGCATGCAATGACTTGATTTTGAAACTTGTTTTTGGTTAACTCTTTAAATTCGTGTGCCTTAAAGATTGGTGGTCTAATTGAGTCATGACATTTAGGGTATCAATCTAATTTGCCGAAATTTACATATATTAAGATTAGCGCGAAGTTGTCTTGATTTGTGTTGTTTCTTAGGGATCGAGTAGTTTAAAGAGTTTGCATGTCGATGTGAGAAGAGTGACGTCTTACTTGCTAACATGTCTCCAACTAAAAAAGGACTTATGTGCTTCATTGGTTAATTGGTTATTTTCTACGCGAAGTGTCTATAATCGGTTAGCTAAAGATTAGGGTTATGCGCGAAGCTAATTCTAAATACCTATGTGAAGTCTAAAATCAACGGAGAGCAACCGCGAAGGACCGATTTGGGTTGGAACTAAGTCGAGTTTAGAATATTTCAGAGCATGTTTCTTGATTTCCTACTTGTTACTTGTTTTGATTTATGATAGTTAGTGATGTGTGTTTTGTGTGAACGATGTCGACCAACCTTGTACATAATAGAGTATAATTTTATTTCCTTGTCTTTAATTTTTGTATGCTAGTTTTAGGGACAGCCCTTGCTGCCGACGCCATGACCTCCCCCATATGATGATTTCGATGTGTATATATGTATATAAGTGTGACAATTGTGTATATATGTGTTTGCGAATATTTGTGTTAACATTTTCATATTTCAGGTACCCTTAATTCCTGGCTAGAACGATCCCTACTTGCTTATACTACTAACGATCTTTGGTAGGGTTATTACGAGGCTCGCATCAATTTTTGGCGCCGTTGCTGGGGATGTGATAGGTCATTTGCATGAAGGAATACAAACCGGGAACAAGACAATTATCACTTCAAAGGATGATTATGTAGAGAAGGTTTTTGCTTGTTTTGTTAACAATCATGACAAGGAATCAAACACTATCAGGTTCTATGGCTTCGTGTCTCTCACTGAACTAAAGACCATCCAAGAAGATCTACTAGATACACACTGGATCTTGGCCATACAAGAGGAACTTAACCAATTTTCTAAGAATCATGTCTGGGAGTTGGTAGCAAGACCTTCTCATGCAAATATTGTGGGAACTAAGTGGATATTCAGGAACAAATCAGACGAACATGGCACTATAATCAGAAACAAAGCCAGACTTGTGGCTCAAGGATACTCACATAAAGAAGGTCTAGATTATGAAGAAACGTTTGCTCCAGTTGCTCGGATGGAGTCAATACGTTTACTAATGGTTGTTGCTTGTCATTTGAAATTCAAGTTGTATCAAATGGACGTCAAAACTGCATTCTTAAATGGTTTCATTGACAAAGAAGTTTTCGTTGAAAAACCAAAAGGATTTGTTGATCCCCATTATCCAAACCATGTCTATAGACTTTAGAAAGCACTTTATGGACTCAAGCAAGCTCCCAGATAAGTCAAGGTTATATCAGAGGTTCTATTGATAAAACCTTGTTTGTTAAACATCTAAATAGGGAGTTTATTGTTGCTCAAGTTTATGTTGATGATATTGTATTTGGCTCTACCTCAAATAAACTGGTCACAGACTTCGCTTCTGTCATGACCAGTGAAATTGAGATGAGCGATCTCGGTGAACTAACCTTCTTTCTTGATTTACAGGTCAAACATATGGATTCCGGAATGTTCTTATCACAGGCTAAATATGCCATCAACCTTGTTAATAAGTTTGGTCTCTCCAGCAAGAAGGTTCTCTCAAATCCTATGAGTACTACCTCTAAACTCCATGAAGATAAGGATGGTCAACCAGTGGATCAGTCTCTTTATCGAAGCATGATTGGAAGTCTCTTGTACCTCACTGCCAGTAGACCAGACATCTCCTTTAGTGTTGGTGTTTGTGCTCATTTTTAAGCAAATACCAAAAGCATCTCATCTTGAAGCTGTCAAAAGAATCATTCGCTATGTGGCAGGTACAACAAATTGTGGTCTCTTTTACACTAATGAATCAAATATTGAAATTGCAGGATATTTAGATGCTGACTAGGGTGGCAGCATGAAGGATGGAAAGAGCACCTCCGGTGGCTGTTTTTTCTTACGCACTAATCTTGTTTCATGGCACAGCAATAAACAAAACTGTATTTTGCTTTCTACTGCTGAGTCTGAATATATTGCAGCAGGGAGTTGTTGTACTCAATTTATCTGGATGAAGCAAATGCTACAAGACTATGGTTTCTCACAAGGAAAATTGACCATTTTCTGTGACAACACCAGTGTCATCTATATTGCTAAGAATCCAGTTAAGCATTTTTAAGAACCAAACACATTGATCTCAGGTATCACTATATTCGTGACTTAGTTGAAAAGGACATTCTTGAACTGTGCTTCATAAAGACTCAGAAACAACTTGCTGATATTTTAACGAAACCCTTGGACACAGCTCGTTTTAATTTTCTGTGCAATGCCATTGGCATCTGCATTGAACCCTGAGTTCACATTCACTTCATCACATATCCTGCATTGAATATTGCTCCATCATTTGATATGTGATACCAATCTGGAGCTTGGCTTGATATGTTATCTTCTGAGTTATTGATTTCTTTTGTCCTTTACAATTTTGATTGCATCTCATTCTGATTCTGGACTAAATCTTATTGTAACTCTATTGTATCATTTGTATCCGTTAACCAATGCAGTTCTTACTTTGTGGTGGATTCTCATTGACTGTGCCATCATCTGGTACAAACTCAGGTTGGTGATACAAGGTGGGATTTCTTCACATAAAAAAAAAAAAAAAATTGTTACTTTGAAAGTTATGGCCAGATTATTCCTAAAGTAACTACTATTCTGGTTATAACCTAATTGGGATGGTAGGACAGAAACGGGAATGATTTGGTCCATTGGAGGTAGAAGGTATGGAGTTCCACATGAGACTCGAAGTTCATGGTATTCTTGTTATATCTAGCACCCTAAGGTCACCTGATCTGAGAGTGTTCTCCGCCTCTTGTTACATAGGTGTGCTTCTCAGGCCATTAAAAGCCTGTTATAGAATGCTACAAAGGGGAGTGTTGGAAACTGTACTAAAAAAGCTGTGCCTTGGCAAAAAGATTGTCTAACTTCTCCCCACATTGTCTGATCTTATTTTCGTTACTGGTGCCTTTGAAATCATGAGCTCATTGTTTGGCTTAGTTAATAGAATCCATATGCTGTGCTTTCCAAGATTGTGTATATCTGAAATCAATTTCTAGGGAAATACTTATTGATGTACTTTAGTTCATGATCACTTATGTTTTCATTTCTGCATATCACTCATTTATCATCATTCTCTATGGGTTTGATGTCTATGCCAATAGTGTTTCATTATTCATCACGCTGTGTCTATAGCTTAGTTCTTCTGTTGGCACTTTCTTTCTCCTTATCCTGTCAGGAATGCTCGTTTTTCTCTCTATGTCAAGAAGATTCTTATTGTGTTGGTATTTCGTTGCACCGTTCCGTGTTCCATCTGGATTACTTGTGAGGTGGTTGGTTGCCGATTTCAAATCCTTTTAGTTGCCGGTTGGTTTTCCTCATGTGAGACGGTTATCTTTTCAAGGGGCACGCTGTGGTTATGATTCTCCATATATAACCCCTATTGCTTCTCCATTATGTCTCACTAACTTTTCACATTCTTTTTAGTCTCTCTTCCTTTTCTGTTGCAGGTTGTGCATGAGGAAGTTAAAGACCACCAGAATGTCCACCAGAGGATCGTCCAGCAGGCAGAAGCGTCGTCGTTACTCTTCTTCTTCATCATCCTCTTCTGACTCATATGATTCTTCTGACTGCCCTCCTCCTCCTTCCTATGAGGATCTCTCCATTCATCCTCCCGGGTTTTCTCATCCTCCCTCTAAGCCTCGCCTACCTCCTCCTAAGAAGGAAGGATATACTGGCTGCATCCCTCCTGCTCGGTTTGAGGGGGAACCTTGGCGTCCTCCTATTCCCATTGAGCATGATACCTTGGAGGGATTTGGTGCATATTTGGTCGGTCTGGAAGACAACATTCGAGGTTGGGCGAAGGATTTACTAGATCGTATGGATGATGTCATTCGTACTCAAGTTCATCTTCAGGAGAAGATTATCTCTCTTCAAGCTGTGATCCTCAAGTGCAAGAAGTAGGCTCATGCCATGGCTTTCATATTCAAGGGGGAAAGCTTGAAGAATTGTTTTTAGTTGTTTTTGTTCTTTGATTATCATTCTGAACAATTTTTATTTTATTTAAACAACTAGATTCCTTGGATGTAAGTGTGTAAGCACAGACATATATTTTTGTGTTGATTTTGGTTAGAGAAGGGAAAGGATGGAAACTGAACCCTAACTATCTCTAACTCCTTCTTGTGAGTGATTATCTATTCTTTTCGTTATATCATACTTGTCTGGATTCATTCTTTTTCAGGCCGTTCTTCAAGAGATTGAATATGATTGCCAATGGGGGAGATTGAAGATATTGGTTATCCTATTCAACCTAGGACTTCCTAGTCAAGATAGGAAGTTTTTCTTTCTCACGAAAATTATGAGAAGGTATTCAAAGGTAGATTCTTATCTTTTATCTGATGATCTGATTGGCAATTCTCTAATGTATTCTTGAATCCCACGTTTTATAATTTCCTTGTTGATCTTATCTGATATCTTAAGAAATCCAAGGGTTTAGGAATAAAATTTTGAATATGGGATATGCATTGATAAGAATTATATTGCATGAAGATGTATCAGATTATGGGGGAGTTTGAGAGATACTTCTCTTGGACTCTACCCTATATATGTTGACGTTAGTTCAGTGTTACAGGGTGTGCTTTTGCGGAGAGAAAAGAAATACAAGTTAAAGTCTATAAGAAACGTCTCTCTCCTGCATTCAGTACTGCTTGAGAGAAGTTATTCTTGCATTGCACTTCTGTAAGAAGAGAGATCAGTCCAAAGAGAGAGTGAACTTGTGAAGAGATTAAGGCTGTGACAAAGAGTCCTTGTCTCTTAAAAAGGTTGAGATTGTGTTGAAGAATCTCTGTTAAATCCTACTGTGTTTAGTGTAGGTTAATTATCTTGTAAATCTAGTTGTGTTGAAAAACTAGTTTTGATAGTTAAGCAACTGTGTTTAAGAGTTGCTAAGTTGTGTAATATTAGATGTGTCAAAGAGCTAGAACAATTCTTTGTATTTCACTAAGTTGTGATTATAATTCAAAGACTCATTCACATTAGTTTTGTTGTGAATCTCATCTGTGTGTTCTAACAATTGTTATTATTGAAGTTCTTATTCATCTGTGTACTTTCAGTTTTCGAACCAAGCTTTGGTCATGATGGTTTGACCCTTCAACAGGTATAGAGTTGCTCACGGATTGAATTGTATAAAATAACATGTGTATTCTGTGTTGAAATTTAACTATGGAAGTTGGAGTCTGGAATTTAACCAAAACCTAGATAATAATTGAAGCCTTGTTCAAGCAAGTTGAATAAGATTTGAAGATTTGTTTAAGCTTTTAGTTTTGTGTGAGAAAACAAAAAACGGGAGCATAGAAGATTATAGATGAGTTTGATTTGGAGTAGGAAACTGAGTGAAGGCATCCAGTCGTATGTAGTATTTTCATAGCTTTGTTAGGGAACAGTAACTGACAACCAAGACGCTGCCATGTCTCCCCGACAGCTTGTGTAGCCCTTTGGGTATAGTCTATACGCACTCCGTAATTTTTAATTGTAGAAAACTACCGACCTCGTCTCTAGCCATCCGCTAGGGTTTCGTCTACGACAAAATCTTTCAACCTGCCTGATACAAATTTGAATTTTTGGCTTTCAAAGGTACAACTTTAACAATCTGGCGCTTGAAAAAGAGGTATCAATTCATGATGTCGTAGAGAAATTTTTTATTCAATATAATCGAACATCAGATCAGGATCATGTCATTCATGAGGGTAGCGTCTGAATCAGGATCTAGATATAAATTATGCATCCGGACGTTACGTTTTTTTTTTTGGGTAAATTCTTTCTATACTACTTGATATATGACCAATTGGACACTTTGGTGCCCGACGTTTCAAAGATGGCAATTTGGTACCTGAAGTTAAGTTTTATGTGACAATATGGTACTTATGTTGACTTCTTTGTTAAATGTAACGGGTAAAATTGACATTTAGATATATTTATAAAAAATAAAATTAAAAACATGAAAGGATATTGGTTATCACCTTAATATTCTTTTTTCTTCTTTTAGGAGAAAATAAATATAATTTAATTTTTAGTCAAAAAAAATTTGAATTAAACTTTTGAGTTCTGTTGAAGGTAAAATAATTGAAATTTTGTTTAATAAATCTAGTATTTATGATTTGAACACCCACGATAATACATTAGGTTGATTAGATATAACTCCACGGAGTAGTCTTGTGACTGTTTATATTACCACGATTGCATTTCTTGACTTATGTTTCCAACATAACTAAAACAATTACAAAATGCATGTGTTTAACTCAAAATATTAAGACAATGCAAGTTTTTATTTTATTTTGGAGTAAATACTTGTTACTACCCCTTAAACTCTTTACCTAAAAACAGTTTTGTCCCTCTGCTTTCAAATTAAACTAGTAGATCCTTAATCTCTCATATTTCAACAATTTAGTCTATAAAATATTCCGTTAAATAACGAAAATAACCCCGTTCAAAATTAATTTTTTTTTCTCTTTTGTTTTTTTATCAACTCTTTTTTTGTTTGATATTATTATTGTTATACTTTTAGTTTATATATATAATTATATATGAAGAGAGGTACACTACCAGAAAAAAGGGTTTTCCTGACGAAAAAAAAAAACGGCCGACGAATTAAAATTTTCGTCGGTAATTCTAAGGAATAGCCGACGATTTTATTTTTCGTCGGTGAAAAAAAAAATCGTCGGCCATAGTTTAACCATAGCCAACGAAACCGTTTTTTCGTTGGTATTTTCAAAAAATCGTCTGCTATATTCATATTTCAGTCGACGATTTGTATTTTCGTCGGGCTTTCTCCGAAACATTAGCCGACGAAAATTTTTGGAAGTATGGCCGACGAAGTTGACATTTTCGTCGGCTATAAGTCTATATATTTTCAGATCTGGGCAGCAGCTGCTCATTTCAAAAAAAAAAAAAGGGGAAAAATGGGAGAAAGAGTGAAAAATCTGTAGGTATTGTTGAAATCCGTCCTCTCTTACATTGTGGAGCTATATATAGGTACGTATATGTATGTGTATATATGTTGATTTTGAGTTTTAGTGATTTTGATTTAGTAAGTGATTTTTTGTTTTGTTGTTGTTTTAGTGTTAGAATGTATGTATATATGTTGATTTTGAGTTTTAGTTGAGTTGATTTTGAGTTTTAGTGATTTTGATTTATTACGTGATTTTTTGTTTAATTTGTTGTTGTTTTAGTGTTAGAATGTATGTATATATGTTGATTTTGAGTTTTAGTTGAGTTGATTTTGAGTTTTAGTTTAATTATGTGTTTTAATTTGATGTTATTTTAATTAGTGTTAAAATATATATATATATATATATATTTCGTCGGCTATAAGCACTATAGCCGACGATTTTTACCAATTTTCGTCAGCTATAACTGTTATAGCCGACGAAAATTACATTATTTCGTCAGCTATAACTAATAAATGCCTATAAAAATATAAATATATTCCGACGAAATAACCGACGAAATAGATAAAATCGTCGGCTATATTTCAGAACAAATAGCCGACGAATTTCGTCGGCTATAGGTTACGATATCGTCGGCCATACTCGAAAATAGCCGACGAATTTCGTCGGATATTTTGCCAAGGTTTGGTTGACAAAATGAATTTTCGTCGGTAAAATCGTCGGCCATACTCGAATATAGCCGACGATTTCGTTATTTTCGTCGGCCATTGGTATTACCGATGCCGTTTTTCCGACGAATTATAGCCGACGAAAATTTCGTCTGCAGAAGGAATAGCCGACGAAAATTTGGCATAGTAGACGAAATTTTTTTCGTCGGCTATTCTCTCCGATCTGGCAGTGGTACTTAGTTTGACCCTAAATTTTTTTTAAAAAGAACAGGAAAAATAAAATAGATTTTCAGCATGGGTGTTTTAGTCATTTTAATACCTAAAGTTTGCCAATAATGGATTTATTTGACAGAATAACTAAATTATTGAAATATGGCAGATTAAGGATCTACTAGTTTAATTTGAAAGCAGAGGGACAAAATTGCTTTTAGGTAAAAAGTTTAGGGGGGTTCTTTTATTTTTATAGATTATTCTTAAATGTCAATTTTATCCCTTACATTTAACAAAGAAGTCAACATAAGTACTATAGTGTCACATAAAACGTAATTTCATACACCAAAGTGTCATATTTGAAACGATGGGTATCAAACTGTCCAGAGGTACTATAGGAAGAATTTACCCTTTTTTTTTTTTGGGTGATAAATTACTATTGAGGGACTAGCCCAAAGAGTCCAGTCATGATTGGAACCCAAGAGATACAACATGAAACAAAAGAGTATCTTCCTTCCACTTAAATCATGAGCTGAAATATGATCTGGAAGAGGAACCCAAAAACAGAATAACAATAAGTAATAAAAACAACTCTAATCACCACCCCTAGCTTTGCAGACTACCACACACCGCTGACTACCACACGTCTATAAGTCGATGTGAATACCTAGTTGTTCATTACTGAACAGTCGATGACCCTCAAATCCCAGAGCACAAATGACGAGTCGCCGAAGAGAGCATCAAGCAATAATAACCCTACAATCGTTAGTAGTATAGAATAAGTAGGGATCGTTCTAAGCCAGGGATTAAGGGCACCTGAAACATGAAATTGTTAATAAAAATATTCACAAACATATATGCACACAATTGTCACACTTATATACATATATACGAATTTATCATGGGGGATGAAGATGAGGTTCGGCAACAAGGGCTGCTCCTAACATCTAGGCACGAAAATAAATTGCTGAAAATAAATCCTAAATTACTATTTACAAGTTTGGTCGACATTCTTCCACAAATTACTAGCACAAACGTACTCAAAACACATAGCAAATTAATAAGACAAGACACGGCAAGAGCACACAATATCCTAGATCCGACTTAGTTCCAACCCAACTAGGGCCTCAGTGGTTATCTAAGTTGTTTCAGACTTCACGAAGGTATTTAGAATTAACTCAGCGCATAACCCTAATATTTAGCTAACCGATTATAGACACGCAGCGTAGAGGATAATCAATTAACCAATGAAGTACGAAGTCTTTTTAATTGGAAACACATCAATCAAGCAAGGCGTCACCACTTCTTGTTAACATGCATAGTCATTTAAACCACTCTAAATCCTATTTAAATTGACAGATATAAGACCAATACCCAAAACACATCGCGAATATGCTAAGTACCAATCTTTGAGGCACACGGATTTAAAGACTAAACCAAGAACGAACTACTAGAATCAGAGTGAACATGCTTGCCTATCTAATCCTATCTCTTTACTTCATATTTTCATTACAAGTTAGCATGCAATTCGAAACTTATCTTTGAAATTCTTTATTAATACCATAAGAATTAAATTAACATGCATCATTATAAAACCAATTTCACAATCGTTTTTCACATAGACATGAAAACATAATAACCAAACATACATATGAGTTTCATAGACAAAACTACACATAACTACATAAAAACTATTGCAAACCAAGAGTGGGGAGTAGATCACACTTTTGCAAACACCTTTGATGGCTTCAAGTCGTGTGGATCCAATGGAATGAGGTTCGGTGGCGGCTGGATGAAGGGTGGAGAATCAGCAGGATTTTATGGTGGTGGTGATGGTGTTTGGTTTGTGTTTTTATGTAGGATCTTTGGCTGAAAATTGGTAGAGCTTTGGCTAGGGTTTTTGCTTTAGAATGTGACCCTTTTCATGATGGGTGCCGGCCTCTATTTATAGGAGAAAGGCATATGAAGTTTGGGACTTTTCCTTGTTCAAAACGGGATGGAAATCTTCAATAAATAAAGTTTCCCAATCCGAGTTGGAATAAGTTTTTCTCTCCTTATTGAACAAAGAAACTCTAGCTTGGCCGGCTTATGATTTCTTTTTGGACACGCATAGGAAGCTTCTTGGAATGATTTAGCACGCTCGCAGTCGCTTGGAGACATTATCGGAAATTCCTCTCTGCTAGCAAGTACAGACTTTGCTAGTATCGGGTACTGGCGAGGCTTCTTGGTGGCGAGTCTGGTGCTGGCAAGTGATGCGAATATGCATGCTGGCATGCACGGATGGTTGGCGAACGGATCTTCTAGCAAGTGAAGATGTTGGCGAACGAGGCTGATGGCGAATATAAGCTTCTGGCGAGCGAGGCTTATCTGCTGGCGGGTGATCTTCTGGCGAGTAAGAGCTGGAGAATAGACATTCTCTCGGAATATTTTTGACCTTTGTGTCATCAATCGAGCATAACGTTTTGCTCAGTACTCCGATTGATCTGAATTTTTGACACAAGACTTATTAGCAAGCCAATAACATGCAAACCAAAAATCAGCAAATTTGGAAAAAGATAAGTCACAAATCTATTCATCTCAAAATCACGAAAAGACATATTTTTCACTATTTTCCAGAATTCTTAAAATTAGTCATTTTTTCGGATTCTAAAGCATATATTTCCAAAACTCTACTAAAATGACACTAAACTATATTATGACTCTATCTTAGACAAATAAGGGTTTAAACAAAGCATAAACGAGGGCGTAAACACATTAATATCGTCGCGCATTGTGCTCCTATCAACTACCCCACACTTATCCTTTGCTAGTCCCTTAGCAAACTAAATAAAAACTAGACTCTAAACAAACTATTGCCCCTAACAATTTGTCTCAGGCTCGTATGTACACATAGCTTTCAAGTTAATGCATGAGAATGCTAAGCACGAAAATTCCAAGCTTCATGAACATGTGGCATCAATGTGAACATATAAGAGCAAAAGGTAAGCATGTAGACATGTTAAAGTTAATCCAAATCACCTCACTAGGCATACTCTCTTCTTTTCTCTCGAAGCATGGTTATTCACTCAATAGTATATGTAAGAGAAAGATAATGAATTACAAAGAGTAACTTGCATATGTCAACGAATCGAAAGCACTTTGTGAATTTTATGGAAAAACCTCATATGATAACTATATGCACCAATGAACCAAAACTATATGCTTACTCTTGAGATAATCTCCACAAATCAATTTTAACCATCTTAAGAATCATGAAAAGATCAATAAAAGGGCTATAATGGGGCTAGGCTAAGAGGTATTCGATATTTAGGATAAGGAGGCTCAAAACGTCACCGTGTACTTTAGCAAAACTCAAATCTCCTTATGTCTTCTCACCAAGGGTCGAATTTCTTCTTGTTGGACCCATACTTCATTCTTTACTTCCCCAAAACATAGTGAATATGAACAAAGGTCAAAATATAACAATGCTAGACCTTCACATGCAAACAAAACTCCAAATTCACAACATTTTTCAAGACTAGACTTAGCAATTTTCTTTTGAAACCGTGCCTACACTTTTTCTTTTATTTCGGACTTGGGTTTTATTTTTCTTCTTTTCTGTCCGATTTCAATTTTTTTTCTTCTTTTGTTTTCTCATAGGCACGGCTCACATACAATTTTTCACAATTTTTAGCTAAGACTACCCCACACTTGTTCTTCTTCATCACTTCACACGAAAACTCCTTCAAAAATCAAGCTTTGCCAACACACAATGGTCAAGACATCACTATACTAAGCTCATGGAAAGTGTTTAAGGGTGATGAAAGAAAAGGCTAATCGTAGGCTCAAAGGGGTTTACTAAGGTGTCCCACGACGGGCTCCAATAGGGCTCATGCTTTATTTGGCTTTGGTGGTAAACCTAAAAGATCTTTATTCAATCATATTCAAAATCAATGTATTTTATGATATAAACGTTTCGAAAATCAACAAGAGTAAGTTCTAGCATACTAGAGTTCATTAAAAGCTATGGCACACAGTCATCAAATAATCAAAGAATTATGAGGTTTCATGCTTCCTACGGATCTATTGAATTTTATTTTTTTTATCGCTAAAAAAGAAAGCAAATTGGCTCTAAAGCTCACATAGGTTATTATAGAAACAAACTAGCTAAAACATGCATGCTTCGTAATAAACAAGTCCTACATGCTCCTACCAATGCACATAATCCATGAAATTCACAATTTTAATTGTATGCACAACCATCATCTATGTATGCAAAGAGGAGAAAAACATCATTGACATATTAGGGGCATCCTAAGACTTGAAACAAACAAATGTAAACACTCTATTTTTGTGGAACAATTTTCTGAAATTTTCTTTTCTAAACTAAGCACACGAAAACATAAACGGAATACGTTATCCCACCCCACACTTAGAAAATTACATTGCCCTCAATGTAAGCACAAATCTATATCAACGAATTTCCTAAGCATGCAATCGACTAACATATTCCAACATATCATTACAAACCAACGAAAAAGAGAAGGGTTAAGAAATTTCAAACTCTCGGTGATGGCTCCTTCACTTTTCTTTGATCGAATTGGGTTGCCTCCCAAGTAGCGCTTTGTGTTTATAGTCCATAGTCTAGACTTTTCACCGTATGTTGATTGCATGTGTTCATCGAGCTCCAAAGTAACTCAAATCGGTGAGACATATCTCAAGAAGAAGATCATTGCATGTTGTATCTGATCGGGTCTCATTCTACGTGTCCAGAGTATGCAGCGTGTCCGGCATCGTATCAATCGTATCCGGCGTATCTGGCAATGTTTCGGTCGTATCCGGCGGCACAGCTGCAGTGTATCCGGCGGCACAGCTGCAGTGTATCCGGCCTCTAGTATTGGCTTGTTAATCCTGTCGGCAATGGCAGGTCCGGTAATGTCATGGCTAGGCTGTCGGCAATTGCAGGTCCGGCAGCAAGGTGGGGTGGTGGTACTCGTTGGGCAGTGTATAAGCAAGCCGCCTCCACCGTGTGTTCTTGAAAGGAAGAGTAGTAAGGCTTGAGACGATGTCCATTTACCTTAAATGTGTTTCCCGTAACTTCATTCCTAATCTCTATGGCTCCATGAGGAAATACTTGAAGAATAATGAATGGTCCAAGCCAACGAGAACGCAACTTACCCGGAAAAAGTTTGAGTCGTGAATGATACAAGAGAACTCTTTGGCCAACTTCAAACTTCTTCAATCGAAGCATCTTATCATGATCAATCTTGGCCTTTTGCTTGTAAATCCATGCGGCTTCATAAGCTTCATTCCGTATTTCTTCAAGTTCGTTGAGTTGAAGCTTCCTATGAAGGCCGGCCTCATCAATGTTCATGTTGAAGGCCTTGATTGCCCACCATGCTTTATGCTCAAGCTCAACCGGTAAGTGACATGCTTTGCCATAAACTAACCAAAAAGGAGACATACCTATCGGTGTCTTATATGCAGTCCTATATGCCCACAAAGCATCATCGAAACGATCACTCCAATCCTTCCTTGAAGGTCCCACAGTTTTCTCAAGTATTTGCTTGATCTCTCGATTACTTACCTCGGCCATACCAGTTGTTTGGGGGTGATAAGGTGTAGATACCTTATGAGTGACTCCATACTTCTTCAATAAGGCTTCAATGGTGCGGTTACAAAAATGGGATCCTCCATCGCTAATCAAGACTCTTGGAACTCCAAAACGTGAAAAGATGTTAGTCTTGAGAAACTCGGCTACCACCTTGGCATCGTTGGTGCTTGTAGCCCTTGCTTCGATCCACTTCGACATATAATCAACCGCAAGCAATATGTAGAGAAAACCCTTGCTTGAAGGAAATGGTCCCATGAAGTCAATACCCCAAAAATCAAAAATTTCTACCTCAATGATAGGCGTGAGCGGCATTTGGTCTCTAGCTCCAATGTTCCCCATTCGTTGGCATCTATCACACGCTTTGCAAAACATGAATGCATCTTTGAAAATCGTAGGCCAAAAGAAACCACAAGTAAGAACTTTCACTGCCGTTTTCTTTGGTCCAAAATGCCTACCACACGCTTCACTATGACAAAAAGCAAGGATGGAGTGATGTTCATTCTCCGGAACACATCTTCGAATAACTTGATCACCACATTGCCTCAATAAGTACGGATCATCCCACAAGAAGTGTCGAGCTTGCTTCCTTATCCTCTTTTGTAGGTGGCTCGGCATCTCTTGGGGGAATCGGCGTGTAGCAAGAAAATTTGCAATGTCGGCATACACTACTACAAAAAACTCAATACACAACACATATCAGACAACACTTTGAAAGTTACATGTTGTATAAATGACTGAACTGTTTCACACAACGTAAACTGAATAATTTGTGTTGTATGAGGGTACACATTTTCCATATTCTGAAAAATATTTTTCCAGATTTTGTCATACAACGCTGACACACATTTTCTGTTGTATGATTAATGAAAATCTTGGCGGCAGAACTCCCTCCGATATTGAAACTCAAATTTGGGTATGGTCTAGATGGACAGACAACAAAGTTCTTGCTTTGTGTTGTTTGATAATGTCACATCCTCCATTAGGTGTCACCAAGTGTAAGGTGACAAATACTTGTACAACAGAATTTTGTAGTTTTGTTGTATGACTTGGTTTGCTTGTCATTCTCCCACATTCATTTTGGCTTCAATGGCATGGGAGTAGCATTTCTCAAAGCGGGAAAGTTGCCTCCATAATTTTTTGGTTTTGAAAACATACATGTGTTACAATTCTCACAACAACTATTTTCTATTCTGTTGTGCAATTATGTTGAAGCATCTATAAGGAAACACCTAGTGGAATACCCGATGTATGAGAAGAAAATTGGTACAACAGTTTAAACTTTGTTTAATTGTATGAAGAAAAAACCTAATTTCATGCCAAACTTCTAAAATTTGAGGCGGGCGGCAAATTTCCCTCGGTTGCCTGTTTGAGCCAAAATAAAAAATATCCTCTCTCTCTTTTCACTCTCTTTTCTCTCAGAAGTCCTCGACTCTCTCTTCATAAAACTCTTTGCTATCTCTTTTCACTCTTTTCTCTCAGAAGAAAAACCTCGCCTCACATCACTCGAAACCTTTCTCCTCCTCTTTCTCCTCAAGCCGGGCTCAATCCCCACTCCATGGCCTTGTTCAAGCAAGCGAGTCTCCACAGTTGAAGAGTCTCCGCCGCTGTACGCCAGGACACCACTCTCTGGACCCCGGCCCCGCTCTCCCGCCGCCGAGTCGCTGTTCCACGTCCGCGTCGACCTATCCGACGCGCCCGACGTCGCATCGTCCTACACGCACCCAGGGCAGTACCTCCAGCTCCGCATCCCCGACGTCGAGAAGCCGTCGTTCCTGGCCATCACATCACCGCCGTCGTTGGCGGCGAAGGGCGTGTTTGAGTTTCTGGTGAAGAGCGTGGAGGGGTCGATTGCTGAGTTGCTGTGCGGGTTGAAGAAGGGAGACGTTGTGGAGCTGACTCAGGCTATGGGGAAGGGATTCGAAATCGATCGGATCGAGCCGCCGGAGAGTTATCCGACGGTACTGATTTTCGCGACGGGATCTGGAATTAGGTTTGTTAGTATTCAATTGATTTTGAATTTCACTAATTCCGAGGTATTAGAATGAATTCGAGTGCTAACATTTTTGTGAATTTGTGGCTATGCAGTCCAATCAGGTCTCTGATTGAATCAGGGTTTAACGCCGATAAGCGATCCGACGTGAAGCTCTTATATGGTGCCAGAAACCTTGACAGAATGGCTTATCAGGTGTGTAGATATGTTGTTGTACTTCTTTTTCATGTGCTGTGTTCAATTCAGTTTGTGACTTTTGAGTAATTCTGGTTGTTGTTTATTTGAAATGTTATTGGATAGATTTAAAGACTGGGAAGCTTCAGCTGTAAAGATAGTTCCTGTATTATCACAACCACACGACGGTTGGACTGGAGGTGAGTGGTTTAATTAGTGTTATGAGCATTCTTTTTGTTAGTGGATTTGTGGATATAAGTGAAGCTTGAATGAGCTAGTCATTTTCTGCTTGACAAGCTCTAGAGGATCCTTGGTGTATATCAAAGTTGTTTCATTTCATAGACTTGAGATTTTGCTTTTCAGCTTCTGGATGATCAAATTCATATATATTATGATGGTAAAAATGGTGTTCTCACTTGTTTTGAACTTTTGGGTCATTAACTTTAGCCAGAATCTATGAATTTGTGTTAGCTAGAGAGATGGAATAGTGGTGTATGTATCTAGCTTCAGACATTTTGTACCATAATGCAGAAGTTGATTTTAATGGAAGACTCGGACAGGAATGGCCTTCTTTGGGGTTTTTTCCCTGTATCTATAGTGTCTTTATCATTATGTTTTATTTTTTATTTACTTGCCTATTCCTTTTGTGTTGAGATTATTGGTTATGTGTTGATGCAATAGGGTCTGATTGCTCTTTACATGGTTTATTTAAAATCAAGGATTTCCAAGTCGGGGAATGTGCTGCAGGGGAACATTATATTATCGTTTATCAACAGCTTTTTGCCTTTCAACTCTATTTTTCTTCTTCAATATGATATACAGAACAGTGGTGGCGCCCAATCTACCTTTTCATTTTAGGCGTAATTTTTAGCTTTAACATTTCTTAATCGTGTTGCAGACTGACTGGGAGGGCGGGTACTTCCCCCTCACACTTCACTTCAGTGAAGACTACCCTAGCAAGCCTCCAAAGTGCAAATTCCCAGCAAATTTCTTCCATCCCAATGTATATCCTTCTGGGACTGTTTGTCTATCAATTCTTAATGAGGACAGTGTGAGTACCTTCTCCTTCCTTTAGCGCCTAAGAAGTAAAGGCAACTCTTTTGGTATGGTGTATTTAGTTGGCCCACTGTACTTATCATGCTTTGTCTTGTAGGGTTGGAGACCAGCAATTACTGTGAAGCAAATTCTTGTGGGCATTCAGGATCTACTTGATCAGCCAAATCCCTCTGATCCTGCACAGACCGAAGGCTATCACCTCTTCATTCAAGTATATTGCTCCTTCACAACTATGTATGTCACCTTAGTTTCTATGATCAATGTAGAGCAAAGGTAGTGGTAGTGAACATAATTTTTTTTTTTCTTTCAACCAAAATGGTAGTCTGCATTTACTTTTAAATTGTGAAGATAGTACTTCCACATAATACGGGGTGATCATGCTTGTTTAGTTGGCAAGAGTTCAACCTCTTGCTTCCTGAAGCCTATTAGTGGCAGTTAGCATCGGAACTTACAACTGTAAGCATCTGCAACTTTCGTGTGATATTGTGCTATCTGATAGTGGCTAGAGTGGTAGACATAGAACTTACTTGGGAGAACTGATGCACCTCTTGCAAGTTAGGCATGGAATCAATTTATTTAGTAAAATTAAGAAAAGATAGGAGTTACTTTTACATTGCTTATGGTATTGTTCTTATATTCTACTATCATTCCGTATGCAGGATTCTACAGAGTACAAGAGAAGGGTTCGCCAGCAGGCCAAGCAATACCCACCTCTTGTCTGATCCAATACTGGCCTTCTAGTCCCAGACACTACTGGTGCTTTGGTAAATGTCAGTTGCCGCCTTTTGTTTGGAGCATGTTATGTCAAACATCGTTGTTTGGAAGTGCTAGTTAGCATCATGTGTAGACTCTACATGGTTAAGCTATTTTCCCTACATCATTTGTAGGCTGATCACTGAAAAACACAAATAATCTTGCACACCCAATTGCTTTCAAACTTGTGATGTCAATAAGGCATATTTATGTTTACTGGGGTTTATTTGATATCTTTTTCTGGTTCTTTTGCAGGTTACTTGGGGTTGGAAATTTACTGAAGCTTGTTGATTGCTAGAGGTTTATGTGCAAGCAAGGGTGCATCAAGAAGCTATTACAGAACTTGCACAAAGTCAAAGCTTGACCTCGGCTAAAGAAATGGATACGAATGAAGTTTGATTCATGGCATGGATCTAGATAGCAGCTAGGATTGTTTTTCATTAATGTGTATGTAGCTGTTATGAATGTTAATGTACTTGAATGATATGGATTCAAGTGTGGTTTTATGTGGTAATATGAAGCATTATTTTTAGAAAAATATTCTAGGTTTGCATTACATAATGAACAGACAACAGGTGACTATCAATTAAAGTTCAGACAACTTAAAATTGCTCACACAAATGGTTGATAAAAAGAATATGTTGTATGAAATCAAATTGTTTTCTGAATCAGACAATTCAATGGATACGAAATAAACTCTGTTGTCTAAATCAGACAACTCAATAAATAGGAAGGTAAATCTGTTGTGTGAATCAGACAACTGAATAAAATTGCAATATTCTGTTGTATGTTTAAAACTCACACAACATAAAAGTATGTATATTCTGTTGTATGAACTAGATATGTCAGTGCAGCGAATGCCAAGCCAGCCATGGCATGGCATATAAGTTGTACAACAGAAATTATAATCTGGTTGTTGGACGTTTCATCACACAAGCTCGAGATATACGACGGTTTTTCCGAACTTACACAACGGTGCAGCACCGTTGTGTATTGAGTTTTTTGTAGTAGTGATACCAAGGCTCATGTACTTCAAGTCGGAAAAGTTGCTCATCCGGAAAGGTCTCACATAGGGGCAGCCGATCCTCTTCATTAACAAGGCGACTAAAATGATCGGCTACTACATTCTCTACTCCCTTCTTGTCTTTGATCTCAATATCAAACTCTTGAAGCAAAAGAATCCATCGAATGAGCCTCGGCTTAGCATCCTTCTTTGTCATAAGATATCTCAAAGCGGCATGATCACTGTAAACAATAACTTTGGAATTCAAACGATATGATCGAAACTTTTCCAAAGCAAAGATTACCGCTAAGACTTCCTTCTCCGTTGTTGTGTAGTTGAGTTGAGCATCGTTGAGAGTCCTTGAAGCATAGTAAATGGCGCATGGTTTCTTCTCAATTCGTTGTCCAAGTACTGCTCCAAGTGCATAATCACTAGCGTCACACATCAACTCAAACGGCTCATCCCAATTTAGAGAAACCAAAATCGGCGCTGAACACAACATCTTCTTCAATCGGCAAAAACTTGCCTCACATGCATCCGTCCACTCAAACGTCACCTCCTTTTGTAACAAGTTGCTTAATGGCTTTGCAATTGAAGAGAAGTCTTTGATAAATCTTCGATAAAATCCCACATGGCCAAGAAAACTTCTCACATCTCTAACACATCTTGGGCTCGGCAATGCTTGAATGAGTTCCACTTTGGCTTTGTCAACCTCTAAGCCTCTTGCCGAAATAATGTGCCCAAGAACAATGCCTTGCGTGACCATGAAGTGACACTTCTCCCAATTGAGCACAAGATTGGTCTCAACATACCTCTCAAGTATCTTCTCCAAGTTCCCCAAACATGCATCGAAGGTACTTCCATACACACTAAAGTCATCCACAAACACTTCGATAATGTCTTCAATAAAATCCGAGAAGATAGCATACATACATCTTTGAAACGTGCCGGGTGCGTTGCATAGACCGAATGGCATCCGTCAATAAGCAAATGTGCCAAATGGATAAGTAAAAGTAGTCTTCTCTTGATCATCCGGGTGTATCATGATTTGATTGTAGCCACTATAACCATCAAGAAAGCAATAGAAAGAATGGCCGGCTAACCTCTCTAGCATTTGGTCCATAAACGGCAAAGGCATGTGATCCTTCCTCGTTGTAGCGTTGAGCTTTCTATAGTCGATGCACATCCGATGACCAGTTACAAGTCTTTGTGGTACAAGCTCATTCTTCTCATTCTTGACAACCGTTACACCACTCTTCTTTGGCACTACTTGCACGGGAAATATCCACTTACTGTCCGAAATTGGGTAAATTACCCCAGAATCAAGCAACTTGATAATCTCATCTTTCACAACTTTCATCATTGGAGGGTGAAGTCGACGTTGAGCTTCCTTAATCGGCTTAGCTCCTTCTTCTAACAAGATGCGATGAACACATGTAGTAGGGCTTATTCCCTCGATGTCCGCTAAGGTCCAACCTATTGCGGTCTTGTACTTCTTAAGCACACTTATCAAATCAACCTCTTGCTTCTCACTAAGCATTGAAGACACAATAACCGGTAGAGTATCTTCTTCTCCAAGATAAACATACTTCAAGTGACTAGGGAGTTCTTTTAATTCTAACTTCGGGGCTTCTTCCACACTTGGTCGAAATTTGGTTGTGGCACTTGGAATTGACAAGAACGAATCAAATACCTTGGCATATGGCCGAGCCTCTAGCTCGGCACAAACTTCCACAAGACTCGGCATTATCATAAAAGGCTCGGCAATGTTGCCAAGCTCGGCAACATTGCAATGCTCGGCCGAATCCCTTCTCTTTTCTTGCTCGTTCGCGACTCGTTCTCCCTTCTCGTCAAATCCAACCCCTTGCTCAATCGCTAATTGCTATGCGTCGAGCGAGGTCGACATAACTTGCTCGACCTCCTCTAATACATCAATGGCGGAACCATCCTTCAAATCAACATTTGGGAATTTCATGGCAACAAACACATTAAACTTAATCACCTCACCATCAAACTCCATAGTTAGGTTGCCCTCGGCCACATCTATCTTCGTGCGTGCCGTCCTCATAAATGGTCGACCAAGTAGCAATTGAGTGCTATTGACCGGCGAATCCTCCATCTCAACCACATAAAAATCGGCGGGGAATATCAATTGGTTGACTTGAACAAGCACATCCTCCACATACCCCTCCGGATACTTACTTGAGCGATCCGCAAGTTGAATGACGACATTGTCCTTCTTGAGAGACCCTATACTCAAAGTTTGGTACACATTGAGTGACATAACATTGATCAATGCTCCCAAGTCTAACATCACATCCTCAAAACGAGTGTTGCCTATCACACAAGGCACATTGAAGCTTCCCGGATCCTTCATCTTTGGTGGCAACTTCCTTTGAATAACGGCCGATACCGTCTCGCTCATAGTTACCACACGAGTCTCCCTCGTATGCCTTCTAGCCGTGCATAGCTCCTTAAGAAACTTAGCATACTTCGGTACTTGCTTGATGCATTCCAACAAAGGAATGTTGACTTGCACTTTCCGGAAAATCTCCAACACCTCCTCATCGGATTTATCCTTCTTCGACTTAGCAAAGCGAGAAGGGAATGGAATGCTTGAGTTTGGCACCCCTCCCTTGCTTACTTGGCTCGGCACTAACTCACTTTTCGAAGTAGCAGGATCATGCTCAAGATCATAATGCAGCCCCTTGGTCTTTTTCTCATTGCTGCCGGCCTTCTCTCTCTCGGCAGCATCCTCGCCGGCTGTTTGGTCTCTCTCGGCTGCAGCATTGCCGGATGCAGCCCTTCCCTTTCCATCATCATGGCTGCCGACAATTGCAGGTCCAGCAGCCCTATCGGCTTCATCAACTACGTCAAATGTTACTCGCTTCTTCTTTGGACTTGTTGGAGGAAACAACTCTCTTCCACTTCGAGTTTGAATCACCTTGGCATGCTCGTTCGTCAGATTAGGAATCGTATTGCTTGGCAACTTCCCTTGCTCATTAAATCTTCCCATCAAGTCTACAACTTGGCCCATTTGAGTCCTGAGCTCACCAATGTCCTTTTTTTGATTTTGTTGCCCCGCAAGCAATGCTTGAGTCGCACTTGACAAAGATTGGAGCAAAGCATCATAGTTCGGATTGCTTGGTGCGGTTTGGCCTTGGCTCGGCCCTCCTTGGTGTGGCACGGCTTGGTGACTGCTCGGCATGGCATTGTAGTTGCCGTGGTTTGGTTGAAATGGCTGCCGAGAGACAAAGGGTGCCCTCGGCGCAAATTGTGCTCCTCCTTCTCTCGGTTGCATAGGTGCCCTAAGCACATTATCATTGTTTGCCCATCGAAAGTTAGGGTGATCATTGAACCTCGGATTGAAGTTCCCAAACCGTTGACCTCCTTGAAAACCAATAGCATTGCACTCCTCTACTCCCTCATTAACTCCAAATTGAGGGCATTGTTCGGTTTCATGCCCCTCGGTGCAAATACCACATACCATGGCACGCTTCTTCATCAAATTACTCACCAAGTCGGTAAACTTATCAACTTTCTCCTCTAACTTTGAGCTTGAAGACATCTCATGCACTTTCTCATTCCTTTGCACATTGCCTCGTGCCATGCCAAATTGTTGGTTGTTCAAGGCACGAACTTCCAACAAACTTCTTGCCGCTCCGGCATTCAACTCCAAAAAGCTACCTCCCACGGCCGAGTCAAGAAACTCTCTCTCCATGACACGCAATCCCTCATAAAAATATTGTAACAAGAGCCCATCGCTAATGCCATGCGATGGACACAAAGAAACTAGGGACTTGAACCTCTTATAGTAGTCGAAGAAAGTCTCATCTCCGGCTTGCTTCACACTTGTAATTTACTTCCTCAGATCAGTGATACGTGAAGCAGGAAAGTACTTGAGCAAGAACTCATCCATCATAGAATTCCACGAAATGATGCGACCATTAGGCACCTCAAACAACCACTCCTCCGCTTGATCTTCCAATGAGAACGGAAAAGCCTTCATCTTGAAGTGTTGCAAATCGGTCCCTCGCGGACACATAGACTCCGTGGTGAAGTTAAACCACTGTAGATGCTTGTTGGGGTCCTCACTTGGCATCCCATAAAACGATTTCAGCTTATGGAGGAATCCACTCCTCAATTCAATCTCTCCCGTCTTATCAGCTTCCAAGGGAGGATAAGTGATATTCGACGGAGCAACACCAGCTCCAGCAACATGACCATTCTGTGATCGGATTGAAGTCATTCTCTCTTCCTCTTCTTCTTGCTTGGCAAAGGCTTCGAATTCTGGATTTCCAAGATCACACGACGATGAAACAACGGAAGGCGAGCTCGGCTCACTAGCAGAACCTGGTGACAACGACGGTAATTTGGACGGCGATGAAGGTGAAGACGGCAATGTAGGTGACGGCACTGATGAAATGGTTGGTGAAGATGGTGGTAATGGCACAAACAGAGAAATGGCGAGTTCTTGATCTAAACGTTGCAATCGGCCTTGATGATTTCGTGTCCAAATATTAGATTCGGACATGCATTATTCTGAAATTTGCAACATTTAAACAAGTTAGAACATTGTAAAGAAAACAAAATGCAAGAATATACATCATTACAAGCCACGGCATTCGCAATTACACAACATCTTTCAAACAATGGCACACACATATACACAATTGGCAAAGCATCAATATATTCGGCAATAAAGAGCAAGAAATTGAAATGTTCATGTGATCATGTAATCGCTAAGTCTAATTTCTTTTAAAAATTTGTTCTAACTCTCGAAGTACGTGGAGCAGAGGAGATAACGGTGCAATGGACTGATACAGCCCCCGGTAGAATCATGTTTTACCCGATATACCTCAAGAGTTCGAACCACACAATTATGTTTTATCTTTTTGAAGAAAATAGATCACATATGTCAAGTTATGTTCTAGCGTCTAAAGTGAGGTGATGCTTCGGCACAAGCTTTTGACTAGGTCGTGCGGATTTTACGTTTCAAAGGTCATTAAAATCACGGAGGGCGAACCCCCTACAGGAACCAGGCAGGACTCGTTGTTGGACACCACGGAGGGCGAACCCCCTATCGACTCACTCACCGAGAATGAACATCAGTCTGTGGGCCTTGAGATCCAGTTAGACAAACCTGAGAACCATATCTATGATAATAATTTCCCCATACTTTGTAAAACAAACACGGATCCCTAGCGGTCTACAAGTGTTGATCAAAACCGCCCTCAACCTCATAAAAATGGGTCTGCTAAGTTATCGCTCGTATGCGTGGGGGGGACGTATCCCACGTTTCCCAGTCTACATAAAAGACGGATCTAACATGGCATCATTCGTATGAAGGGTTTAGGTTAAGATCAACAAAAGAGGCTTCACCTACATGTTACACTTTAGAAGCTACAATAAACTCAAACATACACAAAACTACTAACTTCCTAGAAATTAAACTAAGTAATTACAAACATACATCAATATACATCATGCAACTTCCAAAATTTAAACTCTACATGCCAAAGCATATTTCTACTTTACAAAATCCCAAAATAAAACTAAATATTACAACTTTACAACTTTACAACAAAAATTTCCAGCAACATATATACACAACAATAAAACAAATCAAGCTTTTATAATCCCCGGCAACGGCGCCAAAAATTGACGAGTTGCCGAAGCGAGCATCAAGCAATAATAACCCTACAATCGTTAGTAGTATAGAATAAGTAGGGATCGTTCTAAGCCGGGGATTAAGGGTACCTGAAACATGAAATTGTTAATAAAAATATTCACAAACATATATGCACACAATTGTCACACTTATATACATATATACGAATTTATCATGGGGGATGAAGATGAGGTTCGGCAGCAAGGGCTGCTCCTAACATCTAAGCACGAAAATAAATTGCTGAAAATAAATCCTAAATTACTATTTATAAGTTTGGTCGACATTCTTCCACAAATTATTAGCACAAACGCACTCAAAACACATAGCAAATTAATAAGACAAGACACGGCAAGAGCACACAATATCCTAGATTCGACTTAGTTCCAACCCAACTAGGGCCTCAGCGGTTATCTAAGTTGTTTCAGACTTCACGAAGGTATTTAGAATTAACTCAGCGCATAACCCTAATATTTAGCTAACCGATTATAGACACGCAGCGTAGAGGATAATCAATTAACCAATGAAGTACAAAGTCTTTTTAATTGGAAACATATCAATCAAGCAAGGCGTCACCACTTCTTGTTAACATGCATAGTCGTTTAAACCACTCTAAATCCTATTTAAATTGACAGATATAAGACCAATACCCAAAACACATCGCGAATATGCTAAGTACCAATCTTTGAGGCACACGGATTTAAAGACTAAACCAAGAACGAACTACTAGAATCAGAGTCAACATGCTTTCCTATCTAATCCTATCTCTTTACTTCATATTTTCATTACAAGTTAGCATGCAATTCGAAACTTATCTTTGAAATTCTTTATTAATACCATAAGAATTAAATTAACATGCATCATTATAAAACCAATTTCACAATCGTTTTTCACATAGGCATGAAAACATAATAACCAAACATACATATGAGTTTCATAGACAAAACTACACATAACTACATAAAAACTATTGCAAACCAAGAGTGGGGAGTAGATCACACTTTTGCAGACACCTTTGATGGCTTCAAGTCGTGTGGATCCAATGGAATGAGGTTCGGTGGCTGCTGGATGAAGGGTGGAGAATCAGCAGGATTTTATGGTGGTGGTGATGGTGTTTGGTTTGTGTTTTTATGTAGGATCTTTGGCTGAAAATTGGTAGAGCTTTGGCTAGGGTTTTTGCTTTAGAATGTGACCCTTTTCATGATGGGTGCCGGCCTCTATTTATAGGATAAAGGCTTATGAAGTTTGGGACTTTTCCTTGTTCAAAACGGGATAGAAATTTTCAATAAATAAGGTTTCCCAATCCGAGTTGGAATAGGCTTTTCTCTCCTTATTGAACAAAGAAACTCTAGCTTGGCCGGCTTATGATTTCTTTTTGGACACGCATAGGAAGCTTCTTGGAATGATTTAGCACGCTCGCAGTCGCTTGGAGACATTACCGGAAATTCCTCTCTGCTCGCAAGTACAGACTTTGCTAGTATCGGGTACTGGCGAGGCTTCTTGGTGGCGAGTCTGGTGCTGGCAAGTGATGCGAATATGCATGCTGGCATGCACGGATGGTTGGCGAACGGATCTTCTAGCAAGCGAAGATGTTGGCGAACGAGGCTGATGGCGAATATAAGCTTCTGGCGAGCGAGGCTTATCTGCTAGCGGGTGATCTTCTGGCGAGCAAGAGCTGGCGAATGGACATTCTCTCGGAATATTTTTGACCTTTGTGTCTTCAATCGAGCATAACTTTTTGCTCAGTACTCCGATTGATCTGAATTTTTGACACAAGACTCATTAGCAAGCCAATAACATGCAAACCAAAAATCAGCAAATTTGGAAAAGGATAAGTCACAAATCTATTCATCTCAAAATCACGAAAAGACATATTTTTCACTATTTTCCAGAATTCTTAAAATTAGTCATTTTTTCGGATTCTAAAGCATATATTTCCAAAACTCTACCAAAATGACACTAAACTATATTATGACTCTATCTTAGACAAATAAGGGTTTAAACAAAACATAAACGAGGGCGTAAACATATTAATATCGTCGCACATTGTGCTCCTGTCAACAAATCATGTGAATTCCAACCACCAAATGGAGAAAATCCCTCAAACAGCTCTGTGTTTTCCACCTTTAAATCGTGAGAGATCCTTGACTGTCTAAAGAGGACCGAGAACTAGAAGGTAGAACCAGAAACAGAACCATAAAGAATGCGGGGTGATGAACCCATGCGTGAGCACCCGGGCGTGACCGTTAGAGCAATAAAATTAAACTCTAGCAAGAGCATAAGAATAATTATATAGGAAAGCAGACAAATGAAATATAAATAGATTGGCAACCAGCTAATGTTAGACAAAACTAACTAATTACGAAAAAACCTGATATCACCCTACGCAGATTGGGATGCCCGGAATCAATACTAACTAAAAATGCCCTTAGAAACAAATGACATCTTAAAGCCCAAAAAGAGAACCAAGCCCAATTACATTGGGCACCCAATATAGGCACCCAAGCTTCAAAGCAGCCATCTCCACCCCCCAGACCACCTTGTAAGCCACTCGACCTCCACTGGTTTCCTTCACATATCGTCGTCTTGGCATCAACTGCATCCAGCGCCTTCGTCAGCAAAACCTCTACCCCACCTCACTGGGTCACCAGCCACCGATCCGGCAGTGCATATGAAATTATATAAAAATATATATATTTGTTATTACACAATCATCCATATTTGTGGTAGTGATAACTGATTAGGTAAAGTGTACCAATCCTTTTTCTTTTTACATTTTGCTTTTCAAGTTTAAGTCGAAATTAAACCGGTTTAGTAAACTGTTGTCTCATTGGTTAAATAGTCTATTCGACAACCTTAAAATCATAATTCAAACCCTATGGCCATACATAAAGTGCGTGAGTTATTTAATTTTTTTAATAAGTCCTAATTTTAGTTTACGTTTAATTATTAAATTATGAAAGTGTCTGGAAGAAGAGGTGTAATATCATGGGGATTAGACTTTCGATCTTAGTATACATGGCGACCCAAAACTAAAAAGAACTTTTTAAGATTGGCTACTGTAATTGGAATTTTTGTGCTTAAAGTTATTTGGGTTTCTTATAATTTTTAGACTGACTAACGATAATATAAGCAATTTATAATCATTGTTGTCCTTAATCATTTTAATGGTTATAAACATCCAGACAAATCTAAACAAAAAAGCAAATATAAGCATAAAAGCAGATCCACTTCCTTTCTTGTCAAAGAAAACAGTACTTCCGGTGATTATCAGAAAATTTGTGAAACAGGGGCCTACAACGGGTTACTTATTATGTAATCAATACAACCGAAGAAAATAGCACAGAAAATTAATGAGCAAAATTATTCTTCTTTTACTCTGGTACATGGAAAGCGTCGAGAAAATAAATAAGCTCGGTCATTTCCTCATGCTCTCTTTCTTTGGGGCATCAAAAAGGGGCCTTTCTGTTCCTCGATAATAAACCTGCAAAGAAAAGTGAAATCAGATTCAAAAGAGATGACAACAAGGCAGACCAGAATGAAGATGATCGAAGAATGGAAGACAAGGTTATTACCCGATCGATCGAGCATGAATCAATCGCTGTCGCTGCTGCTGCTGTGGCCGTCGTCCTTCTTCTTGTCCTTGTTCTTCTTCTTCTTCTTCTTCTTCTTGTCGTCCTTGTGGTGATCGTCGTCATGGTCCTTGTCCTTGCTCTTGTGGTGATCATCTTTGTCGTCCTTGTGTTTCTTGTAGTCGTCATGATGATCCTTGTCCTTGTCCTTGCCCTTGGAGTGCTCGTCTTTCTTGTGGTGCTCGTCCTCCTTCTTGTCGCCTCCTCCGATATGGAGCGCATCTCCGATCTTGTTCATGATTCCTGCCATTCTTTCTCTCTTGCTTTGTTTCTGAATCTCTATGAATGTATGGATGGATGGAGCTGGGAACGGAACACATATTTATATACAAAGTTCCCATACATGGCTTAATGGAAATGACAACGATGCCCACACCACGTCTACCACTTGTTCCGCCATCATCTCACCCATAATTTCTACCATGTCGGTAAGGGCATAGCCTGCACTTTTCTTTTTGTCCTTTTGGATAAGATTACCCTACCCACTTTAGCACCCACTTTAGCACAAATATATGAATGAAAGTAAAGAAAGATTTTATTTTTCTCTTAAACAAAACTAATTTTGCCCACATATATGCATCGCATATGTAAAATAAATTTATATTTACATATTTAATTTTATAATTTTATAAAATAGTTTTAATTTTATCTTCTTTTTCTTACTTTTTTAAGAAAATCTTATTTTACTAATTATAAAAGTGAAAGTAGTGAGGAAGTTATTTGCAAGTTTACGGATAGTGAGAAGTTATTTACATCGGAGAAAATATGACTTAGGGAAATTATCAATTTTATTTTATTTTCTTTTAATTTAGTTTATCAATATTTATTTATTTACCATAATTTTTTTAATATTAATAACTATTTTAACATAATATATAGTATATGGGGCTTTGTGTCTTTTCATGGCACTTTTTGCTAATAAAGCGAGTTTTCTTTAATAATAGTATTGATAACTAAAAAAAGAGTTAAGCATCCATAAACAAATAAATGAAACTACCTAATAGAGTTGGTTTAGTAGAAGCATGATATACTGCAAATGGGGGGATGTTCTAAGTATTCTTCTGGTAATAAAAAGTTCTTGGTTCGAACTTCAACTTGCAAAAAACATCCCTTAGAAATGGCAAAACCTATAAATTACTTCCAGCCCTTGAGTGGTAGTTCACCCACCCACCATTTTTTTAATAAAAAAAAGTATTAAACTTTGAAACGACCACTCTAGCACGGAATACCTCCCCAAGCAAAGATGGTCCTCGTCTTTTATTCATTATTTGTTATACGTATGTGGTGCAGCACATTGTAGGTTCATTTTCTTAAATAAATATGTGATTCCAGCTTATTTAGGAATTTAGGTAACTAATATGATTTACCAATAAAAGTTGTATGCTTCTATGTTGTCAATGAAACTGCAAAGATATTATATATCTCTTTTATTTTAGTGAACAACAAATAAATGTCAAAACTATTGTATGAGGAAAAAAAAAAACTCAACGAGATTTGATACAGTGGAAACGTGTTAGATTGCAAGTAGAGCAAATATTAATAAAATTTTTATAGTAATATATTCTTAGTTCGAATCTCAATTTGTGAAAAACGTCAACCGTACCTAAATTACGAGGAATTTTTCAGTGTGACGGGAGGACCACCTGGCAGTGCCTATTGATCCTCGCTACCAATGAAATTTTGACACGTGAAATTTTGTAACAGAAAATTATTTCAATTATTTTGTCAAATACTATTTTAGATTTATTAATGTTTTTTCTAAATCCTACACCCTACACCTTAAACTCTAAAACTCTAAACCCTAAACATTAAAAAATTGATTAAAGTCATTTTATAAAAAATAAAATACATAAAAATTTATAATTTTTGTGATAAAATTTCACACATTGAAATTTAATAAGAAAAAAAGACCATTAAATATCGTCACACCCGCATATTTTAAAATTTCTCTTAAATTACTCCATTTCCTAAATTATTGCCGACCCTAGTGGTAACTCACCATTTTCTATTGAAAAATAAGGAGAGATATTTTGATCGTGCTGGCCTGCTGGGTGGTGACATTTGGATAAGAGAATCTAATCAAACATGACACAGGAGAGGCCTCCCTCTCTGCCCAATTGCCAGCCACAGGCAGAGAAACACGTGCACCCATTTATTAACTATATATCAGTTGAATTTTTATTTGTCAAATTCCCCACTATTTGATAGTACCAACGGATAGATTTTGTCTCCCCAGATTTTTTTTTCTTTAAATAATAATAATAATAATAATAATAGTTTATTAATAAAACCAAAAGGAAATGAGAATGATTAAAATTTTGAAATTCCTAAATCGCTGAGGGTTTATTATTTTCTACTAGAATAGATATTATGGTAATTTACGAGCTAGGTGATGACGTGTCTAAATACGCACACAATCATAAACCCTACAATCATTAGTAATATAGAATAAGTAGGGATCGTTCTAAGCCGGGAATTAAGGGTACCTGAAACATGAGAATGTTAGACAGATATTCACAAACATATGCACATATTTACACGTTATCATGGGGTTTTTAGAGATGAGATTCAGCAGCGACAAGGCTGCCCCTAAACTAATGCACAAATTTAAAATTCTAAATTACTATTTACAAGTTTGGTCGACATCTTTCACACAAAACATTCATCAAAAGCTATCATAACACATAGAAAATCACAAGTAAGACTCACGGCAAACATGCAACAAACTATTCTAGACTCAACTTAGTTCCGACATAATTAGCTCCTACAAAGTTTCACTAATCGAATTAAGACATCTTAATTAAGCACCTTAAGGTTTTCTATTAAAGCCTAACCCTAAAGATTTATACTAGATATATTCGAGAACACTTACACAGTCGAAAACAAACATACCAAGTAATTAGGTTCAAAGTCTTTTTAGTCGGAGACAAGCTAACAAGCAATGCGTCACTCTTCTTATTACCAAGTAAGTTCTTGTAAGCCACTCTAACCTTTAAAATAACTCAAGTTAAAACAATGACACATTCGAATTAACCTAAATTATTTTAGCTAAGTGAGATCGATACCCCATACATTGCAATTGCATAGACTACAAATCTTTAAGGCACACGAATTTTAAAGAACAAACCAAGTTAAGAAAAGAATCAAATTATGAACATGCTTCCCTAAGTACCTACCTTCTATTTCTACAAGTTACGTTTACATGTTATCTTTTTAAGAACAACGAATTTCGACACTTAAAATTAACAAATAAAACCAAGATACGAAATTTTACTTTCATATTAAACTTGCAAAACCAAACAAACACATTGTTCTTACATAGACATAAAAACAAATACCAAAAGAACATACAAACTACATCGACATAGTTTAGTAAAATAATAAAATTACAAACCGAATGGAGTAGATCACACATTTAGACACCTTTGGGCAACAGCTCGTGTTGATCTTTAATGGAGGATGATGGTGGTACGGATTGGAATTTTATGGATGTTGGTGATAGTAGTTTCGGCAAGAATTTTATGTAGGACTTAAGGTAGAAAATTTGGTAGAGCTTTAGACTTTGTGTTTTAGCTTAGGATGTGACGACTTTTCATGATAGGTGCCGGCCTCTATATATAGGAGAAAGGGCTGTGCAGTTTGGAACTTTTCCTTGTTCAAAACGGGATAGAAATCTTCATTAAATAAGGTTTCCCAATCTGAGTTGGAATAGGCTTTTCTCTCCCATATTGAACAAGGAAACTCTTGCTTGGCGGGCCTAGGGTTTCTTCACTCATCTAGGACACGCATAGGAAGCTTCTTGGACGTTGCATAGCACTTGGGAATGACTTGGCACGCTTGCAACCTCTTGAAGACATTACTGGAAATTCTTCTCCGCTCGCGGGTGCAGACTTTGCTAATATCGGATACTGGCGAGGCTTCTTGGCGGGTCGCGCGAACATGTACACTGGCATGTGCGGATGATTGGCGAGCGGATATGTGCAGGCTGGCGAGCGGTCATGCGTGTCGCGAGCGAGGCTAAGATGAGTTGGCCTGCTAGTGCTGGCGAGGCTAATTTGACCTTTGTATCTTCAATCGAGCATAACTTCCTCCTCAGAGCATCTATTGATGCGATTCCAAGTCCTGGAGAAACTAGACTCATGGGACTTTAAATTCATTTAAGGCACATCCTCTGGTTCCTAGTAATGTGTCATACCGAAATTCTGGAAGTCAGGACACAGTCCCAGGAAAATCCTGGTAGTCCCTGGATCGTTTTACTCAAACTGCAAAGTTGCAGCCATCTTTTGGGTGACTTTCTGAACTCCGATTGATCTGAATTTTTGACACAACACACTTTAGCTTGCCAACTATAAGCCTGCCAAATTACATCAAATTTGAAAAAGAATAGGTCAGTTTAACACAAGCCTCAATATCACGAAAAAAACATATTTTGCATTTTTCTGACAATTCAGCACATTTTTCCAAAACTCTACCAAAACAATACTAAACTAAATTACGACTCGATCTTAGATAAATAAGGGTTAAACGAAGCATAAATGAGGGCATAAACATATTAATATCGTCGTACATTGTGCTCATATCACTAGGTCAATATAAAACAAGAGAATTCAGCGGGGGAGGAGGGAAAAAAGAGAGTTTGGGACAGTTTTCCACACGATCATTAGAGAGGAGAGCAGAACTGCCATGGGGCATGATCTCAAAACGAGAGTTGATCAGAGATTCAGAGTAAAGAAAATTTCCCATCAGGTCGATAAAGAGTCGGGTATGAAAAGTTGGATTCTTTTCCCTTCTTTTATCCATTGATTTTCTCCTATAAAGTTATGTGATAATTATAAGTTTCTTATCTGTGTATTTGGTCTATGATTAATTTCATGAACTAAGATAAGATAATGAAAATGATAATAAGTAAAAATGTAGTTTTATTAATTGATAAACAGGCCTTTCTATAGACATTACATTACGTATCCCGAATAATTAGAGATTCCCTATCTACTAAAGATACTATATATCTAGTCTAATTAGGTCAAGACATACCACGGAAGTTATAGAATTAATATTTCTTAAATACTCCCCCTTGTGTTGCGTACCTAATGTGACACAGTGCATGTTTCAGTTCAAATCCGTACCCTTGAAAACAGGTGGGACCACTACTGACTTTCTCCTACAAATACTCTGCTCACTAGGAAAGACCGGATCGAACCGGTCAATACTACTCCGATGCTTAAGTCAGTAAAGTAGATTGGAATATAAATTATGAGAAAGGTCTGAGTTCGTGATTGGTCAATTACCTGAAAAGGAAGGTAGCTGGGTCATTATGTAGGTTCTCCAGCCCTAGAGCTGGACCTGACCTTCGATGTGGGACAAACACTACCAGATCGGACAGAATAGCCGACGAAAAAAATTTCGTCTACTATTCAAAATTTTCATCGGGTATTCCTTCTATCGACGAAAATTTCGTCGGCTATTATTCGTCGATAAAACGGCGTCAGTAAAAATATACCCGACGACAATAACGAAATCGTCGGCCATTCCAAAGTTATCACTGACGAAAATACATTTCGTCGACCAAACCTTGGCATAATGCCCGACAAAATTCGTCGGATATTTTCACATATGGCTGACGATATCGTAAAATATAGCCGACGATCTCTTCTGTTTCGTCGGTTATTTGTTCTGAAATATAGCCGGAATATATTAATATTTTAAGAGGTATTAATTAGTTATAGCCGACGAAACCGTCACTATTTAACATAGACCACCGACGAAATAATGTCATTTTCGTCGGTTATAACAGTTATAGCCGACGAAATTTGGTAAAAATCGTCGGCTATCACTGATATAGCCGACGAAATAATGTTAATATCGTCGGCTGTTCTTACATTTTGGGGAAAAAAAATAAATAAATTTCTAAATTACCATTCCAAGTAACATGCAATTCACAATGACAATCCAACAAGAAACACGTTTTTCATTAATTATTTAATTTGTTCCATCCTGGCCACCATCCTGCTGTCCATCATGCTCGTCATCCTGCTGAATGAACTCGGGAGCTCTCGGCATTCGAGGTTCATCTAACGGCTCAAACCGGGGCGGGGGTTCAAGGCCTTGTTGTTGTGCCGCGAACATAGCATACCACCAGTTTTGTTGGCCGGTGTAGTTCTGTCGCCGAATTCTCTCGCATTCAGCATGCCAACGCTCCATTTCCATCTGATACTGCTGTGTTCTGCGTTGTTGCTCCTGTGATCTCTGGAACTGGGCCGCCAATCTTGCATTTTCTTCTGCCAATCTCTACATTTCCCCTTCATCTGTTGGGTGTCCCCGCCTCCCCTCTTTTGAGCTCCCTTAGTGGTCTTCAGGACCCCTATTCCAGAACTTCCCAAACCCCGGCAGCATGCCAACGCTCCATTTCCATCTGATACTACTGTGTTCTGCGTTGTTGCTCCTGTGATCTCTGGAACTGGGCCGCCAATCTTGCATTTTCTTCTGCCAATCTCTACATTTCCCCTTCATCTGTTGGGTGTCCCCGCCTCCCCTCTTTTGAGCTCCCTTAGTGGTCTTCAGGACCCATATTCCAGAACTTCCCAAACCCCGGCAGTAGTAGTCGCTTGACCATTTTGGGAAGGCTGCGTCAAATATCCTCGCTGCAGTTTGGACATTCGATCGGTCGACCTGCCTCAGGGCTTCTTGCAGATCTTCCTCTGAAATGTTCGGTTGTGTCTCCCGAACTACTGCCTGCAACACTTCTTCTTCGGCCCGGTTCACCCTCTCCTAATTGAACGGGGAAAAAAATAATAATTAATATTCTACCAAATATATAATTAAGTAAAATTAATAATTAAAATTTTAAAATCGTAATCAACGACTTACAAGCTCTTCTGTAGCTAATGGATAAGCCTTCTTGAACGTCTCTACGTATGGGTTGCTTAAATGATGATCTCTAAGCGCCTCTTCCTGATATTGTGAAAATGGCCTAGAACCACCATGATGGGGGGTTGTGTTACGACGGCGGTTCGCAGAGTTCTGCCGAGACCGTTCCTTCAAACAAATAATAAAATATTAGAAAAATGCATCAAAAAATATTAGTGTAATAATTATAAAATAATTAAACTAATAATTAAAATATTAACAAAATAAACATTTATAGTTAAGTTTAGTATTTACCTGCATAACTGGGTTGTTGAAGTCTACTGTCTTCAACCAACGCCACTCGTACTCCCTGAACATGAACTCTCTTGGAGTACTCATACGACCACGGTTGTCGTATTCGTTAAAGTGGGAACGGAGCTCGTTCTTCCACTCTTTGAACCTACGAAAAAAACAAAAATGCATTAGAAATATTATTAATATCATAAAATATTTCAAATTATAAGATGAGGTATTCCCAACGTACCTCGAGTTTTGTATCGCGTCCGCCCAATCCTGCTTGTGTTCGGCAATCTCGAAGTATGTCTGAAAGATAATATTTTATTAGTTTTACAATTATAACAATACCGAAAATTATTAAATATTACGATAAAGAAATTAAATTTTTTAAATTACTCACCGACGCCGCGTTGTTGACCTCCCTCTTGATCTCTTCGGGCACATCAGCCCATCGGGTCCACAACATAGGGACTTTATCCCTAATTAGTGCTCCCACGCAACCCGCATAATCGCGGCGTTTTTCCCCCTTAACATCTTGATTAGGGGGTTCGTTGATCTGGATCCTCCCGCTGGTCTCAACATTTTTCCTGAGCGTATCAAAACATATGACACCTCTCGTATTCCTGCTTGAACTGCTAGCGGCGGTCCCTATCACATAAACGACGATTGGTTAATAAAATTAAATATTAGTGCGTTAATTTTAATAAAACATTTAATTAATAAAATCAAATGTTACCTGAACTCGATGACCCTTCTGTCGACTTTCCTTTTAATCTCGCCGAAATCAGGAGTTCAGATCTCTCAAATGGCTCATAATGGTATGCATCTGCAACACTCACGTATTGAGACCTAGCAGGCCATATGGGCACACCACGCTCGTCGACCTCGGGTATGGCAGAAATGTTGTATGGCAGGTATAGTTGATTAGGGAGAGTAAGCTCCTCAGTAGAGTCAGCAGCAGACGGCGCAGGACTCGTCATCGGCTCCCGATGAACCTCAGGCATACGGACCTGATGAACGTCTGGAGCTATGTCGTCCTGAAATAGCTGCGTACTACATCTCGGAGGATCTGGCCGGAGAGGGGGACATGAACTGCTCAACGGCCGCCCCGCCGATAAAAGGGTCTGGTGCCGGTTGCTCACACTCCTCCTCGGCTGGGATGAATATATCCTCCGAGGTTGGCTGGTGGTCCTCTCAGGCTGGCTAGGGGTCCTCTCGGAGTTTCCGGATCCGCCAGAACTTCCAGAACCCCTAGATCTGGAACGACAGCCTCCGAATAGCTGTCTAAATGCATCGGCCATCTGGAAACAAATAAATTATTACATTAATTAATATTAAATTATATTACATTAAATAACAAATTCTAATTAATATAATAACTAATAATACTAACATATTTTAAAACATACTAACAAATTAATATTTATAATTTAACTAATTTTAAATAATATTAACCATTAACATAAATATAACCATTTATATACAAATATAACTATATTTCATCATTAACATATATATACATACAATTAACCATTTATATATTAACATAAATATAACCATTTATATAATTAGGCTACCAATTTATATATATAATTAATTTAACAATTTATATATAACAATTAAAACATACATTAACATATATATATATATATATACACAAATATGTGTATATATTAACAAATATATAACAATTTATATAATTAATCTACAAATTTATATATATAATTAATCTAACAATTTATATATATAACCAATATATATAACAATTTAACACACACTTAAATATCTAAATTATATACCTAAATTATACAATTAAAATAAATTACAAAAAAAAAAAAAATACCTAGCGGAGGAGGAGAAAGAGGAGGAGGAGGAGGGGAAGGAGGAGGGGAAGAAGGAGGAGGAGGAGGACGCTGGCGCCGGTTTGAGGAGGAGGAGGACGCTGCAGATCGGAGAAGGAGGAGGAAGTCGATGAAATTCGAAGGATTGGAGATGTTTTTCCGGAGGAGGAGAGAAAAAGTCGGGCTGAAAGCGACTTTCAGCTTTTATAGCAGAGAGAATAGCCGACGATTTAAAAGATTTCGTCGGCTATTCTTTGAATGTCGTCGGCTATACTTTGGAAGATCAACAGCCGTCGGATCTGAGCCATCCAACGGCGGACAATAAAAAGGCGCGAATCGCAAGAGTTTAGCCGACGAAATATAATTTTCGTCGGCTAAACTATAGGTCAAACCACTAAGTCAAACCTCTAAACGCTTAAAAACAGAAATTAGTCTAGTTAAACGACGGTTTCTGGCCTCACCTTCAACAGATAATAGTTTCAAATCAATGAGACGCAACTAATTATTTAAAAATTTTACAAAATTGATTTAACGAACGTCAGGCTACCCATGGGAAAACGAAAGTAAAAAACAGTTAACCGCAACATTCGGCACACAGATTTTATCAGAACCTTGTCATTTTTCAACCGTAGACGTATTTCATTATTTCGGTCATATCTTATTTCACAACATTTTTGTATTTGAAGAGTCTACGTATAGTAACTATTTGAAACTATACATTCACTTAAACACTTAGTAAACAAGTTAAGGAACATTAGTGCATATGTTCTGATTTTGAATCTAAAAGTTTAGAAAATCTATTCCAACCGTCAGATATCACCGTTAAGATTAAATATATGTATGCAAAAAAATCCAACTTCAGCTGACAACGTTAAAGGCTCGATCGGAACGGTCAACCGGGTAAGTCAAACCTCTAAACGCTTAGAATGGTAATTGGACTTTCTAAATGACATTTTTTGACCTGACCTTCAACAGATAATAGTTTCAAATTGATGAGATGCAACTAATCGTATAAAAAGTTTCCTCAAAATATTTACCGAAGGTAACGCTACCATTAGGGAAACGAAGGAATAAAACCTTTGACCGCATCTTTCGACACTCAGATTTTATCGGAATCTTGTCATTTTTCAACCGTAAACGTATTTTATCATTTTGGTCATATCTTATTTCACGACTTTTTTCTGTTTGAAGGATGAAGCAATGGTTTATCATTAGTGATAGAAAATGGAATCTGATCATTTTTTGTTTTTTTTTTTGTTTTAAATCATAGCCGACGAGAGACAACCTCGTACTCGTCGGCTATTCTTTTGTCGTTTTCTGTCTAAAATAAAATATGTATTTTTCAATATAGTTATGGCCGACGAAATAATGCATTTTTCGTCAGCTATTATGAGTATAACCGACGAAATAACGTGTTTTTCGTCGGCTATTATATGAAAAAGGTAAAAATCCTGTAGTGTATCGTCGGTCATGCCTTGGAAGCGAAATCCAACTCTTATCCGGATCCATATATAGCCTGAAATAATATATATATATATATATAACTTTAATTAATAAGAAATTAATTAACACATACATATATATATATATATACATATATATATATATATATATATATAAATCCTTAATAATTAATTACATTACAATATATATTATTATCAACATCAACTCATATATATATATATATACCATTAACAACTATTATTTAAGTTACACTATATATCAACCATTATTTAAGTTAATTACACTATCAACAACCATTAATTAACATATATATATATATAAATAATTATTTAACTCCACACACACATGCACACACACACACACACACACACACACACACACACACACATATATATATATATATATATTAACACTAATTAAAATAACATCAAATTAAAACACATAATTAAACTCTAACTTAAAATCAACTCAACTACAACTCAAAATAAACATATATACATACATTCTAACACTAAAACAACAACAAAACAAAAAATCACTTACTAAATCAAAATCACTAAAACTCAAAATCAACTCAACTAAAACTCAAAATCAACATATATACACATATACGTACCTATATATAGCTCCACAATGTAAGAGAGGACGGATTTCAACAATACCCACAGATTTTTCACTCTTTCTCCCGTTTTTTTTCGTTTTTTTTTAAATGAGCAGCTGCTGTCCAGATCTGAAAATATATAGACTTATAGCCGACGAAAATGTCAATTTTGTCGGCCAACATTTCAAAAGTTTTCGTCGGCTAATGTTTCAGAGAAAGGCCGACGAAAATCCAAATCGTCGACTGAAATATGAATATAGCCGACGTTTTTTGTTTATACCAACGAAAAAACAGTATCGTCGGCTATGGTTAAACTATGGCCGACGATTTTGTTTTTCCACCGACGAAAAATAAAATCGTCGGCTATTCGTTGGAAGTACCGATGAAAATTTTAATTCGTCGGCCGTTTTTTTTAATTTCGTCGGAAAAGCCTTTTTTCTGGTAGTGAAAGTTCCTTCAACATAAACAAAAGCTCTTATGAGCCACTCTTTACAGGCTCTTTCCACCGGCCGTCCTGCTCTTATCAGTCTTCTAACGTCAGGGTCTTGGGCCCGGGCGAGTGGTCTCCCACCCCGGCCTTTGGTACGGGTTCGTGGGGCAGTGGTAGCCCATGTATTGCTACCGTCAACAAGTCCTCCAAGTTCCAGGTCAAGTTCAATTTTGAATGGGGACTTAATTTATGTTTCTCTATGGACCCACGGACCCGGTAACACCTCTTGCCATCGGTCACCTCGTCCCCCAAGTCTGTGTTTGAGATTGAGCTTGGCCGGGTGTTCGAATATTCCCGTTTGGTTGTTCTATAGTTCCTGCCACTGGGACAAGGTAGCGAGCTTTCCCCGTATGACTCATGCTTTGAGCCTGTAGGGTTGTTAGACCTACGGGAAATTACATTATGTTTTTAGAGGATATATTTCCGGTGTTGTTCCTTAGCCATTGGTTCGTTCTGACTCTAATGTTCCCGTTGGGATGCCTGGCCATAAGTTCATACTAGCTCTCCCGGTAGAATACCTCAGCCCTTAAGTTCTTTCTGGCTTCTGTAATATACCGGTAGGATGCCTTAGTCATGAGTGCTTACTAACTATCGCGAACCGTGCGGTACATGTTGCATGTTTAGTTGTCTTGAGGATATGATTGGCAGCATGATTTTTTTTTTTGAACTTGTCTCGATTGTAACAACTTGCCCTTTCACCTAAGTTTTGCGCATGTGAGACAGATGGCAGCCTTATTCCTGACTCTCGCATTTAATGTGGGACTCCATCAGTCCCGTTAGTTACTTCTTCTTCGGGAAGTTACTGGTAGTGGGGCACATGGCGTGATTTGTCGGTAAAGATGTGTGGCCGGGATTTCCTCGATTTTAGAATACCCTAATAAATTTTAGGGGGGAAACTGAAGGGTCGACTTTTGGGCTGGAAACCTCCCTATAAAATCTTGTTCTCCTTCATTTATTCGTTTACTGAACATTTGTTGTGAGGAGATTGAAGAAGCGAAGAGAGATACAAAGACGCCTGCCCCTGCCTTGTGCTGTTTCTTATTCCGACCTTCCGATTACGCGCTGCACTGATTTCCGCAGTTCTTGCCGATTGTGTAATTATCCGTGTTTGTCTCCAGTCACCCTGATTTTGCAGTTTTATTTTCTGGGTTTGTTGTTGTTGTTGTTATTGTATTTTATTTTATTTTATTTTATTTTTTATTTTTTTATTCTGGGCGAGTAGTTTATTTCGAAGTTCATCTCTGATGCAGGATTTGATCGCCAAACCGGGTGGGTTGAAGGAAGTTCGGGGTTTCTCAGTGGTTTTTTCGTTTGCGATATCCGGCCCACTCTTAGGCCCAGTTTGTTCTCACCGACTGTAGGGTTTTTTAATTTGACTTAGGTTTCATGGATTCTAGAAGAAGCCCGTCTAACTCTTCCATCCCTGCCAGCCGCCCGGTAGACGAGTTGATAGGAGGATAAAATGCGACGTTCTTAATATCTTTTACCCTCGTTTATACATTGCTTTAACCCTTATTATTGTAGAATCGAGTCATAATGTAGAATCATGAGGTTTTGGTAGAGTTATAATGAAAATGTGCTTAAACGTTAGCAATTTACAGAAATTTGAGTAAGTGCTCAAAATAGGAGTCAATAAATGTTTCGTTGATTCTGTAAAGCTTCCATGATGCTTTTGATGGTTTTTTCTTCTCTTATGAGAAGTAGACATGTTATTGATTGAGCAATGGAATGAGTTATAGCAATGGGAGCACAAGAAGTTGCCAAGAATTGTAAGACAAAATCAGATCCAGTAAGTTCCAGCATTTTTCTGGGCACAGCACTCATACTCCAGAATTTCTCTAGGACAGACCACAAGGAACTAGAAGGCGTGCCATATATGTATGGATAGCTCTACGAGTCTAATTTCTATAAAACTTGGAATCACATCAAAAGCTGCCCGGAGGAGAAAGTTATGCCAGTCACAATGCCAGAAAATCATTGCCTTGCCGAGAAGAAGAACCTACTGCCCATTTTGAAGAATTTCTGTGTACCTGCTCCAAAGTCAATTCTAAATGCATCAAACTGGAGTTGCTGAGCTTAATAAAGAATAGGAGAGTCAGCCAAGTAAAAGAGAAGTGCAAAATTAGGAAAGAAGACTTTCCGTAGTCTAAGTAGGAAAAGAAGATATTTCTGCCTGTTCTAGGAGATGAGTTCCTGGACGAACTAGGGAGGCTTGCAGCTGCATCTATAGACCATGTATCAAAGAATGAGCTGAGTCCATTAAAAAGTCAATGTTGTATAAATCCATGAAGAAATTTAGAAAAGAAATCTGTAGAGAAAAGAAGAGAATCACAAGAAGAATCCTGATTAAACTCGGGTAAATTACTGTGCACATCATTTGATTTGTACGGACATTCCAGGACAGCTCATAATAAACCAGATTTCTAGCCATAAATGGATAGAAAGTTACGGGAGTCTAGTTTCCAAATCAATTGGAATCACTTCAATAGCTATTTTCTAGAGGGAGATATTCTATATTCATCACATGAAGATCATATCTGCCAAATCAGGATTCCTTAACCTAATTGAATTCAATTGCTGCCGATTTTCTTCCAAGACTTCCTCTATATAAAGCACGACTTGTGGACAGAAAAATCATCACATCTTGTACACAAACACAAGCCTTAAGCTCTACCAAATATTTTGTCGTAGGAATATATAAAATAGCTAGACGAAATTCACTCCACCACCACTTCTAATATCTTCCACCCGATTCATGTTCTAAAGACTCGGAATGAGCAAACACCTTTTTCACACATTAGAGACACCATTGCGAGTGGCTAGAATGCGTGATCCAAACTCCTCAATCTCTAAGGCTTGGTATTTTATAGTTTTACAATTCTTTGTCTATGAAAGTTATATGTTTTTATGGTATTTATATGTATGTCTATGTATGTATGATTTGAATGTTTGGTTTTTCCATGTTAGTTTCGTGTTGAGTCTTATTCTTGGATTCATAATCTCAAGTTTCGGATTCAATAACTCTAAGTAGCATGTAAACATAATAAGTAGTAAGTCTTAGGTTAGGTTATAGAGAAGCATGTTTTGTTTTCATTCGTGTCTCATACTTGGTTTATTCTTTAAATTCGTAGGCAACCAAGATTGATGGTCTATACAAGTGCAATGTATAGGGTGTCAATCTTACATGTCAAAATTAAGCATAGGGTGTCAAACATGACATTGTCTTGATTTGTGTCGATTTCCTAGGACTAGAGTAGTTTAAAGAATTTACATGTCGATGCGAGATGAGTGACGCCATGCTTGTTAACATGTCTCCAATTAAAGATTTCGTGCATATATGCTACTTGTTTAAATTCATCGTTGCTAAGTGTTATTTAAACCGGTTAGCTAAAGATTAGGATTAAGTGCTAAGATAGTCCTAAGTACTTTCGTGAAGTCTATATCGATTAGGTGACCGCTAAGGCCATAGTTAGGTTGGAACTAAGTTGAGTCTAGAATGTTTTCAAACTTGTTACTTTGTTTCCTTTCTTTTGTTTATTGCATGTTGTGTGAACTTTTGTGTGAGTGCTTTGTGTGAAAGATGTTGATCACTTGTAAATATTTGATTAGAATTTATTTTTCTTGTCTTGTCTTAAATTTCGTAGGAAGTAAAATCTTTTCAAAACCCCCCTTAAATTCGTATATATGAATATAGGTATATATTTGTGACATGAAGTGTATATGTGGATATATTTTCATTTTTTATATGTGTGTTAATGCTTTTAATATTTTGAGTACCCTTTAATCCCCTGACTGAACGATCCCTACTTGCTTTATATTACTAACGATCTTTTGTAGGGTTAAATTGCGTGCGATTCTCTTCACTAACAGATGCCGACCTTTGGCTAGACACCTGGCTTAGTGGCTCATCTATCCAATGGGTAAAAGCCTCTTCATATGTTAATCAGTAGACCGGAATGAAATTCCGGGGATTTTGTTAATTTTATTATTTATGATTTTTCTGACATGCGAGGTATGTCGATGGGATTTACTTATATTTGATTTGATTTTACGGCATGTTGATTTGTCGGGGATTCCTGGTTATATCTGGAGGCTAGAATATTGTTATGTGATTATGAGCCTCAGATTGGTGATGATTTATCAGGAGAAATGTATTTCGAGATTTGTTTTCACCACACGAGGGTCCACGTTATAATTATATTGATGCTAGCTAGCGGGGCCTCATCCCATGCGAGGTGACGACTTGACCATATAGGTCAGATTCACGCTCGGTGGTCGACGTAAGGTTGTATATATTGAGGCGGTGACGTGTCTAGGTAGTAGACTTAGACACGGGGGGAGTTAATAGAACTCTCGGACCAGAGCCTGACGAGGCTCCAGTGGTGGGTAGACATTTCCCTGTTGCATGGCCAATGGGATTTGGTCATGAGGATGTTTTTCACTGTGATTGCGGGAATATTTCCTCTGTGAAGCTTTCAGTTTTTATTAAATTCGCGCATCAGTCGATTGAGATTTTTATATTATTATATGACGTGATTGAGATTTTTATATTATTATATGACGTGATTGAGATTTTTATACGATTATATGATGTGGCTTCGGGAATATTTCATTTATGAGACTTTCAGCTTTTGATAGATTCCCGAAGCAGTGGATTAAGATTTCTATATTTTTATATTATCTAGTTTCGGGAATATTTCCTCTATGAGGCTTTCGGTATTTCATAGATTCCCGAACCAGTGGAACTGGGATTTTATATGACCAAAGAGATTGATCGAGATGTATTATAAGTTGATTTTCAAATGGTTATGAATATATATATATATATATATATATATATATATATATATATATATATATATAAACAAAGGAGTTTTGTTTATTGGAGTTGTCAGCGAGGCTGAGTTGTTTTAATAGAGTTTTTCATAAAATGGGGTACGTTTATATATACATATGCATGCATTGTGATTTTCCGATTAGTATGAAAATGTGGGAAAGTGATATAATGTCTTTAACTAAAAGTATTAGTTGAAATTATTTTATTTTTATCCACTCACTCTAACGTTTTTAAATTACTTTCCCCTGGGCCCTTCGTTTTAAATTGCCCAGTGTGCAGACTAGTAGTTGAGGTCAATGATACTCAGGTCGAGACATAGTCAGCGTCGGTATTGCTTCCGCTCGGTAGGATCTTTTGATCCTTTATCTTTTTGATTTTTGTATCGTTAGTTACTTTTTGTAGAATGCTCTGATAAATTGTAGATGTTTTAAAAGTGATTATACTTTTGTGTTGAGAAGTTGTTGGAATCTTGGGGGAGCAGGTGGCTCCTAGAGTCAGGGTAGTTTTTATAGAAGTGTTTTGTGTATTTGACAGGTGAGGGTTGTCCATTTTAAGAGAGGTCATGCCGATTTTTCGGTAAAATCTCTCTTAAGGTGGTCCCCGCAGGATCTGATCCGGGTTTCGGGGTGAAATCTGGTTCGGGTCTTGTCACTTGAAGCCTATGAGAGGGCTCTTACCACTCAGGTCGTTTGCCCCGGTACTACTAATGAAGTGGTTGGACCTAATCCTTCTAGCGACCCTAGTAGAGGGGCCGATAATACTGGTGACGAGGCTCCAACTGAAGGCCCTTATACTATTGATGTGGACTCTCCTCCAACCGCGACCACCCAATCCCAGCCCCCAATTTCCACCTCTGCCCCTGAGTTAGACTTGGGGCAAAGGAAGAGGTGGTCTCGTGAAAAGAGACCGGCTTGTGACGATGTTACCTTTACCGGTAAAAGCGTTGGCAATGCTTCCGCCGACATCCCCTCGAAGCACACTCAGATGGTCTCTCCGACCGCCACGGTTGCCGCTCCCCGGGTTGGTATCACTACCTCTTGATGAGTACCTAAACACGCACACAATAATAAACCCTACAATCGTTAGTAGTATAGAAATAAGTAGGGATCATTCTAGCCAGGGATTAAGGGTACCTGAAACATGAGAATGTTAGAACAAATATTCACAATTATACACAAAAAATCATCACTTTGGGGGAGAAATAGGGATTGACAGCCCTATGCTAGGTACGAAATAAAAAAGCAGGAATTTAAACTCTAAACTACTATGTACAAGTTGGTCGACATTCTTCCACAGAGCAATCAAAAACACATAACAAGCAAACAAATAAGACTCACGGCAAGACATTAAAATGTTCTAGACTCGACTTATCTCCGACCTAATTAGCTCCCTATAGGTATTACTAACCGATTTAGATTTCAGAAGTATTCAAGATCAACTTTACGTCTAATCCTAAAATTGTACTAAACATATTTGAGAACTCCTATAGATGAAAAAAAACATGCATAGTAATTGAGCACGAAATCTTTTGAGTCAGAAACAAGTTAATTAAGTAAGGCTTCACTCTTCTTATTAACAAGCATGTTCTTTTAAATTACTTAAGCCCTCGTGAAAATAACATACAAAAAGCAATTTAACATCTACTTAATCCATATTATTTTCGGCCAAGTGAGATCAATACCCCATACATAGCTATTGCACGAAACACCAACCTTTAAGGCACATGAATTTTAAAGAATAAATCAAGACGAATCTAAAACAAAATTAACACATGTTGCCGATTGCCCTATTTACTAACTTATTACATATTTTCTTTACTCTTTAACATGCAATCCGAATTCTTACTTCCAAAAACCAATTAAAAATAAAGAAAACGAGTTGATCATGCAAATTATAAAACTAAACTTCAATCCAAACAATACATAGACATAACGTTTGAAACCAAGAATACATGTTATCTTCATAGACAAAGTTTAACATAACTACAAAGAAAGAATTACAAAACCGAAAGTAGGGAGTAGATCACACTTTTAGAATACCTTTGGAGCTTCAAGTTGTGTTGATCCGATGATGATGATGGAGGTGCGGCTAGAGTATTTTTGTGGTGGTGAATGATGTGTTTCGGCTAGGTTTTCTTTGTAGGATACTTGGGGAATTTTGGTAGATCTTAAGGCTAGATTTTTGCTTTTGAATGTGATGACTTTTCTGTGGAAAAGTGACCCCTATATATATGAGAGAGGCCGGCAAAACCCTAGGAGAAATCCTAGTTGCAATCATTAAAAAACAACGTTCTCCTAGTTGGACTAGGAATGCGTCCTTCTTCGTATTTTCCACATTGCTTTAGCTTGGTGCCTTCCTTTATCCTCCATTAAGCTTGGACAATCTTCAAGTATGCAATCGTATGCCAAAATGTCCATCAAAAATAGAAACGCAGGACAACAGGCAGGAACTTAGTTTTCTCAGCTGGCAGTGACCTGGTCGCCTTGTAGCTAGCATAACTCTTTCCTCAGTGCTCCGATTGATGCGATTCCAAGTTCTGGAGAAACTAGACATATAGAGCTTTCCGCCAATATGTGATTCGCCTCCTAGTTCCAAGTGATACGTTGTACAGAAAGTTTGGAAGTCAGGATACAGTCCCAGGAAAATCCTGGTAGTCCCTGGATCGTTTTGCTCACACTGCCAAGTTGCAGCCATCTTTTGGGTGACTTCCCGAACTCTGATTGATCTGAAATTTTGACACAACATACTTTAGCGTGCCAACTACATGCGTACCAAATTTTATCAAATTTAGAAAATGATAGATCACTTTAACACAAGTCTCAATATCACGAAAAGACATATTTTGCATTATTTCCTTAGATTTCTATGCTTAGTTCTTTTTCTGATTAATAAGCACAATTTTCCAAAACTCTACCAAAATGACATTAAACTATATTATGACTCGATCTTAGATAAAAAAGAATTAAACGAAGCATAAACGAGGGCATAAACACATTAATATCGTTGCACTTTGTGCTCCTATCACCTCTATAGTGACTGCTTCACGGGCTTCTACTGCAGGTGCTACCGCTTCCGCCACTACTTCCCCGGTTGCCACTATAGGCACTACAACTTCTGCCACTACTTCCCGGGCTCATACCTTTGCTGGCTTGTCCTAACCGTTGCCTATGTAAGGGCCCAACCCATACACTTGAGATATTGTCCGTTTTGGGCACTCTCCTCTCTAGCCCTCACAGTTTTGCCTCTGGGAGCTCACGTGCAACTTCCCAGAGGGTCGCCCATCCTGGGATTGCTCTGGACTCAGCAAGCTTAACTTTGGAGTTCCCATCCTCTCCGAAGCCATTGAGCCCCCAAAACGTGTCTCTATGGATTGAGTTAACTCTGCACATATAAGCACAACATCCACTCTTCCCTGGGCGATGTGGGATGCGTGAACTGCCTACCTGGTAGCTTCCCTAACCAGGTCAGGTCAGAGTCATCACAATCCACCCCCCCCCCCCTTAGGGTCCGACGTCCGCGTCGGCACATTTCCTGCCGGGGACAGGCTCTGATACCATATTTGTAACATCCAAACCTCATTGCCCAAAACCCAACTCCTCTAAAACTCAGCCAAGAGAAACAGAAGCATCGATGACGTCCGAGTACACTCAATACTAAAGGAATCGGCTGAACTGCAGAGAAAAGAACCCAAAAAGCTCAAATTTCTCCTTCTACAATTATTAATCAGAGAAAAGAGGGCTAGGTGTGCGTCGGTGACGTTGAGGTGGCCCAAACGGGGTAGTCCCGGCATCAATTCTTATTACCTTAGATATTTTCATTTAATAAGCAATACCTGTGAAAATTCTACAATTAGAGCTATATAATCTCAAATTCTTACGTTTCCAATCTCCGTGCATTCTCAGTATTCACCGGGTTCAATTCGAATTCCCGACTACCGGGAGAACTGCTGCAGTCAGACCATCTCTCGAAAGTACCAGTTACCACCAAATATGTAACCTTACGCTCTGATACCAACTGTAACACTACGAATTTTGAATGATAAAATTCAAATTCGACAATGTTAAAATTTACAAATAAACTCAATCACTTGAAAGTTATCATACAATAACCAAGTAAAACAACAGAGCTTAAGTGTGTGGCTCGATACATTCAAAATATTACATCATTAACAAAATAGATGTAAGAAAAGAGTCTCTCACTATTACTCTCTAACCCAAAAAGATAATTACAGGCTAGACCAAGGCCTACACCTACTAGCCGTGCGACTCAGATGCCGCTCCCTGGCTTCTGGTCCTCACCTGCAGGTCTAAACCCTACACCATCAATTGGTGCACCGGGTTGTAAACAACGAACCCGGTAAGCTTTCAAAGCTCGTGTGAGTAAAACAAACAAGTTCATGATAAAAATAATTAAATCAACAAAGGAAAACACTCCTAACCAACCACGACTCGTATATTATAAAATTCACGATGCACAATCAACCAAAAGAGTAAGACTAGGGGCGTACTGACCAACGTCATTCCCCTACAAATCTCATAAGGCAAACAGACTAGAGCTCTAACTGATCATAACCAATCACCCGGCCAAAGGCTTGGTCCCGACATACTTGCCATAAGGATCCCTTTCAACACTTAGGCGAGATCCTCTCCCCACACATGTAAGATCTTTCACCACTATTGGTGAGATCTTACTTCAACCGTTGGTTTCTATACCAACACAACCACACATCACACCACTCACATAATCACATATATGATAAATTCATAACATAGTACATTCACCCAATTGCACACTCACATTATATATTTCACGTAAATATATATATGTACGTAGACATCCACTCAGGAATAGTCCACTAATACCAACAATAGTCATTGATCGCAAAACCCTTTGAAAATCATTTTTATATTAAAATCATTTTACTTACCAATGAACCGTAGTCGATCAAGTTCATTCAATTTAAAACAAATATCAATTCCATAAAATCATTTTGCATATAACGATCCATATACTATAATTAATTCATAATCAACTCGTATTTAATACCAATACACTGAGGTTTACTCACCTTAATTCACCAGAAATGGTAAAGATCCGTTTATGGTCGAATTGGATCGCTGCAGAATCAGGTCAGATCGAATCGCAACAGTTTCGGGGTCTGGTCAACGTCGGGTCAACGCAGGTCACAGCGGCTTGAAACGGCGACAACCACCTACACAAAGAGGACCGCAACGAGAAGACGAACCGATTGGTGGGTGGCACGAGCTCCGGTTCCGCCGGACGTGGTCGCAGCTCCGCCGTCTACGGCAGTAGTGGCTTCCTCCGCTTGCTGCGCCGAGCACATCCACTCTCCGGTGCCGATCCTTAGCTCAAACGGAAGAGGACGTGGAGATGAACACTTTGACAGGTCGCACGCCTCGATTGGTGGCCGGATGAGGGAGATCTACGCGAAAGAAGCTCCGGATTCGAATTGGAGACGATGAACAGTAAATCGCGATAATTCCTGATAATTTCGGAATTTTCTAATTTTTCTGAAATTAAATTACTATTTATAGAAATTTCTTATTTTTGGAATAACTTCAACAGGTCGTAACTTTTTCATACGACGTCCGTTTCAAGCGTGCCACGTGTCTACGAACTCGTATCGTCGAGCTCTACGACTGTCATGAAGGAAACTTGTAGAAATTTATGACGGATCAGAAAGTCAACTTTTAGCCCCTCGAAATTCAACGTTTTTCAAATCGTTAACTCTCGAAACTCACTTCCGACGTCACGTAACAACTAATTAAAACGTACGAAACACAAATCCTCAAAAATCATTCTCCAAATAATTCACGATTAAATTACAAGAAATTAGTAATAAAAATCGGGTTATTACATTCTACCCTCCTTAAAGGAATTTCGCCCCGAAATTCAAACACACTACTCTACAAACAACTGCGGGTATTTAGCCTTCACATCAGACTCTAACTCCCAAGATGCATCCCCCTCATCATGGTGACTCCACAGTACTTTGACCAATTCAAAATCTCCTTCCTTTGTAGCTTCTTTGTTGACCTATCCAAGATACGAACATGTTCAACAATGAAGGTCGCATTCTCATTCACTTTGATAGTGCTATGATCAATCACATGTGACTCATCCGGTACATACTTCCTCAACATCGAAACATGAAAGACATTATGCACACCGGACATGCTAGGAGGTAAAGCAAGTCGATAGGCTAAATCCCCAACCTTCTCGAGAATCTCAAAAGGCCCAACATACCTTGGCGCCAGCTTTCCCTTTCTGCCAAATATCACCACATCTTTCATTGGTGAGACCTTCAAGAATACATGATCGCCAATCTCAAACTCCACCTGCCTTCTCTTCAAATCAGCGTAGCTCTTCTGCCTACTCTGAGCAGTTCGGATCCTATCTCGAATGATCGAGATCTTCTCCGTGGTCTCCTGAACAATCTCAGGACCCAAGAGCACACTCTCACCAACCTCTGCCCAACAAACAAGAGATCTACACAATCTTCCATAAAGAGCCTCATACGGCGCCATGCCAATACTAGAATGATAGCTGTTGTTGTAGGCAAATTCAATCAACTGCAGGTAGTCTTCCCAACTTCCCTTGAAATCCAAGACACAGGCTCTCAGCATATCCTCCATCACCTGGTTCACTCGCTCAGTCTGCCCATCAGTCTGAGGGTGAAATGCTGTGCTCATATCCAAGGTGGTTCCCATGGCCTTCTGAAAACCAGCCCAGAACTTGGAAGTAAAGCGAGCATCCCGATCTGATACAATGGATACCGGCACCCCATGAAGTCTCACTATCTCCTTCACATATAACTTGCACAAAGCCTCAACTGAGTGCGTCAACGGCACTGGGAGAAAGTGCGCCGACTTCGTCAATCTATCAACAATCACCCACACGGCATCATGCCCCAATTTGGACTTAGGCAACCCAGTCACAAAGTCCATAAAGATGTGCTCCCACTTCCATTCTGGAATAGATAGCGGCTTCAACATGCCCGCTGGTCTCTGATGCTCTACTTTCACCTGCTGACAGGTAAGACACTTGGACACATACTCTGCCACATCTCTCTTCATCCCATTCCACCATAATTGCCTACAAAGATCTCTATACATCTTTGTGCTCCCTGGGTGGATTGTGTATCGTGATCGATGTGCTACCTGGAGAATCTCCTTCTTAAGGTCAGCACAATCTGGTACGCACAACCTGCCCCTGAATCTCAACCCACCATCAGATCCGACAGTCCACTCAGACGGACACTCATCCAGCAAATCAACTACTAACTCCGCCAACTTTGCTCGAGAGAACTCATCATGTGCTTGACTCTGAACAATCCTGGAAATCAAGGTAGGCTGTACCGAAATACTACCAAGGAAGGTCCCCTGCTCCCTACCGGATGGCACAAGGTCAAACTCAGACGCGGTCTCAAGCATGAGCCACTCCTGGATCATGAGAGAAGCAATAGCACATCTCGATCTCCTACTCAAGGCATCCGCCACTACATTGGCCTTTCTCGGATGATACTCCAAGGTGAAGTCATAGTCCTTAAGGAGCTCCATCCATCTTCTCTGCCTCATGTTCAGCTCCTTCTGAGAGAACAAATACTTCAAACTCTTATGATCCGAGAAGAGTTGAAACTTCTCACCATACAAGTAATGCCTCCAAATCTGCAAGGCAAAGACTACTGCAGCTAGCTCTAGGTCATGAGTAGGATAATTCCTCTCATGGATCTTCAACTGTCTAGAGCCATAGGCAACAACACCACCAAGCTGCATCAGCACACAACCCAAGCCCTGATAAGATGCATCACTATATACGACATAATCACCCCCACTTGTGGGAATAATCAACACTGGGGCCATAGTCAGTCTAGTCTTCAACTCATTGAATGCCTTCTCGCACTCATCTGTCCATACAAACTGGACATCCTTCTTGGTCAACCTGGTCAATGGAGAAGAGATACTAGAGAACCCCTCAATGAACCTCCGGTAATACCCAGCCAAACCGAGGAAACTACGAATTTTCGTAACCGTCTCGGGGCGACCCCAACTCATCACGGCCTCAACCTTAGAAGGGTCCACCGAGACTCCATCTTTCGACACCACATGACCGAGGAACTTAACTTCCTCCTTCCAAAACTCACACTTCTCGAACTTGGCATACAGCTTAGTCTCTCTAAGAATCCGCAGCACAATTCGCAAGTGCTCCTCATGCTCCTCCAAAGTCTTAGAATAAATCAGGATATCATCCACAAACACCACCACAAACTTATCCAAGAACTGACTGAAGGTACGGTTCATCAAGTCCATGAAAGCTGCAGGTGCATTGGTTAGACCAAATGACATGACCACAAACTCATAGTGCCCATAACGAGTCCTAAAAGCGGTCTTAGGAATGTCCTGCTCTTTCACCCTCAACTGATGATAACCGGACCTCAAATCAATCTTAGAGAACACCACTGCTCCTCTAAGTTGATCAAACAAGTCATCGATCCTGGGCAAAGGATACTTGTTCTTGATAGTCACCTTATTCAACTCTCGATAATCCACACAGAGCCTGCATGAACCATCCTTCTTTCCCACAAACAACACCGGAGCACCCCATGGAGAAGTACTGGGCCTAATGAACCCCTGCTTGAGTAGCCCCTCAATCTGAACCTTCAACTCCTGGAGTTCATTCGGTCCCATCCGATACGGCGTCTTTGACACTGGCGCGGTACCCGGTACCACATTAATGGCAAAATCCACCATCCTTCTAGGAGGTAACCCCGGTATCTCCTGGAACACATCAGTATACTCTGAAACAACTGAAATATCTGCAATAGCTTCCTCACTGCTCACAGACTCGATATGTGCCATGATACCCTCCCGCATAGCATTATCTGACTTGAGGCAACGATAGTGAAACTCCGGTTGCCCGGGAATACGAAATGACACTATCATGTTGAAGCAGTCAATCAATGCATAATGCGGCCTTAACCAATCAACTCCCAAGATCACATCATAAGTGTGGTCTGGAAGCACAATCAAGGATGTAGAGAACTCCCTGCTTCCAATCACAACTGGGCATGCATCACAAATCAGACCAAGCTCACGAGATACACCCAAAGGTGATATGACGCACAAAGACCCAACAAGAGGCGTAGGAACCAATCCTAGCACCTCTACCACCGAACTAGATATGAATGAATGAGATGCTCCCGTATCAAACAATACTCTAGTAAGGTAATTTAAAACAGATAAAGTACCTTCCACCCCGGTGCCTCGCTGGCCAATGGCATACACTTTGCCCTGTCCTGCCGGCAACTGCTTCTGCTGATCCACCCGTCCCCCAGGCTGGGCTAGAGGACACCATCTAGCAATGTGCCCGGGCTGCTTGCAATTGTAGCATATCGTGGAGCTCGGCTTCCTGCAGTCTCTGGAGATGTGGCCCAGCTCGTTACAGTTGAAGCATCTCACAGGTGCTGCCTGCCTAACCGGTGTGGCTCTGATGGGTGCACCCGACACCCTAGCTGGAGCCTGCTGAGTGATCCGCTGTCTCTTCCAAGGTCCCCCTCTGTGACCTGAACTAGAACCACTGCTCAAAGCAACAGCCTTTTCCCTTTCCCTGGAAATCTCTCAGAGCAACCTCACTGGCATGGAGCTTGGCCTCCTGCTCTAGGCGCACAACACTCTCATATATCCTTGCCTTGGAAGATAGGCAAAGAGCAGATAAGGTTGTCCTGATCTCATGCTTCAGCCCTCGGAGGAACTTCTGAGCTAAAGAGACCTCGTCCATCGGCCTGACAAACCGATACAGCTGGGAGAACCGAGTCTCATACTCTCTGACGCTCGCATCCCCCTGCGTCAAAGCAATGAACTCAAGTTCCAACTCCTCTCTCATAGTGGCTAGGAAGTACTTCTCTCGGAAGAGTTCCACAAAACCCTCCCACGTGAGATCGGTCACATCTCTCACCCTCTGAGTACTCCTCCACCAGTCCAAGGCATCATCCTTGAGGAAGAATGTGGCTATCTTCCTCTTCTCAATCTCAGTGCATACGATCAAATCGAAATGCTTATCCATCTCCTGGATCCAATGATCGGCTACTAAGTGATCCAGTCCCCCATGGAACACAGGTGCCCCTACTTTACCAAGCTCCCGGATCAATCCTAGCGCGTGGCTGTCATCAGGCACAACCACATGAGGAACAGGCTGCTCAACCAATGGCACCTCGTCCGCCTCCTCCTCATAGAACTCCTCGACAAGGCGGATTCTGCCTCCACCCCGTCTGGCCCTACCTCGGCCTCTAGCTCTACCTCCACGACGATCCATCCTATGAAGCAAGGCAACACTCGATTAATATTTGCATAAACTTAAACCGAAGTGTAAGTTAGACACAACATATATTAATCAAGGCCATAAAGCTATCTGGAAGCGCAAGGATCACCTAAACTCATTATAGAGACAACGCTCTACACTAGCACTCAACTCCCTACCCCCTACATACCCATCGATATACCAGTACGAGCAAGCATGATGGTGAACCGCTGCAGTCGGATCATCTCTCGAAAGTACCAGTTACCACCAAATATGTAACCTTACGCTCTGATACCAACTGTAACACTCCGAATTTTGAATAATAAAATTCAAATTCGACAATGTTAAAATTTACAAATAAACTCAATCACTTGAAAGTTATCATACAATAACCAAGTAAAACAACAGAGTTTAAGTGTGTGGCTCGATACATTCAAAATATTACATCATTAACAAAATAGATGTAAGAAAAGAGTCTCTCACTATTACTCTCTAACCCAAAAAGATAATTACAAGCTAGACCAAGGCCTACACCTACTAGCCGTGCGACTCAGATGCCGCTCCTTGCCTTCTGGTCCTCACCTGCAGGTCTAAACCCTACACCATCAATTGGTGCACCGGGTTGTAAACAACGAACCCGGTAAGCTTTCAAAGCTCGTGTGAGTAAAACAAACAAGTTCATGATAAAAATAATTAAATCAACAAAGGAAAACACTCCTAACCAACCACGACTCGTATATTATAAAATTCACGATGCACAATCAACCAAAATAGTAAGACTAGGGGCGTACTGACCAACGTCATTCCCCTACAAATCTCACAAGGCAAACAGACTAGAGCTCTAACTGATCATAACCAATCACCCGGCCAAAGGCTTGGTCCCGACATACTTGCCATAAGGATCCCTTTCAACACTTAGGCGAGATCCTCTCCCCACACATGTAAGATCTTTCACCACTATTGGTGAGATCTTACTTCAACCGTTGGTTTCTATACCAACACAACCACACATCACACCACTCACATAATCACATATATGATAAATTCATAACATAGTACATTCACCCAATTGCACACTCACATTATATATTTCACGTAAATATATATATGTACGTAGACATCCACTCAGGAATAGTCCACTAATACCAACTATAGTCATTGATCGCAAAACCCTTTGAAAATCATTTTTATATTAAAATCATTTTACTTACCAATGAACCGTAGTCGATCAAGTTCATTCAATTTAAAACAAATATCAATTCCATAAAATCATTTTGCATATAACGATCCATATACTATAATTAATTCATAATCAACTCGTATTTAATACCAATACACTGAGGTTTACTCACCTTAATTCACCAGAAATGGTAAAGATCCTTTTATGGTCGAATTGGATCGCTGCAGAATCAGGTCAGATCGAATCGCAACAGTTTCGGGGTCTGGTCAACGTCGGGTCAACGCAGGTCACAGCGGCATGAATCGGCGACAACCACCTACACCAAGAGGACCGCAAGGAGAAGACGAACCGATTGGTGGGTGGCACGAGCTCCGGTTCCGCCGGACGTGGTCGCAGCTCCGCCGTGTACGGCAGCAGTGGCTTCCTCCGCTTGCTGCGCCGAGCACATCCACTCTCCGGTGCCGATCCTTAGCTCAAACGGAAGAGGACGTGGAGATGAACACTTTGACAGGTCGCACTTCTCGATTGGTGGCCGGATGAGGGAGATCTACGCGAAAGAAGCTCCGGATTCGAATTGGAGACGATGAACAGTAAATCGCGATAATTCCTGATAATTTCGGAATTTTCTAATTTTTCTGAAATTAAATTACTATTTATAGAAATTTCTTATTTTTGGAATAACTTCAACAGGTCGTAACTTTTTCATACGACGTCCGTTTCAAGCGTACCACGTGTCTACGAACTCGTATCGTCGAGCTCTACGACTGTCATGAAGGAAACTTGTCGAAATTCATGACGGATCAGAAAGTCAACTTTTAGCCCTTCGAAATTCAACGTTTTTCAAATCGTTAACTCTCGAAACTCACTTCCGACGTCACGCAAGAACTAATTAAAACGTACGAAACACAAATCCTCAAAAATCATTCTCCAAATAATTCATGATTAAATTACAAGAAATTAGTAATAAAAATTGGGTTATTACATGCCTAGTGAGGAGGATTGAATTAACTTGACATGTTTACATGCTTATTTTCTCACTTCTTACTTATTCATGCCATGAAACATGTCTATGACGCTTGGGATTATTGCGCTTACATTTGGATGCTTAACTTGAAAGCAATGTGTTTAAAAGATCCTGAGACAATTATTTAGGGGCAGCAGTTTGTTTTAGTACAGTCTTTTATTTTGTTTTACTAAGGGACTAGCAAAAGCTAAGTGTGGGGTAGTTGATAGGAGCACAATGTGCGATGATATTAATATGCTTATGCCCTCATTTATGCTTCGTTTAACCCTTATTTACCTAAGATAGAGTCATAATTTAATTTAGTGTCAATTTGGTAGAGTTTTGGAGAAAGTGTGCTTAATTGTCAGAAAAACGACCAAGTATAGAAATCTGAGGAAAAAGTGAAAAATATGTAGTTTTCAAGATTTTGAGGCCTGTGTTTGACTGACTTATTATTTTCCAAATTTGATGAAATTTGGCAGACACAGAACTGGAAATCTGGAGTGTATTGTGTCAAAATTTCAGATCAATTGGAGTTCGGGAAGTCACCCAAAAGATGGCTGCAACTTGGAAGTTTGAACAAAGATCACCAGGGACTAACAGGATTTTCCTGGGACTGTGTCCTGAATTCCGGAATTTATGCCAGACGATCCACAAGGAACCAGGAGGCGAATCACATATCGATGGAAATCCCTGTGTGTCTAGTTTTATATGAAATTGGAATCGCAGTAAAATTTTTCCTGAGAAAAAAGTTATGCCAGTTTGAATGCACGAAGGTCAAGTCTGCCGAAAGTAGAAAACCTAAACCGAGTTCTACATGGATTTGGCTTACGAATGTGGACTGAATTCCATTCTTTGTGCAAGATAATTGGCTGAATTAATTCATGGAAAACCTAAGGAGATATTGTTCAATTATTCAGCCATTATCTTGATGATTTTCGGCAGAAAATAGAGGAAGCAAAATCGCAACAAATCCTGATTAATTTCGGGAAAATTCCTGTGCACGTCTCTCAACTTCCACGGACTCTCCCGGACAGCTCACAATGTATCAGAGTTCGAGCCTTATATGGATAGAAAGCTACGGGAGTCTAGTTTCCAAATCAGTTAGAATCACCTCAATAGCTAGTTTCTAGAGAGAGTTATGATATAATCAATCCACGGAGGTCATTCTGCCGAATTCAGAAAATCAAGGAAAACCTAAACCATTTCGGTTTTGGTTTGTGGCTGGCTTCTCTAGGTTATTTCCTCTATATATAGCTCTCTCTTACACAGAAAAGAGGATATCCTCTCTCTCACTTTTCACAAGCCAAAACTCTGTCCAAATAGCACCACACTTCCATAGAAAAATACTAGCTGATTCCACTATCAACATACATCAAGATCGCACCATTCCATCTTCCATCAAATCCACCTTTGCCGAAGCTTCTTCAAGGTTCTTCAAAGTGTGATTCACTCATCTCTCATGGCTTTTATTTTTCTGTATAATTACAAGACTTTGTCTATAAAGGTTGTAAAGATTTGTGGATGCTTATTTGGTTTATGTAATTCTATTTTGGATTTTCGGATTTCTTGTTTGATTATCTAATTGCCGATTTATGTATCTTATTATGTGCCAATTTTTTATGTAGGATTTAAGGGCAGTTGGTTTCGACATGATGCATGATTCTTTGTGGTTTATTTTCTGAATTCGTATGCAAAACAAATTTAATGCTTAAGGGCTACCTAAGGCCTAGGTCGTTCTTTATGTGTTAATTTCATGTTGCCGAATGTGTATAGATTTAATCATACGCTGAGTTGGTTTAATTTATATCTATTCCAAGGGTTAGAGTAATTCATGAAAGTATGCATGTTGAAGCAAGGTGAGGTGACGCCATACTTGTTGCATGCCTCTGATTCGACTCATTGTGCTTATTGTTTCTTTGTTTAATTTCTATGTTGAGTGTCTTTAAACTGATTAGCACCATGTTTAGGATTATACGCTGAGTTAATTCTAAATACTTATGAAGTCTTAACGATTAGATGAACCGCTGAGGGCTCTAATTAGAATTGGAACTACATGAATCTTGAAGAGTATCGAACTTTGCTGCCATGTTTCCTTACACGAAATTGTTATGTGTTTTGTGAGTTTTGTGTGATGTGTATTGTGTGAAAAATGTTGATCATATGTATATTTTTAATTTAGGATTTATTTTCGTAATTTTCAGTAGTATAGAATCAAATTTCAAACCCCCAATATGATTTTGTAATGCTTTATGTGATTGAACGCCCTTGATTTCCCCGGATTGAACGATCCCTACTTGTCCTATACTAACGATGACATAAGAGGGTAATATTTGTATGAAGTTGTTTTGTAGGTACAATGTGTTTGGATAATAATCTCCATCAGGTGATGGAATCGGGTTTGGCTATGTGTTTTTGGTGTTTGGTGTTTGGTGTTTGGTGTTTGAGAGACTTGGTAGAGCTTTTTGCTACTCCTTGTGCTTGAGATGAGATGATTTTTCTATAGAATAAAAGTCTTTATATATAGGAGAAGAGGCCGGCAGAAACCCTAGGAGAAACCTAGTTGGAATCGGCAAAGGTGAATCCTTGTACAACAAGGTTTTGCTTCCTTCCTTTCTCGGTTCTTCAAGGAGACTTCTTTTCTGATTTTTCTTCATGGATCGGGCTGCATAACTTCATGGACTCTTCATATGGATTGGATAACAGCCTTTGATTGATAATGATCCACAAAAATGCCCCAATCGGCTTCAATGCACAAACTAGCAGAAATCTGCCGATCCGGCAGCTTTCTCCTAGCCGAGCTAGGAATGCTTCTCTCTTCATATTTTTCCACTTATTTTTAGTTTGGCTGACTCCTCTATCCTTCATTAGGGTTGGACAATCTTCAATGGTGAAATCGGATGCCAAAATGCCAATTAAAAACGCAAAATAGTGAAAACGGGCAAAAGGTTGTTTTTCTCGGCAGGACAGTGACCTTGCTGTATTGTAACTGGCATAAATCTCTCCTTAAGAAAGCTTTTAATGTGATTCCAAGTTTTGTAGAAACTAGACTCATAGAGCTTTCTGTGCATATATGGTAACCCTTCTAGTTCATTATCGTTCGCCCTGGAGAGTTTTTGCAAGTTGAGTGATGTGCCCAGAAAAATCCTGAAACTCACTGGATCTGATTTTGGCTATTGATTCCTGGCACCTTCTTTTGCTCCGATTTCATTAACTCCTTTCATTACTCAACCTTGACATATCTACTGCATATTAGAGTAGAAAAATCCATCAAAAATAAAGTCGAGGTTCTACCGAACTAAAGATTTATCACAAGTACTCAGAAATCGGCTAATAAGCTTTTTACACATATTTATCTAAACTTTCCACGATTTCATTAGAACTCTACTAAAGTCTTATCGTTTGATTGTATGACTGGATTCTACAATATTAAGGGATAAAACAAAGTATAAACGAGGGTATATCATATTAAGAACATCGTATTTTATGCTCCTATTAACTACCCCACACTTATCTTTTGCTAGTCCCTTACCAAAACTAATTTAAACTAAGAGTCTAAACATACTATTGCCCCTAATGAATTGTCTCAGGCTCATATGAACACGTAGCTTTCAAGTTGATGCATGACAATTGATAGGAGCACAATGTGCGACGATATTAATGTGTTTACGCCCTCGTTTATGCTTTGTTTAACCCTTATTTGTCTAAGATTGAGTCATAATATAGTTTAATGTCATTTTGGTTGAGTTTTGATAAAACATGCTGTAGAATCCGAAAAATGACTAAGTTTATAGAATTCTGGAAAATAGTGAAAAATATGTCTTTTTCGTGATTCTGAGATGAACAGATTTGTGACTTATCCTTTTCCAAATTTGCTGAAATTTGGTATGCATTTTGTTGGCTTGCTAAAGAGTTTTGTGTCAAAAATATAGATCAATCGGAGCACTGACGAAAAAGTTATATTCGGTTAAAGTCACAATGGTCAGATTTGCTGAGAAGAAGGAAGAAAATCAGCTTCTCTTATGCTCGCCAGATCTCGCTGGCCAAGTCCTTTTTCGCTCGCCAGAGTTTGCTAGCCAAGCCCTTGTTTGTTCGCCAAACAACCTTGCTGGCCAGAAGATCAGCCGCCAACACTCGCTCGCCAGCTTGCACACATCCGCTCGCCAATCATCCGCGCATGCCAGCATGCATGTTCGCGCTACTCGCCAGAAGCCTCGCTCACCAGCACCAGACTCGCCACCCATATTAGCCTCGCCAGTACCCGATACTAGAAAAGTCTGTACTCGCGAGCAGAGAGGAATTTCTGGTAATGTCTTCAAGCGGCTGCAGGCGTGCCAAATCATTCCAAAGAGCTTTGCAACATCCAAGAATAAATCATAAGCCGGCCAAGCAAGAGTTTCTTTGTTCAATTAGGAGAGAGAAGCCTATTCCAACTCGGATTGGGAAACCTTATTTATTGAAGATTTCTATCCCGTTTTGAGCAAGGAAAACTCTCCCAAATCAGCCTTTCCCTTCTCCTATATATAGAGGCCGGCACCATGAAGAAAAGGGTGACATCTAAAGCCAAAACACAAAGCCAAAGCTCTACCAAATTCTCCCCAAAGATCCTACATAAACCCTAGCTGAAATCACCTCCACCCTCACCCAAGTTTCTGCCGAAACTTGGAACCATTGTCTGCCGACACAGCCTTTTGCCGAGCAGCCTCCATACCTCTTCCATCTTCCACCGAATCCACACGAGTCGAAGTCATCAAGGTGTCTACAAAAGTGTGATCCACTCCCTTCTCTTGGTTTAGTAAAGTTTATGTAGTTATGTTTAGTTTTGTCTATGAAACTTGCATGTATTTTTGGTTTTGGATTATATGTCTATGTATGAACCGAATTGGAGATTGGTTTTATAATTTGTATGTTAATGATTTGCTGAATTCGATGCTTAGATTTAGGTTTAAGTTTCGGCAACAATGACTTTGCATGTTAATTTGTAATATAAAACTTGTAAGATGAGTACACTTAGATAATTAGGATAGTGGTATTGACGCATGTTGAGAATTTAAACCGGTTAGAACTAAGGTGAGGGCTTATAATCAGTACGTAGTGTTGTCTTTGAACATGATCTAGGTATTAGGTTTAATTTGCTTGAGTTATAATGAACTAAGTAGACGTATGATCACTTTGATTTGTTGTGCTCACCTAGAGTGGTTAACCTTAGGACTTACATGTTAAATGAGAAGATTGACGACCTTACTTGTTTGCTTGTCTTCGACTATAGACTTTTGTGCTTCAATGTTACGAGTTGTATAACGGTAGCATAACTTTTAGGATCACCTCGCGAAAGCTCGATCTTAAAACATTAGAAAGTCTCTCAACTAGGTAAAAATCGGAAATGTTCTTGTTGTAGGTCGAAACTTGTTTAAGTTCAATGCATGCTAAATACTTGTTCCTTACTTTCTTGTGTACGAATCTTATGTGTTAAAGAGTTGAGTGCTTTGTGTGAAAGATGTCGACCAAACTTGTAAATAATAGACTTAGGATTTATTTTCAGCAATTTATTTTCGTGCCTAGATGTTAGAAGGCAGCTTTGCTGCTGATCACAATTCATCCCCCATGATTTCGTTTCTTGTTTGTATATATGTGAATAAAGTGACATTGTTTGTGTATATATATATATGTGTTTTGTTTAACATTCTCATATTTCAGGTACCCTTAATCTCCGGCAACGGCGCCAAAAAATTGACGAGTCGCCGAAGCGAGCATCAAGCAATAATAACCCTACAATCGTTAGTAGTATAGATATAAGTAATACAAAAAATAGAGTGTTTAAATTGTTGTTTCGAGTCTTAGGATGTCCCTAATATGTCAATGATGTTTTTCTCCTCTTTGCATACATAGATGATAGTTGTGCATACTTTTAAAATTGTGAGTTTCATGGATTATGTTCATTGGTAGGAGCATGTAGGACTTGTTGATTAACAAAGCATGCATGTTTTAGCTAGTTTATTTCCAAATAACCTATGTGAGCTTTAGAGCCAATTTGTTTTCTTCTTGAGTGATAAAAGATACAATTCGATAGATTCGTAGGAAGCATGAAACCTCATAATTCTTTGATTATTCGATAACTATATGCAATAGTTTTTCATGGACTCGAGTATTACTAGAACTTACTCTTGTTGATTTTCAAAACGTTTTAGGTCATAAAATACCTTGATTTTGAAAGTGATTGAAAAGATCTCTTAGGTTTACCACCATTGCCAAATAAAGCATGTGCCTATTTGTGCCCATCGTGGGACACCTTAGTAGTCCCTTTTGAGCCTACGATTAGCCTTTTCTTTCATCACCCTTAAACACTTTCCATGAGCTTAGTATAGTGATATCTTTACGCTTGATCAATGATTTGGTAAAAGCTTGATTTTTGAAGGCGTTTTCGCGTGACGTGATGAAGAAGAATAAGTGTGGGGTAGATTTAGCCATGAATCTATATGTAAAATGTATTAGAAGCCATGCCTTAGAAAAGAAAAAGAAAAAGAAACCGAGAGCAAGAAAATACAAGGAATAGGCACGGCATAGGAAAGAAAAAGAAAATTGTGCATGGCTTGAGTCTTAAATTTTGTTGTAATGATTTTTGGAGGAAAAGATGAAGTATAGGTCCAACAAGAAATAATCCAACCCTTGATGAGAAGACATGAGGAGTTTTGAGCATTACCAAAGGTCACGGTGGCGTTTTGAGCCTCCTTATCCAAATATCGAATACCTCTTAGCCTAGCCCCATTACAATCCTTTTATTGATCTTTTCATGATTCTTAAGATGGTTAAATTTGATTTGTGGAGATTATCTCAAGAGTAAGCATATGATTTTGGTTCATTGGTGCATATAGTTATCATATGAGGTTTTTCCATAAAAAAATTTCACAAAGTGCTTTTGTTTCTTTGACATATGCAAGTTACTCTTCGTAATTCATTATCTTTCACTTGCATATACTTATGTGTGAATAACCATGCTTCGAGAGAAGAGAAGAGAGTATGCCTTGGGAGGTGGATTGAATTAGCTTTACATGTCTACATGCTTACTTTTGCTCGTATATGTTTTTATTGATGTTACATGTTCATGAAGCTCGGAATTTTTGTGGTTAGCATTCTCATGCCTTTAACTTGAAAGTTATGTGTACATACGAGCCTGAGACAAATTGTTAGGGGCAATAGTTGATTAGAGTCTAGTTTTTATTTAGTTTGCTAAGGGACTAGAAAAGGATAAGTGTGGGGTAGTTGATAGGAGCACAATGTGCGACGATATTAATGTGTTAACGCCATCGTTTATGCTTTGTTTATATCTTATTTGTCTAAGATTGAGTCATAATATAGTTTAGTGTCATTTTGGTTGAGTTTTGATAAAACATGCTGTAGAATCCGAAAAATGACTAAGTTTATAGAATTCTGGAAAATAGTGAAAAATATGTCTTTTTCGTGATTCTGAGATGAATAGATTTGTGACTTATTCTTTTCCAAATTTGCTGAAATTTGGTATGCATTTTGTTGGCTTGCGAAAGAGTTTTGTGTCAAAAAAACAGATCAATCGGAGCACTGAGGAAAACGTTATATTCGGTTAAAGTCACAATGGTCAGATTTGCTGAGAAGAAGGAAGAAAATCAGCTTCGCTTATGCTGGCCAGATCTCGCTCGCCATGTCCTTTTTCGCTCGCCAGAGTTTGCTAGCCAAGCCCTTGTCTGTTCGCCAAAAAACCTTGCTCGCCAGAAGATCAGCCGCCAACACTCGCTCGCCAGCTTGCACACATCCGCTCGCCAATCATCCGCGCATGCCAGCATGCATGTTCGCGCTACTCGCCAGAAGCCTCGCTCGCCAGCACCAGACTCGCCACCCATATTAGCCTCGCCAGTACCCGATACTAGAAAACTCTGTACTCGCGAGCAGAGAGGAATTTCCGGTAATGTCTTCAAGCGGCTGCAGGCATGCCAAATCATTCCAAAGAGCTTTGCAACATCCAAGAATAAATCATCAGCCGGCCAAGCAAGAGTTTCTTTGTTCAATTAGGAGAGAGAAGCCTATTCCAACTCGGATTGGGAAACCTTATTTATTGAAGATTTCTATCCCGTTTTGAGCAAGGAAAACTCTCCCAAATCAGCCTTTCCCTTCTCCTATAAATAGAGGCCGGCACCATGAAGAAAAGGATCACATCTAAAGCCAGAACACAAAGCCAAAGCTCTACCAAATTCTCCCCAAAGATCCTACATAAACCCTAGCCGAAATCACCTCCACCTTCACCCAAGTTTCTGCCGAAACTTGGAACCTTTGTCTGCCGACACAGCCCTTTGCTGAGCAGCCTCCATACCTCTTCCATCTTCCGCCGGATCCACACGAGTTGAAGTCATCAAGGTGTCTACAAAAGTGTGATCCACTCCCTTCTCTCGGTTTAGTAAAGTTTATGTAGTTATGTTTAGTTTTGTCTATGAAACTTGCATGTATTTTTGGTTTTGGATTATATGTCTATGTATGAACCGAATTGGAGATTGGTTTTATAATTTGTATGTTAGTGATTTGTTGAATTCGATGCTTAGATTTAGGTTTAAGTTTCGGCAACAATGACTTTGCATGTTAATTTGTAATATAAAACTTGTAAGATGAGTACACTTAGATAATTAGGACAGTGGTATTGACGCATGTTGAGAATTTAAACCGGTTAGAACTAAGGTGAGAGCTTATAATCGGTACTTAGTGTTGTCTTTGAACATGATCTAGGTATTAGGTTTAATTTGCTTGAGTTATAATAAACTAATTAGACGTATGATCACTTTGATTTGTTGTGCTCACCTAGAGTGGTTAACCTTAGGACTTACATGTTAAATGAGAAGATTGACGACCTTACTTGTTTGCTTGTCTTCGACTATAGACTTTTGTGCTTCAATGTTACGAGTTGTATAACGGTAGCATAACTTTTAGGATCACCTCGCGAAAGCTCGATCTTAAAACATTAGAAAGTCTCTCAATTAGGTAAAAATCGGAAACGTTCTAGTTGTAGGTCGAAACTTGTTTAAGTTCAATGCATGCTAAATACTTGTTCCTTACTTTCTTGTGTACGAATCTTATGTGTTAAAGAGTTGAGTGCTTTGTGTGAAAGATGTCGACCAAACTTGTAAATAATAGACTTAGGATTTATTTTCAGCAATTTATTTTCGTGCCTAGGTGTTAGAAGGCAGCTTTGCTGCTGATCACAATTCATCCCCCATGATTTCGTTTCTTGTTTGTATATATGTGAATAAAGTGACATTGTTTGTGTATATATATATATGTGTTTTGTTTAACATTCTCATATTTCAGGTACCATTAATCTCCGGCAACGGCGCCAAAAAATTGACGAGTCGCCGAAGCGAGCATCAAGCAATAATAACCCTACAATCGTTAGTAGTATAGATATAAGTAATACAAAAAATAGAGTGTTTAAATTGTTGTTTCGAGTCTTAGGATGCCCCTAATATGTCAATGATGTTTTTCTCCTCTTTGCATACATAGACGAGTAAAGTGTCGTCGGCTATACTTCGAACATTGCCGACGATAGAATCGTCGGCTTCAACTCTCCCCTAATTGCCCCTGACCCCGAAGTATAGCCGACGACGCTATCGTCAGCTATAAGTCAGGCATAGCCGACGAATTAATCGTCGGCCATAACATTCGCCGGGGCCGGAAAGGGCTTTTTTTTACCGGAAGCCCAGAGGGTATAGCCGACGAAATATGGTTCATTTCGTCGGCTATAACCCCTAAATATTTAAAAAAAATTAAAAATTTTGTTCGGGCCCAATTTGACTTCGTCTTCGGTTTGGCTGCAGAAAATCCACAAACAAACATCCAAATATCCAACAAATATCCACATCAATCCATCCGTAATATCCTACGTACTGTACAAATTAACCCCCTAACTAGTCATCTACTCATCACCCCCTAAACGCGTAGCGTTGTCGACGGGATCGTTCGAGTTCCGGTGGCTATGGCTATCCTGATCGCCTGGCGTACTCCGATGCGGGGGGGGGGGGGGGGGGGAGGGGTGGGAGTGGGGACGACGAACTCGGGCATCTGTGGCGGAGGCGGGGGCTCTTGTCCAGCTCGCTGGGCCTCCCAAGATTGCTGCATCCATCGGTACATCTCCGCTATAGACGCGTCTCTGGCCTGCTGCACCGAAGCCTGCTGCTGGAGCGCCTCCACCGCCCTCGCCAACTCCGCCTGCGTCCTCTGCAGCTGTGTCTGCAAGTCTCTGCTCGTAGAAGCCGCACGCTGCGTGCTGGGTGATGGGAGCCAAAGCTCTCATGCAATAATAACCCTACAAAAATATCGTTAGTAGTATGAGTAAGTAGGGATCGTTCTAGGCCGGGGATTAAGGGTACCTGAGATATGAAATTGTTAGACAAACATATATACATATATACAAAATCGTCACATATTGGGGTAAAAATGGTTCGGCAGCCCTAGGGCTGCCCTCTAATACTAGACACGAAAATAAAAACAGAAAAATAAACCTAAGCTATTATATACAAGTGACCATCATCTCTCACACAAAACAGTTCACATAAAAGACTCTTTTAACAAGGCAAATTGCATGCAAGAAAGTAAGAAACAAGTATTTAGCATGTTCAAGATCAAAATTAGTTTCGACACAACTAGAGCCTCCAGCAGTTTTCCAATTGTTAGACTTCTTAAATTCTTAGAAACTACTCCAGCGTATGACTTCTAAGGTGATGCTAATCCGGTTTTACGCGTTTTAACATTTAAGCATATGAGTCTTAATCGAAGACAAGCAAACAAGTAAGGTTGTCATTCTTCTTATTTAACTTGCAAGTTCTAAGGTTTATTAGACCTAGGTGAGCAACACAAAACAAACTACTCCAGCGTATGACTTATCCGTGTTACTCTATCACATGAAACCTAGCACTTAGAATTATATGCTAATCAAAACTAGTGTGTCGGTTTATTTGCCCTAACCTTAGTTCTAACCAATTTTAAGTTTAAACATGCGAAATACCACTGCCCTAATTATCAATGCATACAAAACACACAAGTTAAAATTCAGTAAAACCATGCATAACACATCATATTTGGTTTATACAAAGTTTCAAGAAAAACCAAGAATCGAAACAAGTTCATACAAAACAACCAAACATAAATAAATACAAAAGCCATAGGGGAATGGATCACACTTTAAAGAACCTTGAAGACTCCTCAAAGTGACTAGATGGATCGGCTGCTGCTCCTTGGTGTTCGGCAAGAACAGAAATCGGCAGGAAACCAAGGTGGAAGGGATTCGGCAATATGGTGGTGGTGATGATGGTTCGGCTAGGGTATTTAGGTGTTGGTGTTTTGGAAGACTTGGTAGAGCTTTAGGCTAGTGTATTATGATTGAGATGAGATGATTTTCAGAATGAAAAAGTGAGGGTATATATAGAGGATAGGGAGAGAGGCTGCCGGCAGTCCCTTAAGCCAAAAGGGATTCAGAAAACCTAGTTCATTAAGGTTTTGCAACCTTCCTTTCTTAATCCAATTAGGTTTTCTTTTCTGAATTTTTCTTCAAGGCTTGGGCTTCACATCTTCATGGACTTCTTATATGGTCTTGGACTTCATTTGACATGTCTTGGTCCATCGAAAAATACCCCAATTGCCGGCAGCTTGAAGTTGCATCCGATCTGCCTCAAATCGGCAGCTTCTCCTAGTGTGACTAGGAGACTTGATTTCTTCATATTTTTCTTCAATGCCATGGCCTAGTGTCTTCCTCTTCCCTTCATAAAGCTTGGACCATCTTCACATATGCATTTGTACACCATTTGATCCATCAAAAACAGAAAACACAAAAAGGGGGCAGTAGGTTCCTGGAATCGGCAGATTTGACCTTGTTGCAGTAAATCCAGCATATCTCCACCTTCGGAGCTCCGATTGATGCGATTCCAAATCTCACGTAAACTAGACACATATGGCCATCTCTCCATAAAACAGTACGATCAAAATCCTTGTGAGTCGACGGGAATGATTTTTCGAAGTTGGGACAAAGTCCCAGGAAAATCCTGTAAGCCCCTGGATTGGAATGTTCGGACTGCCCTTTTGCAGCCAATATTTGGGTGACCTCCCGAACTCCGATTTATCTGAAATTTTAATACAACATTCCACAACATATGAATATTATGCACACCAAATTTAATAGAATTTGGACAAGGATAGATCACAGTTTCATTCATCTCAAAATCACGAAAAAGACATATTTTGCATTATTTTCCAGATTTCTCAAACTTAGTCATTTTTCGGATCATTAACCATTTTTCACCAAAACTCTACCAAATTAACACTAAATTACATTATGACTCTATCTTAGACAAATAAAGGTTAAACAAAGCATAAACGAGGGCATAAGCATGTAATATCGTCGCACATTGTGCTCCTATCAACTACCCCACACTTATCCTTTGCTAGTCCCTTAGCAAACTAAATTAAACTAGACTCTAAACAAACTATTGCCCCTAACAATTTGTCTCAGGCTCGTATGTACACATAGCTTTCAAGTTAATGCATGAGAATGCTAAGCACGAAAATTCCAAGCTTCATGAACATGCGACATCAATATGAACATATAGGAGCAAAAGTAAGCATGTAGACATGTTAAAGCTAATTCAAATCACCTCACAAGGCATACTCTCTTCTTTTCTCTCGAAGCATGGTTATTCACACATAAGTATATGCAAGCGAAAGATCATGAATTACAAAGAGTGACTTGCATATATCAAAGAAACGAAAGCACTTTGTGAATTTTGATGGAAAAACCTCATATGATAACTATATGCACCAATGAACCAAAACCATATGCTTACTTTTGAGATAATCTCCACAATCAAATTTAACCATCTTAAGAATCATGAAAAAAAAAATCAATAAAAGGGTTGTAATGGGGCTAGGCTAAGAGGTATTCGATATTTGGATAAGGAGGCTCAAAACGTCACCATGCGCTTTAGCAAAGCTCGAATCTCCTTATGTCTTCTCGCCGAAAGGGTCAAATTTTATCTTGTTGGACCCATACTTCATTCTTTTCTTTCCATAAAACATTACAACAAAAATCTAGACAATAGCCATACACAAAATTTTTCTTTTCATGCCTATGCCGTACCCCTCTTTTCTTCTCTTGCTCTCGGTTTTCTTTCTTTTTTTATTTTGTTCGAGCATTTTTTTCTTTTTCTAGCTAGGTACGGCATGCATACATTTTACATACAAATTCATGGCTAAGCCTACCCCACACTTGTTCTTCTTTATCACACACGCGAAAACGCTTTCAAAAATCAAGCTTTGCCGGAACACACAGTAAAGGCATCACTATACTAAGTTCATGGAAAGTGTTTAAGGGTGATGAAAGAAAAGGCTCAACGTAGGCTCAAAAGGGGTTTACTAAGGTGTCCCACGACGGGCACAAATAGACACATGCTTTATTTGGCAATGGTGGTAAACCTAAATGATCTTTTATTCAATCACATTCAAAATCAAGGTATTTTATGACATAAATGTTTCGAAAATCAACAAGAGTAAGTTCTAGCATACTAGAGTTCATTAAAAAGCTATGGCACATAGTCATCGAATATGCAAAGAATTATGAGGTTTCATGCTTCCTACGAATCTATCGAATTTTATCTTTTTATCGCTCAAGAAGAAAGCAAATTGGCTCTAAAGCTCACATAGGTTATTATGGAAACAAACTAGCTAAAACATGCATGCTTCGTTAATCAATAAGTCCTACATGCTCCTACCAATGCACCTAATCCATGAAACTTACAATTTTAATAGTATGCACAACTATCATCTATGTATGCAAAGAGGAGAAAAACATCATTGACATATTAGGGGCATCCTAAGACTCGAAACAAACAAATTTAAACACTCTATTTTTGTGGAACAATTTTCTGAATTTTTCTTTTCTAAACTAAGCACACAAAAATTCAAAAACGAAAAACGGAATACGTTATCCCACCCCACACTTAGAAAATTACATTGCCCTCAATGTAAGCACAAAACAATATCAATGAATTTCCTAAGCATGCAATCGACTAACATATTCCAACAATTCATCACAAATCAAAGAAAAAGAGAAGGGTTAAGAAATTTCAAACTCTCGGTGATGGCTCCTTCACTTTTCTTTGATCGACATGGGTTGCCTCCCAAGTAGCGCTTTGTGTTTATAGTCCATAGCCTAGACTTTTCACCGTGTTTTTTTTTTTCATGTGTTCATCGTGCTCCAAAGCATTCCAAATCGGCAAGAAGAAGTTCAAGAAGAAGATCATTGCACTTTGTATCCGCATCGGTGCTGTTTGGCGTATCCTGTTGGTGCGGCGTATCGGGCTCTTCTGCCGGCGTATCCGGCGTATCCAGCTGGTGTCCGGCCTCTTGTGGCCTTGTGTCAACCCTGCCGGCAATGGCAGGCCCGGCAGGAGGTGGTGGTGCTACTGAAAACAGCGGCAGCAGCGCGGCAGGATGGTGCGTGTCCGACAGGAGGTGCGTTGGTGCGTCTTGTGTGTCCGTGTCCGTGGCAGCCCTCTTGGTGATGCTGCCGGCAATTGCAGGTCCGGCAGCCACTTGGTGTGGTGGTGGCATGGCTGCATCATGTGAATGTGAAGGCAACTCGGCTTGTGGTGATGATGGTGGGACGGGGTAGACGGCGGCTTCATCCACCGTGTGTTCTTGGAAGGGAGAATAGTAAGGCTTGAGGCGATGGCCATTTACCTTGAATGTGTTTCCCGTAACTTCATTCCGAATCTCTATGGCTCCATGAGGAAACACTTGAAGAACAATGAATGGTCCAAGCCAACGAGAGCGCAACTTTCCCGGAAAGAGTTGAAGCCGTGTATTAAACAAGAGAACTTTTTGCCCAACTTCAAACTTCTTCCCCCGAATTATCTTGTCATGGTACGCTCTTGTCTTCTCCTTATAGATCCAAGCGGCATCATAAGCCTCATTGCGAATTTCTTCAAGTTCATTGAGTTGAAGCTTTCTATGAAGACCGGCATCATCTATGCTCATGTTGAACTTTTTAACGGCCCACCATGCTTTGTGTTCTAATTCAACCGGTAAGTGACATGCTTTGCCATAAATCAACCGAAAAGGAGACATACCTATCGGTGTCTTGTACGCAGTCCTATAAGCCCACAAAGCATCATCGAGACGATCACTCCAATCCTTCCTTGAAGGTCCAACCGATTTCTCCAAAATGTTCTTGATCTCTCGATTACTCACCTCGGCCATTCCACTTGTTTGGGGGTGATATGGTGTAGAAACTTTATGCGTGACTCCATACCTCCTCAATAAGGCTTCAATAGTGCGGTTACAAAAATGGGATCCTCCATCGCTAATCAAGACCCTTGGAACTCCAAAACGTGAAAAGATGTTGGCCTTGAGAAACTTGGCCACCACCTTGGCATCGTTGGTGCGTGTAGCCTTGGCTTCGATCCACTTTGACACATAATCAACCGCAAGTAATATGTAGAGAAAACCCTTACTTGAAGGAAACGGTCCCATGAAGTCAATCCCCCAAACATCAAAAATTTCCACCACTAGGATAGGTGTGAGCGGCATTTGATCACGCCCACTAATCTTCCCCACACGTTGGCACCGATCACAAGCCTTACAAAACATAAATGCATCTTTGAAAATTGTAGGCCAAAAGAAACCACAAGTGAGTACCTTCAATGCCGTCTTCTTAGGTCCAAAATGCCCACCACAAGCTTCACTATGACAAAAAGCAAGGATGGAGCGATCCTCATTCTCCGGCACACATCTTCGAATAACTTGATCACCACATTGCTTCCATAAGTACGGATCATCCCACAAGAAGTGTCGAGCTTGCTTCCTTATTCTTCTTTGATGGTGGCTCGGCAATTCTTTAGGAAATCGGTTTGTGGCTAGAAAATTGGCAATGTCGGCATACCAAGGCTCATGTACTTCAAGTCGAAAAAGTTGCTCATCCGGAAAGGTTTCACATAGGGGCAGCCGATCCTCCTCATGAACAAGGCGACTCAAATGATCGGCCACAACATTCTCTACTCCTTTCTTATCCTTAATCTCAATATCGAACTCTTGAAGCAAAAGAATCCATCGAATAAGCCTCGGCTTAGCATCCTTCTTTGTCATAAGATATCTTAAAGCGGCATGATCACTATAAACAATAACTTTGGAATTCAAAAGATATGATCGAAACTTTTCCAAAGCAAAAATTACCGCTAAGAGCTCCTTCTCCGTTGTTGTGTAGTTGAGTTGTGCATCGTTGAGAGTCCTTGAAGCATAGTAAATGGCGCATGGCTTCTTCTCAATTCGTTGTCCAAGTACCGCTCCAAGTGCATAATCACTAGCATCACACATCAACTCAAACGGCTCATCCCAATTAGGGGAAACAAGTATAGGTGCCGTGCATAGTCTCTCCTTCAATCGGCAAAATGCTTCTTCACACGCCTTTGTCCACTCAAACGTCACCTCCTTTTGTAACAAGTTGCTCAATGGCTTGGCAATTGAAGAGAAGTCTTTAATAAATCGACGATAAAACCCCGCATGGCCAAGAAAACTTCTCACATCTTTCACACACCTAGGGCTCGGCAATGCTTGAATTAGCTCCACCTTGGCTTTGTCAACCTCTAAGCCTCTTGCCGAAATTATATGCCCTAGAACAATGCCTTGCGTGACCATGAAGTGACACTTCTCCCAATTAAGCACAAGATTTGTCTCTACACACCTCTTAAGTATCTTCTCCAAGTTCCCCAAACATGCATCGAAGGTGCCTCCATACACACTAAAATCATCCATAAATACTTCGATAATGTCTTCAATAAAATCCGAGAAGATAGCATACATACATCTTTGAAAAGTGCCGGGTGCGTTGCAAAGTCCGAATGGCATCCGCCGATAAGCAAACGTGCCAAATGGACAAGTAAAAGTGGTCTTCTCTTGATCGTCCGGGTGTATCATGATTTGATTGTAGCCACTATATCCATCAAGAAAGCAATAGTAAGAATGACCGGCCAACCTTTCTAACATTTGATCCATAAACGGCAAAGGCATGTGATCCTTCCTTGTTGTAGCGTTGAGCTTCCTATAGTCGATGCACATCCTATGACCGGTTACAAGTCTTTGTGGCACAAGCTCATTCTTCTCATTCTTGACAACCGTTACACCACTCTTCTTCGGCACTACTTGCACGGGAGATATCCACTTACTATCCGAGATTGGGTAGATCACCCCACAATCGAGCAACTTGATAATTTCTTCTTTCACAACCTTCATCATTGGAGGGTGAAGTCGACGTTGAGCTTCCTTTGTCGGCTTAGCTCCTTCTTCCAATAAGATACGATGAACACAAGTAGTAGGGCTTATTCCCTTGATATCCGCTAAGGTCCAACCTATGGCGGTCTTGTACTTCTTAAACACACATATCAAATCCTCCTCTTGCTTCTTACTAAGCATTGAAGACACAATAACCGGTAGTGTATCTTCTTCTCCAAGATAAACATACTTTAAGTGACTAGGGAGTTCTTTAAGTTCTAACTTTGGGGCCTCTTCCACACTTGGTCGAAATTTTGTTGTGGCATTTGGAATTGACAAGAACGAGTTTCTTGGATACAATGTTGTGGCCTCAAGCTCGGCAACCACCTCTCTAAGGCTCGGCAACATAATGAATGACTCGGCATAAAGGGCTGCCGAGTCACTTTCTTGCTCGTCATGATTGCATGGCTCGGCCTCCTCTTGCACGGCATGGCTTGGCTTGGTTCTCTTCATAACTCGTTCTCCGCTCTTGTCAAATCCGACCCCTTGCTCAATCGCTAATTGCTATGCGTCGAGCGAGGTCGACATAACTTGCTCGACCTCCTCCAAAACATCAATGGCACAACCCTCCTTCAAATCAACATTGGGAAATCTCATGGCGTCAAACACATTGAACTTTATCACTTCACCATCAAATTCCATAGTTAGGTTGCCCTCGGCCACATCTGTCTTTGTGCGCGCGGTCCTCATGAATGGTCGCCCTAAAAGCAATTGAGTGTTGTTGACCGGCGAATCCTCCATCTCAACCACATAAAAATCGGCGGGGAATATCAATTGGTTGACTTGCACCAACACATCCTCTACATAGCCTTCCGGATATTTGCTTGAGCGATCCGCAAGTTGAATGATGACATTATCCTTCTTGAGAGGCCCTATACTCAACGTTTGATACACATTGAGTGGCATGACATTGATCGATGCTCCCAAATCCAACATAACATCATCAAACCGTGTATTGCCTATGACACAAGGCACATTGAAGCTTCCCGGATCCTTCATCTTTGGTGGCAATTTTCTTTGAATAACGGCCGACACCGTCTCGCTCATAGTTACCACACGAGTCTCTCTAGTATGCCTCCTTGCCGTGCAAAGCTCCTTCAAGAACTTAGCATACTTTGGCACTTGCTTAATGCACTCCAACAAAGGAATGTTGACTTGCACTTTCCGGAAAATCTCCAATACCTCTTCATCGGACTTGTCCTTCTTTGTTCTAGCAAAACGTGAAGGGAATGGGGCACTAGATGATGACACCCCTCCCTTGCTTGCTTGGTTCGGCAATACCTCATTCTTTGATGTGGCGGGATCGTACTCAAGCTCGTTACGCAGCCCCTTATCATTCATACCATGGTTGCCGGCATCACCCTTTTTCTCGGTTGCACCTCTACTCCTCTCGGCAGCAACATTGCCGGCATCATCAACATGCTCGGCAACATGGCTCTCCTCGGCATCTCCATCATGGCTGCCGGCAATGACAGGTCCGGCAGCCATCTCATCCTCATTTATTCCCTTGAAAGTCACTCGCTTCTTCTTTGGACTTGTTGGAGGAAACAACTCTCTTCCGCTTCGAGTTTGAATCACTTTGGCTTGCTCGTTCCTTGGATTTGGAATAGTATTGCTCGGCAACTTCCCTTGCTCATTAAATCTTCCCATAAAATCCACAACTTGCCCCATTTGAGTCTTGAGCTCACCAATGTCCTTTTGATGATTTTGTTGTCCCGCGAGTAATGCTTGAGTAGCACTTGACAATGATTGAATCAAAGCATCGTAGTTCGGATTGCTCGGCGAAGCTTGGCCTTGGCTCGGCCCTCCTTGGCCTTGGTACGCCACAACTTGTGCTTGGCTCGGCATAGCTCCAAAATTCCCTTGATTCGGCTGATAAGGTTGCCGAGGCACAAATGGTGGCCTCGGTGCAAATGGCGCTCCTCCCTCTCTCGGTTGCATAGGTGCCCTAAGCACGTTATCATTGTTCGCCCATCGAAAGTTCGGATGATCATTGAACCTTGGATTGAAATTTCCAAAACGTTGGCCTCCTTGAAAACCAATTGCATTGCACTCCTCAACTCCCTCATTAACTCCAAATTGAGGGCATTGTTCGGTCTCATGGCCCTCGGTGCAAATTCCACAAACACTAGCACGCTTCTTCATCAAATTACTCACCAAGTCGGTAAGCTTGTCCACTTTATCTTCTAACTTTGAGCTCGAAGACGTCTCATGCACTTTTTCATTCCTTTGCACATTGCCTCGTGCCATGCCAAATTGTTGGTTGTTCAAAGCACGAACTTCCAACAAACTTCTTGCCGCACCGGCGTTCAACTCCAAAAAGCTACCTCCCGCGGCCGAGTCGAGAAACTCTCTCTCCATGACACGCAATCCCTCATAGAAATATTGTAGCAAGAGTCCATCGCTAATGCCATGCGATGGACACAAAGAAACTAGGGACTTGAACCTCTTGTAGTAGTCGAAGAAAGTCTCATCTCCGGCTTGCTTCACACTTGTAATTTGCTTCCTCAGATCAGTGATACGTGAAGCAGGAAAGTACTTGAGCAAAAACTCATCCATCATAGTACTCCACGAAACAATGCGACCACTAGGCACCTCAAACAACCACTCCTTCGCTTGATCTTCTAAAGAAAACGGAAATGCCTTCATTTTGAAGTGTTGCAAATCGGTCCCTCTTGGGCACATAGACTCCGTGGTGAAGTTAAACCACTGTAGATGCTTGTTAGGGTCCTCACTCGGCATCCCATAAAATGACTTCAGCTTATGGAGGAATCCACTCCTCAATTCAATCTCTCCAGTCTTGTCAGTTTCCAAGGGAGGATAAGTAATATTAGAAGGAGCAACTCCAGCTCCAGCAACATGACCATTCTGTGATCTGATTGATGCCATGATCTCTTCTTCTTCTTCTAATTCGGCAAAGGCTTCAAATTCTGGATTCTGAAGGTCACACGACGACGAAACAAACGATGGTGAGCTTGGCCCTGATGATGATGAAACTGACGGCACAATAGGGGAGGATGGTACGGATGATGCTACGGATGAACTGGTTGGTGACGATGGTGGTAATGGCACAAAACGAGCAATAGCGAGTTCTTGGTCTAAACGTTGCAAACGGCCTTGAAGATCTCTTGTCCAAATACTAGATTCGGACATGCACTATTTCTGAAATTTGCAACATTTAAACAAGTTAGAACCTTGTAAAGAAAATAGAAGACAAGAATATACATCATTACAAGCCACGGCATTGGCGATTACACAACAAATTTCAACACTGGTACACATATGCACACTCGGCAACACATATAGTACACGGCATAGCAACAAACATTTCGGCAAAGCATACATATACAATCGGCACAAGAGAAGAAAATTTGACAAGTTCATGAGCATGTAATCGCTAAGTCTAATTTCTTTTAAATTTGTTCTAACTCTCGAAGTACGTGGAGCAGAGGAGATAACGGTGCAATGGACTGATACAGCCCCCGGTAGTATCATGCTTAACCCGATATACCTCAAGAGTTTGAACCACACAACATGTTTTATCTTTGAAGAAAATAGGTCACATATGTCAAGTTATGTTCTAGCGTCTAAAGTGAGGTGATGCTTCGGCACAAGCTGTTGACTAGGTCGTGCGGATTTTACGTTTCAAAGGTCATTAAAATCACGGAGGGCGAACCCCCTACAGGAACCAGGCAGGACTCGTTGTTGGACACCACGGAGGGCGAACCCCCTATCGACTCACTCACCGAGAATGAACATCAGTCTATGGGCCTTGAGATCCAGTTAAACAAACCTGAGAACCATATCTATGATAATAACTTCCCCATAATTTGTAAAACAAACACGGATCCCTAGCGGTCTCAAGTGTTGATTAAAACCGCCCTCAACCTCATAGAAGTAATACTATTACCGAAGAAACGCTTATATGCGTGGGGGGGAAGTATCCCGCGTTTCCCAATCTACATAGAAACGCCCTCCGACAAAGCACCATTCACATGAAGGGTTTTGGTTATGATCAACAAAAGAGGCTTCACCTACATGTTACACTTTAGAAACTACAATAAACTCAAACATACACAACATATCAACTTCCTAGAAATTAAACTAAGTGACTACCAACATACATCATTATACATCATGCAACTTTCGAAATTTAAACTCTACATGCCAAAGCATATTTCTACTTTACAAAATCCCAAAATAAACTTAAAATTTATAACTTTACACTTTCACAACAAAAATTTCCAGCAACATTATATACACAACAAATTCATAAAACAAGCTTTTATAATCCCCGGCAACGGCGCCAAAAATTGATGGGAGCCAAAGCTCTCATGCAATAATAACCCTACAAAAATATCGTTAGTAGTATGAGTAAGTAGGGATCGTTCTAGGCCGGGGATTAAGGGTACCTGAGATATGAAATTGTTAGACAAACATATATACATATATACAAAATCGTCACATATTGGGGTAAAAATGGTTCGGCAGCCCTAGGGCTGCCCTCTAATACTAGACACGAAAATAAAAACAGAAAAATAAACCTAAGCTATTATATACAAGTGACCATCATCTCTCACACAAAACAGTTCACATAAAAGACTCTTTTAACAAGGCAAATTGCATGCAAGAAAGTAAGAAACAAGTATTTAGCATGTTCAAGATCAAAATTAGTTTCGACACAACTAGAGCCTCCAGCAGTTTTCCAATTGTTAGACTTCTTAAATTCTTAGAAACTACTTCAGCGTATGACTTCTAAGGTGATGCTAATCCGGTTTTACGCGTTTTAACATTTAAGCATATGAGTCTTAATCGAAGACAAACAAACAAGTAAGGTTGTCATTCTTCTTATTTAACTTGCAAGTTCTAAGGTTTATTAGACCTAGGTGAGCAACACAAAACAAACTACTCCAGCGTATGACTTATCCGTGTTACTCTATCACATGAAACCTAGCACTTAGAATTACATGCTAATCATAACTAGTGTGTCGGTTTATTTGCCCTAACCTTAGTTCTAACCAATTTTAAGTTTAAACATGCGAAATACCACTGCCCTAATTATCAATGCATACAAAACACACAAGTTAAAATTCAGTAAAACCATGCATAACACATCATATTTGGTTTATACAAAGTTTCAAGAAAAACCAAAAATCGAAACAAGTTCATACAAAACAACCAAACATAAATAAATACAAAAGCCATAGGGGAATGGATCACACTTTAAAGAACCTTGAAGACTCCTCAAAGTGACTAGATGGATCGGCTGCTGCTCCTTGGTGTTCGGCAAGAACAGAAATCGGCAGGAAACCAAGGTGGAAGGGATTCGGCAATATGGTGGTGGTGATGATGGTTCGGCTAGGGTATTTAGGTGTTGGTGTTTTGGAAGACTTGGTAGAGCTTTAGGCTAGTGTATTATGATTGAGATGAGATGATTTTCAGAATGAAAAAGTGAGGGTATATATAGAGGATAGGGAGAGAGGCTGCCGGCAGTCCCTTAAGCCAAAAGGGATTCAGAAAACCTAGTTCATTAAGGTTTTGCAACCTTCCTTTCTTAATCCAATTAGGTTTTCTTTTCTGAATTTTTCTTCAAGGCTTGGGCTTCACATCTTCATGGACTTCTTATATGGTCTTGGACTTCATTTGACATGTCTTGGTCCATCGAAAAATACCCCAATTGCCGGCAGCTTGAAGTTGCATCCGATCTGCCTCAAATCGGCAGCTTCTCCTAGTGTGACTAGGAGACTTGATTTCTTCATATTTTTCTTCAATGCCATGGCCTAGTGTCTTCCTCTTCCCTTCATAAAGCTTGGACCATCTTCACATATGCATTTGTACACCATTTGATCCATCAAAAACAGAAAACACAAAAAGGGGGCAGTAGGTTCCTGGAATCGGCAGATTTGACCTTGTTGCAGTAAATCCAGCATATCTCCACCTTCGGAGCTCCGATTGATGCGATTCCAAATCTCACGTAAACTAGACACATATGGCCATCTCTCCATAAAACAGTACGATCAAAATCCTTGTGAGTCGACGGGAATGATTTTTCGAAGTTGGGACAAAGTCCCAGGAAAATCCTGTAAGCCCCTGGATTGGAATGTTCGGACTGCCCTTTTGCAGCCAATATTTGGGTGACCTCCCGAACTCCGATTTATCTGAAATTTTAATACAACATTCCACAACATATGAATATTATGCACACCAAATTTCATAGAATTTGGACAAGGATAGATCACAGTTTCATTCATCTCAAAATCACGAAAAAGACATATTTTGCATTATTTTCCAGATTTCTCAAACTTAGTCATTTTTCGGATCATTAACCATTTTTCACCAAAACTCTACCAAATTAACACTAAATTACATTATGACTCTATCTTAGACAAATAAAGGTTAAACAAAGCATAAACGAGGGCATAAGCATGTAATATCGTCGCACATTGTGCTCCTATCACTGGGATTGGCCGGCGTGTACTTCAGAACCCCATCTCCCGCCGCGCCTAGGCCTCTTTGGTAGAAGTAGTTGTTGCCAGTCCCTACCGCCGCGTGCATGATCTGAGAGGCCAAGCGCGGCTCAAGGGTGTCGATCGTGGAGGCAAACTCCGCGATCGCCTCGTCGGACGCCCCTTCCCCCATCGTCTCTCGCGCGATCCCCAAGGTGATCGCGTCGGTCTCCGCATCTATTCCCGCCTAATTGACAAGAAAATATAATAAACGAATTTATAAAAAAATATATATAAATTAATTTAATGAAACACTTTTATTGAAAATTGGCGAATACTTACCACTTGGTCGGGACGCCCCGGATACATCTGCGCATGAATCCACGACAACGGCCTCAGCGGTCGGTCCCTCCTCGCAATCTCTGCCCACTGCCTCCAGGAGCGGGCGCCGCCGTGGTGGGGGTGCTCGTTCCTCTTGCGGTTGTCGCTGTTCGTCTTCGAGATTTTCTTTATTATAAGAACGAACATATAAACGCAAATATAAATTAGTAACTAAATTAAAATATTAGGAACTAACCAAAACAAAATTATTAACTAATTTAGTTACTAACTAATTTAATTTAATTAGTAACTACCTAACTAACTAATTTAATTTAGTAACTAACTAACTTACTAACTACCTAATTTAATTTAATTTAATTTAATTTAGTAACGAACTAACTAGCTATGTAACTAACTAACTAACTTAATTTAATAACTAATAACTAACTAACTAATTAATTTAATTAAGTAACTACATAATTTAATTATTAAATAACATTAAAAAGTTATATACTAACAGGCTAAATTTTCTTACCGAGACCCTGTCGCTCCCGAAGTAGGCTACCAGCCATAGCCACTCATACTCCCTGTACCGGAACTCGTGGGGGGTTGCACCTCGCCCCAAGCCCTGCTCCACATGGTACGTCCTGTAGTGCGTCGACAACTCGTTCTTCCACTCGGAGTACCTATATTAATAAAACACAACTGTTAGATATATTCGTACATCTTTAATCGTCTTCAATCTAACTCGAATGATAGTAAAATAACGCGAAACACATAACCTGTTCTTCAGCTGCTCGTCTCTCCACCAGTCCAAGGTAGGATGGACTCTAAACCATTGCTGCAATATTATAAATTAATTAGAAAATATTTTTATATAGTTATAAGGACTCAATTCATAAATGTTTATTTTCTATAATAAAAATACGATTTAACTCACCGACAGTGCATTGTACACTCGCGCCTTGATGTCATCGGGCACAGAGCCCTAGTCGAGCCACAACAGTGGGACCCTGTCCCGCACGAGCATGCCCGTCGCGTTGATATACTTGGTCGTGGTGTCTCTCCTCTCGATCGGGCGTCCATCCTCACCGGGACAGGGCAGGATCTCCCTGATCCCACCGGCGAGCTACCTCTCCAGGGTCGACATGTTCGCTGGCCCTCTGGTCCGTCTCGTCCCCGCGGGTTTATTTACGAGGACGCCTGTTTCATAATTGAAATGAATACATAGTTAAATAATTAATTAAACTAACTAATTAAATAATTAATTAAACAATCTAAATAATTAATGAAACTAACTAATTACCTGCGTCGTTGTACTGCTTGTCCTTCTCACGAACACACCACAGGCCGCGGCAGTCCTCTGAGTCGAATGGCCTGTAGACGTAGGCCTCCTCCCAGGGAATCTCGTGCGGCCGGTCGTGCCTCCAAATCTGCCTCCCCCTAGCGTCGTACTCGGGGATGGCAGGGAGGAACTAGACCATGTACATCCCCGATGGCGGAGACATACGGGGCGTGGACCCTGAGGGACTTATCCCCCTGACGGTGGACCCTGTAGCTGTGGACGCTGTCGCTGTGGGGGGACAGGGAGCATCTCTGGAGGGTCCAGATCGGCGCGCGGTGGGGTCGGCTGCCGATCTTGGAACAGTGCTGAAGTGCACTGGGGTCTGGAGGGTGCGGCTGTGCGTCCTCCTCTGACACTCGAGCTTGGGCCCGCTCCCGTCGACTCATACGATGAGCCCCCACGTGGATCGCTCGGGCTCAATCCCATCAACGTCTCCTTGAACGAGTGCCAATAACACGCGTTAATTTAAAACCCTACAAAAGACGTTAGTAGCATTGGTAAATAGGGATCGTTCTTTCCGGGGATTAAGGGTACCTTCAATAATAGAATGTTAGACAAATATTCACACATATATACAAACAATGTCACAAGCATATATACATAAATGCTTCACGTCACAAATATATACATATATACATATATACACGTTTAGGGGGGGTTTGAAAATCAATTATATTTCCTACGAAAATAAAGACAAAACAAGAAAATAAATCCTAATCTAATATTTACAAGTGATCATCATCATCTTTCACACAACACATAGCACAAAAACACACAAGAACACACAAGAATATCATGCAAGACTTGGTAGCAACTTGTTTCAAGTTTCCTAGACTCTATTCAATTCCGATTTCAATCAGGGCCTCAACGGTTATCTAATCGTTACTAGACTTCACAAGTATTTAGAAAACACGCAACGTCGAATTCTAAAATTATACTAATCATATTTGAAAACAAGCAACGTCGAAATCAAACATGAAAAGTAATTGTGCACGAAAGTCTTAAATCGGAAACATGCTTTTAAGTATGGCGTCAACATCTTATTAACATGCAAGTTTCTATGAATTATGTTAACCACTGACTAAGCATCCTACAATCAAGTTTACTCAACGCCTAACTTGATCCTAGATTTGTTTATGGTGAATGAAATCGCAACCTACACAAAAACCATGGCCGTGGCTTCATGTAAACATTGATTTTTATGCACGAATTCATGAAACTAATCGAATAACAACCTAAAAATACATGAACATGCTACTACCCTATGTCTAACACACGAATTAAAAAATGTTACAAGTTGCAAAATTGTTTCATAAAAACCAAAATAGAATTCGGAAATCCAATACAAAGTTACAAAACCAAGAATCAAAGTTTCTAGCTACATATAACATAGACATTATACATAAGAAAATACAAGCCATGAGATGGTAGAATCACACTTTAAGGACACCTTGAAGAATGAAGCTCGGATGGTGTGGCGAAGTGAACGGTTGAAGGTAGGATCGGATACGATTTGTGGTGGTGGAATGGATGGTGTTTTGGCTATGTAAATTTCTATACTAGAACTTGAGAGAATTTTTGGCTAGAGTTTTGACTAATGAAAGTGAGAGAGATGAGATGATCTATTCTGAATTTGTGCCAAGCTATATATAGAGGAAGCAAATTTGAGAGTTTGGCAATATAGGTGGAGATTTATGGTGGAAGTTTGTTGGTGGCGGTTTATTGGTGGAGGAAACATGTGTTTATTTTCGGCAGCTTTGACCTTTGTGTCTTGATTTGGACATAACTCTCTCTAGAAAATAGATATTGAGGTGATTCCGGTGGCATTGGAAATTAGACATCCATATCTTTCTATCCATATATGGCTCGAATTCTGGTTCAATTTTAACTGTCCGGGGGAGTCCGTGGAAGTTGGATGATGTGCCCAGGAAATGACTGAAATTTATTGCAAGCTTCCCTTAGACCACAATTGCAGCTCCAAGCTTTCCTTAGTCCACAATTGCAACTGCATGCTTCCCTTAGTCCAGAATTGCAGCTCCAAGCTTCACTTAATGCATTTGGATGACTTTTTTGTGCAGAAAGATAGAAAATCATAAAAAGGGAGCAGTAGCTTTGTCTTTCGGCAGGGTATGAACCTTACTGTCTTGAAACTGGCATAACTCTCTCTAGAAAATAGCTTTTGATGAAATTCCAAATTCTTTAGAAAATAGACTCATAGGGCTTTCTCTGTCTAAAAGGGTTTCCTCAAATTCATTGTGAAACGTCCGGAATAAATTCTGGAAGTTGAGTAATGTGCACAGGAAATTCTGGAACTTTGCTGGATTGCATCCGATTTTGCTTTGTAATTCTTGGCAACTTATTTTGCTCCGATTTCTCTACTCCTTTCATTACTCAATCACTGACATGTATACTGCATATGGGAGAAGAAAAATTCATCAAATATAAAGTCGAGGCTTTACATATCCAACGAAACATCTCTAAATATCTTTAAATCGGCTATTGACATTTTTATACATTTTTATCTATACTTAGCGCGATTTCAATGTAACTCTACCAAAGACTCATGACTCGATTATATGACTCAGTTCTACAAAACTAAGGATTAAAGCAAAGTATAAATGAGGGTAAAACATATTAAGAACGTCGCATTTTATGCTCCTATCACTCCTCGCGCCTGTTCAGTGGCCGGCATAGGCCCCGACGACCGTTGGATCCGCCCCCCCCCACGGCTGTGTCCTGCCTGAGCTTCGGGGTCGCTCTTGGTCGGTCTGGCAAGCCATCGGTCTACAGCGCGGCGGTTTCCTGCACAATTAGTATATAAATTCCATAAATTTCACAAAAATTCCACAAAAAAATTAAAAACTTCATTAAATGTATATATACCTAATTATATATATACCTAAATATATTTATACCTAATTTTATATATATATATATATATTCCGAAATATATATATATAGATATATATATATATATATAGATATATATATATATATATAAATATATATATATATCCTCCTAAAAATTCTTGTTAATTCCACAAAATTAAAAAAAATTCCACAAAATTCCATAAATTTCACAAAAAAATTAAAAACTTCATTAAATGTATATATACCTAATTATATATATACCTAAATATATTCATACCTAATTATATATATATATATATATATATTCCAAAATATATATATATATATATATATAGATATATATATATCCTCCAAAAAATTGATCATCAGGTGAGGCATGATGTCAAAGAAGGATCAAGCCATGGTTTCGGTCAACATCCGGGCCAGGGGTTATAGCCGACGAAATACAGGTCGTCGGCTATACTTTAGCCGACGACCTTCAACATTTTGTCGTTAGCCGACGACTTGCATATTAAATTACCCAAAATGGGCATTATAGCCGACGAAGTATGATCCATTTCGTCGGCTATAATGCTTATCTCTCCGAAAATTTGCCATTTAGGGCCTGAAAATTGCCTATTTCACCTGATAAATTCCTGAACATCGCACAAACAATTCAATACAATTTCCCATAAACTCGGAAAACGGTAATTAAGGACGAAAAATGGTGGAGGATACATGCATGCACCATCGTACACAAATACATACATAAACCGGTGCTCGTACTCGTCGTCTGAGTCATCGTCTGCCTGATATAGACGATTCAGATTAACATCATACATGGGCACCTGACCCCTAGGAAGTCAAACCACTCTGCCCGGCGTCACATTATTATCGCGGATGGTGGAGGATTCCGGAATGTCGCCGGCGTCCGGCTCTTGGTATGCGGTCGCTTCTTGACACTCTGTGCTCACACCAAGTGTGGTAGCACTGTATATGTCTCGCTGAGACACATGGTTAACTACCTTCCACGTGCCTTTGTTCAATGGATCGTCAAGATAAAAGACCTCTTTGGCCGCTGTGGCGAAAACAAAGGGGTCATCTTCATACACACTAGTGGCGGTATTCACCGAAAGTATGCCGTACTGATCGATCCGTATGCGGTGCGGCCTAGTATCAAACCATCGACACTTGAACAAGTGGACTTTCATGCGGTTCCCATAAATGAGTTCAACAACTGACTGTAGGACACCGTAAAAATCCACACCCCCCTCTGCACCATCGACCATCACCCCACAATTCTGTGTTTTGCGTTCCCCGTCTCTAGCTTCACATATATACTTAACGCCGTTGACATCACACATTGGGCGGACTGTGGAAGATATCGGCTTCATCGACAACAGCCTCAATTCCTCTGAGTAATTTGTATGACCACCCCTCGCAGCCACTTGCATCAGTTGAAAAATATAACTCAAATCACTTGGTGTGTTTATGATTAAAGAATAGGGAACTGTAAAAGAAAGCCATCTAATATATATATTTATACACTTACCCATTGTGGAAAATAGTCTGCAAACGTCGTGTTGTGGTACTCGACATCACCGCGAACTTCCTTGCAGTGAAGATGGGTTCGTTTCCAATATTGTACCTCCGGACAGTTTATTAGAACCCACCAGTGGGCAATCCCTACCTCATGGTCAGGCAACTTGTCCACACCCTTCTTCTTGAAGCTTCCGTATGGTACAACAGAGTTGGCGACGATAGATAGGTTGAACTCGGGGTCATCTCGACTTGGATGTTGTGGGGGGTCCTCCATCGCTCCCAAGTACAACTTGGCGTACGTTACACACTCATGCGCAATGTAAGCTTCAGCAATACACCCCTCAGGCGCAGATTTATTGTGCACATATTTCTTGTAGTCTCCAAGTTGTCTGCAAGGTTAACAAGTGCATATTAAGAGCATGCAACTTTTATTGAAAAACATGTATAAATCAAATTTATGAATAACATGTACCTTTCGATGGGATACATCCAAGTGTAGTGTACGAGACCGGTAAGCAACAATTTTTGGGGAAGATGGATCATCAGGTGAGGCATGATGTCAAAGAAGTTTGGGGGAAATATCCTCTCGAACTTGCACAAGATAAAAACGATTTCCTCATGCATGCTCATGAGGTCTGATTTTCTAACTTCTCTAGCGCATAACTTCTGGAAGAATCTTGACAACGCCACCAACGGCTCAACCACTTCATCCTCCAAGTACGCTCGAATGAAAATAGGGAAGAGGCGTTGAAGCAGTACATGGGAGTCGTGACTCTTCAATTCGTACATCTTGTTGTCTCGGTAGTTAACACACTTGCTTATGTTACCCGCATAGCCATAAGGATACCTGCATAGCCATTAACAACAATTAGATTTCATGCATATATAGTCGTCCAACAACAGATGGATTCTTTAGGGAATACATGCCTAATAAAAAGTTACCTGACATTACTCAGCCATCCAAAAATTTCATGTTTCTGGTCCCTGGTGACGGTGTAAGGAGCTTGGGGCATTTTGCTCCTGCCCTATCTCAACCACAAATGGTCCCGCAGTCCCATATTTCTCAGATCAACGCGTGCCTTGGGGGTGTCTTTTGTTTTCTTCTCCCAATTCAAAACTGTGCCAACCACAGCTTCACCTACGTTCTTCTCTATATGCATGACATCCAGGTAGTATATGATAGCCAACCTGGCCCAATAAGGAAGTTCCCATAAGATGCTCTTGTGTGACCAGTACCTATACCGATCGGGCCTCTCTGGAATCGTGCGCAACACATCGGGATGATTGCTAAGCGGACCAAAGTCATACTCATTCAACATTGCCAATATTTCCTCCCCTGTCCATCGCTCCAGTGCCCAGCCCCTTTCTTCAGTCCCATCAAAAGCCTGTGCATCGTCCCTAAATGGATGGTCATGCGGAAGCCAACAACAGTGACGCATCTGGACAATCTTGCTGCAATGAGGACTGGAGCAATCAACAGTCATGCACTCTGAACAAGCCCTGTAACCCCTAGTGACGCTGCCGGACAACATACCCCTCCCAGGAAAGTCACTGATCGTGCCAACAAGCATGGCACGCATCCGGAACATCTCATTTTTGAACCGGTCGTAGACCAGGTGGCCTTTCAGACTCAAGTACCGAAGCTCCTCAATTACGGGTCTCAAATACACATCAAGACACTTTCCCGGATAACCTGGGCCTGGAATCAACAATGTGAGCATGTTATATTCCTTCTTCATGCACATCCACGGTGGAAGGTTGTACGAAATCAAAATAACTGGCCACACACTGTACTGAAGCTCTTTCTTGCCAAAAGGGTTGAAACCGTCGGATGATAGCCCTAGCCAAACATTTCGAACCTCTGATGCAAATTCAGGAAACTCCAACACATTCTTCTTCCAAGCCTCTCCGTCGGCGGGATGTCTAAGGGTGTCATCGTCAGGCACATTCCTCTCAGCCCACCATCTCATAGCTTTGGCCGTGAAAGCACACATGAACAACCGCTCAAGCCTATCAATCAGCGGGAAGTACCGAAGTATCTTCACAGCTTTCTTGTTCCCTTTAGGAGTGAACTTATACCGTTCTGTATTGCATACTGGGCAGTATTCAAGATCTGCAAGTCCTTCCCCGTAAAACAGAACGCAATCGTATCTGCATGCATGAATCTTGATGTAGGAAAGGCCGAGATCTTTAAGGATATGTCGCACCTTATGATGACTGGTAGGAAGCCGATGTCCGGGGGGCATCGCCCCACCCCACATCTTCAGCCAATCATCAACCGATTTGACAGTGCCTTTGTTCTCCGTTTTGATCTTCATCACTCCCATGACAGATTCAAGGACAGTCTTACTGCATCCGGGGTACAACGGAGTCTGTTGCAATGCGATCAGGTTGTTGTACTTTTCCATACCACTTGTGTTGACCAGTGATCGGGGTAATGGCTCGAGTGGCTCAATATCAGGGAAACACTCCATCTCCGGAGGAGGGAGTTGCACATCGGGTGCTTCATCAAAGACACCGCTCTCACGAGGAAACATATCGTTGATCCAGTTCGTTGTTGGATCATTGGACGAACTCCCTCTCTCGGCAAATTGTCCATGATCATGAGGGCCCGCAAACTCTGGTTCACCGTGATAAATCCAATTAGTGTATAGGACCCAAAATCCATATCTAGCCAGGTGTTGCTCCACGGTCTCTATGGAAAAACGTTGTCGTGGGCTGGCACACTTGCACTTTTTACACGGGCAATAATGAAGTGTAGTGTCTCCACAGTTAGCCATCACAAATTCCAGGAAACTCCTAACTCCATCATGATACGCCTGATCCCATCTTCCCCGGGTAATCCAACTCCTGTCCATCCTGTAAATTCAATAAATAAATGTAACTATATATAGATATGTATATATGCACGTACTACGTACGTACGTACGTACTAATTAATTAAAAATTTCATCATTACACACACACATATATATATATGTGTATATATATCCCTAAATTAATTAAAACATCGTCAATCTCCCTAATTAATTAAACACAATATATTTTTCATATATACCAACAATATATTTTTAATTACAATTAAATTAATTAATATATATACATTTTTTCATCAAATTCATCTAAAATCACCTCTAAATCAACAATCAATCACTGATCTTCAACAAAACTTCAATTATATCTAACCAACTGAACGTGAGCCGAAGCTCGCATGCAATAATAAACCCTACAAAAGATCGTTAGTAGTATAAGCAAGTAGGGATCGTTCTAGGCCGGGGATTAAGGGTACCTGAGATATGAAATTGTTAGACACAAACATATTCACATATATACAAAAACGTCACAAATTGGGGGATTATATGGATCGGCAACAATGCTGCCACAAACTTACACACGGCAATCAAAAACAGAAAATTTAAAATCCTAAATCTAATATTTACAAGTGATCATCATCTTTCACAAAACAGTTCACACAAAAGACTCTTTAAAACATAGATTCATATGCAAGAAGGTAAGAGACAAGTATTTAGCATGTTCACAATTTAAATTCATTTCGACCGCAACTAGAGCTCTCACTCTGTACCTAGTTACTAGACTTCCTCAAGTTCTTTTAGGACAAACTTTCGCTCTAGCCCTAAAGATATTTATGCTAATCCGGTTAAGACTTAACATATAACGCACAAGAGTCTTAAATCGAAAACATGCAAATAAGCAAGGTTGTCAATCATCTTATTTAATATGCAAGTATTAGCTAAGGTTTTATACCCTAGGTGAGCACAACAAAACAAAACAACCGCTAGGCCTATAGTTTTATTTATTCCACTCAGGTTAGATGAAATCTAACACCTAGATTTACATGCAAACAACAAATGCTTAAACACAACTAATGTTTCGGTTTATAAGGAACATCCTTAACCCACTAACCAATTTAAATCCTAAACATGCTTTTAATACCATTGCCCTGATTATCTAAACATACAAAATCCATGAATTAAAGATTGCAAAGTCATCACATAAATTCCAACAAAAATCGCAATTTATGTTCATCATACAAAACCAAACGAAACAAAGTATTTTTATAACAACAATATGTGACTAAACCGAAAATAAAAATACAAGTCATAGGGATGGATCACACTTTAGAAACCTTGGAGAGCTTCGTCTTGGTGTGGTGATAGAGATTCGGCAGCAGCTAAGGCAGGGACTGGTTCGGTGGTGAATGGTGGTGGTGAATCGGTGACTATGTATTCTTAGGTTTTCGGGTTAGAACTTTGGTAGAAAATTTGGTAGAGTTTTGGCTAGTGTTTTGCAAGAGATGAGATGATTTTTCTGTAGGAAAAGTGGGGGTATTTATAGAGAATAATGGGGGTGATTGCCGGCAGCGCTTAAGCAAAAAGGAGTTCAGAAAACCTAGTGCAATAAGGTTTTGCAACCTTCCTTTCTTAGTTCAATTAGGTTTTCTTTTTTTTCTGAATTTTTCTTCAAGGCTTGGGCTTCACATCTTCATGGACTTCTTGAATGGTCTTGGACTTCAATTGATAGGTCTTGATCCATCGAAAATGCCCCACAATGCCGGCAGCTCACAATGACACCAAATCTGCCAGAATCGGCAGCTTCTCCTAGCTTGACTAGGAGAACTTGTTTCTTCATGTTTTTCTTCAATATCATGGCCAAGTGTCATTCTCCTTCCTTCCATACGCTTGGGATATCTTCACAAATGCTCTTGTACATCATATGGTCCATCGAAATGAAGCACTTGTGAAAAGGAAGCAATCAGTCCCTGGAATCGGCAGCTTTGACCTTGTCGCAGTAATTCCGGCATATCTCCACCTTCGGAGCTCCGATTGATGCGATTCTAAGTCTCCCGTAAACTAGACACATAGGGCCATCTCCCCATAAAATATCTCGGCCAAATTCCTTGTGAGTTGTCGGGAATCATTTTTCGAAGTTGGGACAAAGTCCCAGGAAAATCCTGTAAAGCCCTGGATTGGAATGTCCGGACTGCCCTTTTGCAGCCAAGTTTTGGGTGACTTCCCGAACTCCGATTGATCTGAAATTTTAACACAACATTCTTCAACATATGAATATTAAGCACACAAAATTTCATAGAATTCGGAAAAGGATAGATTATACTTTTGCTCATCTCAAAATCGCGAAAAAGACAAATTTTACACTATTTTCCAGATTTCTCAAACTTAGTCATTTTTCGGATTCTTAACCATTTTTCACAAAACTCTACCAAAATTGACACTAACTACATTATGACTCAATCTTAGACAAATAAGGGTTAAACAAAGCATAAACGAGGGCATAAGCATATAATATCGTCACACATTGTGCTCCTATCAACTACCCCACACTTATCCTTTGCTAGTCCCTTAGCAAACTAAATTAACTAGACTCTAAACAAACTATTGCCCCTAACAATTTGTCTCAGGCTCGTATGTACTCATAGGTTTCAAGTTAATGCATGAGAATGCTAAGCATGAAAATTCCAAGCTTCATGAACATGTAACATCAATATGAACATATAAGAGCAAAAGGTAAGCATGTAAACATGTTAAAAGCTAATTCAAATTACCTCACTAGGCATACTCTCTTATTTTCTCTCGAAGCATGGTTATTCACTCAATAGTATATGCAAGCGAAAGATAATGAATTACAAAGAGTGACTTGCATATATCAAAGAAACGAAAGCACTTTGTGAATTTTTATGGAAAAACCTCATATGATAACTACATGCACCAATGAACCAAAACCATAAGCTTACTCTTGAGATATTCTCCACAAATCAATTTTAACCATCTTAAGAATCATGAAAAAGATCAATGAAAAGGTTGTAATGGGGCTAGGCTAAGAGGTATTCGTTGTTTGGATAAGGAGGCTCAAAAACGTCACTAAGGCCTTTAGCAAAGCTCAAATCTCCTTATGTCTTCTTGCCGAAACGGTCATATTTCATCTTGTTGGACCCATACTTCATTCTTTTCTTCTCATAACATTACAACAATATTCAAGACAATAGCCATGCACATAATTTTTCTTTTCTTTTTCAAGTCGTGCCCTACATTTTTCATTCCTTGCTCTCGGCTTCTTTTCTTTTTCTTTTGGTCCGAGCATAATTTTTTCTTTCTTTCTTTTATGGCACGGCATCTAGTACACTTTACATATAGATTCATGGCTAAGTCTACCCCACACTTGTTCTTCTTCATCACACACGCGAAAACGCTTCCAAAAATCAAGCTTTGCCAATACATTGATTAAGGGTAAAGGCACAACTATACTAAGCTCATGGAAAGTGTTTAAGGATGATGAAAGAAAAGGCTCAATATCGGCTCAAAGGGGTTTACTAAGGTGTCCCACGACGGGCTCCAATTAGGGCTCATGCTTTATTTGGCTTTGGTGGTAAACCTAAATGATCTTTATTCAATCATATTCAAAATCAAAGTATTTTATGATAAAAACGTCTTGAAAATCAACAAGAGTAAGTTCTAGCATACTAGAGTTCATTAAAAGCTATGGCACATAGTCATCGAATATGCAAAGAATTATGAGGTTTCATGCTTCCTACGAATCTATCGAATTTTATCTTTTTATCACTCAAGAAGAAAGCAATTTGGCACTAAAGCTCACATAGGTTATAATCGAAATAAATTAGCTAAAACATGCATGCTTATTAATCAACAAGTCCTACATGCTCCTACCAATGCACAAAATCCATGAAACTCACAATTTTAAAAGTATGCACAACCATCATCTATGTATGCAAAGAGGAGAAAAACATCATTGACATATTAGGGGCATCCTAAGACTCGAAACAAACAAATTAAACACTCTATTTTTGTGGAACAATTTTCTGAATTTTTCTAAACTAAACACACAACAACAAAAACAAAAACGGAGCATGCTATCCCACCCCACACGTAGAAAATTACATTGCCCTCAATGTAAGCACAAAACAATATCAACGAATTTCCTAAGCATGCAATCAACTAACATATTCCAACATATCATCACAAATCAAAGAAAAAGAGAAGGGTTAAGAAATTTCAAACTCTCGGTGATGGCTCCGTCACTTTTCTTTGATCAACATGGGTTGCCTCCCAAGTAGCGCTTTGTTTTTATAGTCCATAGCCTAGAATTTTCACCGTGTTTTGCATGTGTTCATCGTGCTCCAAAGCATCCCAAATCGGCACGAAGAAGGTCAACGAGAAGAGTGTTGCATAGTGTATCCGATTTGGTGCTTGTAGAAGGCTGCGTACCCGGGTGCGTGTCCGGCCTTCCTGCTGGCGTATCCGGCTCGGCATCTTTAGTATCCGGCAGATCCGGTGGCGTGTCAACTTCATGTCCGGCCTCTTGTGTTCTTGTGTCAACCCTGCCGGCAATGGCAGGTCCGGCAGGTGGCGGTGGTGAGGCTGGAATCGGCGGCTGCTGCTCGGCTTCCATGTGTGAGGCCGGTTCTTCCATGTGGGGACTGCCGCCAATGACCTCTTGATGTCCCGAAAGTGGTGTGTCGTCAACAAGGCACTCCTCAATGATGTGTTTGGAGGAAGACTCATAATATGGCTTGAGACGATGACCATTCACTTGGAAAATATTGCTCGAGGTGAGGCTTGAAATTTCTATTGCACCATGAGGAAAAACTTGAGTGATGATGTAGGGGCCAACCCACCGTAAGCGTAGCTTACCCGGAAAGAGTCGAAGTCTTGAGTTGAATAAGAGAACTTTTTGCCCCACCTCGAATTTCTTTCCTCGTAACATCTTGTCATGGTAAGCCTTTGTTTTCTCCTTGTATATCCAAGCGGCATCATAAGCTTCATTGCGAATTTCTTCAAGTTCATTGAGTTGAAGCTTTCTATGAAGACCGGCATCATCTATGCTCATGTTGAAGGCCTTAATTGCCCACCATGCCTTGTGCTCAAGCTCAACCGGTAAGTGACATGCTTTGCCATAAACTAACCGAAAAGGAGACATACCTATCGGTGTCTTGTACGCGGTCCTATAAGCCCACAAAGCATCATCAAGACGATCACTCCAATCCTTCCTTGAAGGTCCAACCGATTTCTCCAATATATGCTTGATCTCTCGATTACTTACCTCGGCCATACCACTTGTTTGGGGGTGATAAGGTGTAGACACCTTATGTGTGACTCCATACTTCCTCAATAAGGCTTCAATGGTGCGGTTACAAAAATGGGATCCTCCATCGCTAATCAAGACCCTTGGAACTCCAAAACGTGAAAAGATGTTGGTCTTGAGAAACTTGGCTACCACTTTGGCATCATTGGTGCGTGTAGCCTTTGCTTCGATCCACTTTGACACATAATCAACCGCAAGCAATATGTAGAGAAAGCCCTTACTTGAAGGAAACGGTCCCATGAAATCAATACCCCATAAATCAAAAATTTCAACCTCAATGATAGGCGTGAGCGGCATTTGATCCCTAGCTCCAATGTTCCCCATTCTTTGGCATCTATCACATGCTTTGCAAAACATGAATGCATCCTTGAAAATCGTAGGCCAAAAGAAACCACAAGAGAGTACCTTCAAAGCCGTTTTCTTCGGTCCAAAATGTCCACCACAAGCTTCGCTATGACAAAAAGAAAGGATGGATCGATGCTCATTCTCCGGTACACATCTTCTAATAACTTGATCACCACATTGCTTCCATAAGTACGGATCATCCCACAAGAAGTGACGAGCTTGCTTCCTTATTCTTTGTTGATGGTGGTTCGGCAACTCCTTGGGGAATCGGCGTGTGGCTAGAAAATTTGCAATGTCGGCATACCAAGGCTCAAGTACTTCAAGTCGAAAAAGTTGCTCATCCGGAAAGGACTCTAATAGGGGCAGCCGATCCTCCTCTTGTACAAGGCGACTCAAATGATCGGCCACAACATTCTCTACTCCTTTCTTGTCTTTTATCTCAATATCGAACTCTTGAAGCAAAAGAATCCATCGAATAAGCCTCGGCTTAGCATCCTTCTTCGTCATAAGATATCTCAAAGCGGCATGATCACTATAAACAATAACTTTGGAATTCAAAAGATATGATCGAAATTTTTCCAAAGCAAAGATTACCGCTAAGAGTTCCTTCTCCGTTGTTGTGTAATTGAGTTGAGCATCGTTGAGAGTCCTTGAAGCATAGTAAATGGCGCATGGCTTCTTCTCAATTCGTTGTCCAAGTACCGCTCCAAGTGCATAATCACTAGCATCACACATCAACTCAAATGGCTCGTCCCAATTAGGGGACACAAGTATTGGTGCCGTGCATAGTTTCTCTTTCAATCGGCAAAATGCTTCCTCACACGCCTTTGTCCACTCAAACGTCACCTCCTTTTGTAACAAGTTGCTTAATGGCTTGGCAATTGAAGAGAAGTCCTTGATAAATCGTCGATAAAACCCCGCATGGCCAAGAAAACTTCTTACATCTTTCACACACCTAGGGCTCGGCAATGCTTGTATGAGCTCCACCTTGGCTTTGTCAACTTCTAAGCCTCTTGCCGAAATTATGTGCCCTAAAACAATGCCTTGCGTGACCATGAAGTGACACTTCTCCCAATTAAGCACAAGATTTGTCTCTACACACCTCTCAAGTATCTTCTCCAAGTTCCCCAAACATGCATCGAAGGTGCCTCCATACACACTAAAATCATCCATAAACACTTCGATAATGTCTTCAATAAAATCCGAGAAGATAGCATACATACATCTTTGAAAAGTGTCGGGTGCGTTGCAAAGTCCGAATGGCATCCGCCGATAAGCAAACGTGCCAAATGGACAAGTAAAAGTGGTCTTCTCTTGATCGTCCGGGTGTATCATGATTTGATTGTAGCCACTATATCCATCAAGAAAACAATAGTAAGAATGGCCGGCTAACCTCTCTAGCATTTGATCCATAAACGGCAAAGGCATGTGATCCTTCCTCGTTGTAGCGTTGAGCTTCCTATAATCGATGCACATCCGATGACCGGTTACAAGTCTTTGTGGCACAAGCTCATTCTTCTCATTCTTGACAACCGTTACACCACTCTTCTTCGGCACTACTTGCACGGGAGATATCAACTTACTATCCGAAATTGGGTAGATCACCCCACAATCAAGCAACTTGATAATTTCTTCTTTCACAACTTTCATCATGGGAGGGTGAAGTCGACGTTGAGCTTCCTTTGTCGGCTTAGCTCCTTCTTCTAACAAGATACGATGAACACAAGTAGTAGGGCTTATTCCCTTGATGTCCGCTAAGGTCCAACCTATGGCGGTTTTGTACTTCTTAAGCACTCTTATCAAATCCACCTCTTGCTTCTTACTAAGCATTGAAGACACAATAACCGGTAGTGTATCTTCTTCTCCAAGATAAGCATATTTCAAATGACTAGGGAGTTCTTTTAGTTCTAACTTTGGGGCCTCTTCCACACTTGGTCGAAATTTTGTTGTGGCACTTGGAATTGACAAGAACGAATCAAACTTTGCATAAGGCCGAGCCTCTAGCTCGGCAACAACCTCTTCTCCACTCGGCAATACCATGTACGGCTCCTTCTTGTAAGGCTCGGCAATGCCACTCATTTCCATGACTCGTCCTCCCTTCTTGTCAAATCCGACCCCTTGCTCAATCGCTAATTGCTATGCGTCGAGCGAGGTCGACATAACTTGCTCGACCTCCTCATAAACATCAATGGCACAACCCTCCTTCAAATCAACATTGGGGAATCTCATGGCATTAAAAACATTAAACTTGATCACCTCACCATCAAACTCCATAGTTAGGTTGCCCTCGGCCACATCTATCTTTGTGCGCGCGGTCCTCATGAATGGTCGCCCTAAAAGCAATTGAGTGTTGTTGACCGGCGAATCCTCCATCTCAACCACATAAAAATCGGCGGGGAATATCAATTGGTTGACTTGCACCAACACATCCTCTACATAGCCCTCCGGATATTTGCTTGAGCGATCCGCAAGTTGAATGATGACATTATGCTTCTTGAGAGGCCCTATACTCAATGTTTGATACACATTGAGTGGCATGACATTGATCGATGCTCCCAAATCCAACATAACATCCTCAAATCGTGTATTGCCTATAACACAAGGCACATTGAAGCTTCCCGGATCCTTCATCTTTGGTGGCAACTTTCTTTGAATAACGGCCGACACCGTCTCGCTCATAGTCACCACACGAGTCTCTCTAGTATGCCTCCTTGCCGTGCAAAGCTCCTTCAAAAACTTAGCATACTTCGGCACTTGCTTAATGCACTCCAACAAAGGGATGTTGACTTGCACCTTCCGGAAAAATCTCCAATACCTCCTCATCGGACTTATCTTTCTTTGTTCTAGCAAAACGTGAAGGGAATGGAATGCTAGATGATGACACACCTCCCTTGCTTGCTTGGCTCGGCAATACCTCATTCTTCGATGTGGCGGGATCATACTCAAGCTCATTGCGCAGCTCCTTGTCCTTTGCACTATTGTTGTCGGCACTATGCCCTTGCTCAGCACTCAAGTTCTTCTCGGCATCACCATTATGGCTGCCGGCAATGTGTGTCTAGCCATCCTTCTTCTCGGCATCTCCATTATGGCTGCCGGCAATGTCATGTCCGGCAGCCCTCTCATCCTCCTCAATAACCTTGAAAGTAACTCGCTTCTTCTTTGGACTTGTTGGAGGAAACAACTCTCTTCCACTTCGAGTTTGAACCACTTTGGCTTGCTCGTTCCTCGAATTGGGAATAGTATTGCTTGGCAACTTCCCTTGCTCATTAAATCTTCCCATAAAATCTACAACTTGCCCCATTTGAGTCTTGAGCTCACCAATGTCCTTTTGATGATTTTGTTGCCCCGCGAGTAGTGCTTGAGTAGCACTTGACAAAGATTGAAGCAAAGCATCGTAATTAGGGTTGCTCGGTGCGGCTTGGCTTTGGATAGGCACGGCTTGGTTTTGGTTCGGCACTGCCCCATATATTCCTTGGTTCGGCTGATAAGGTTGCCGAGGCACAAATGGTGGCCTCGGTGCAAATGGTGCTCCTCCCTCTCTCGGTTGCATAGGTGCCCTAAGCACGTTGTCATTGTTCGCCCATCGAAAGTTCGGATGATCATTGAACCTTGGATTGAAATTTCCAAAACGTTGGCCTCCTTGAAAACCAATTGCATTGCACTCCTCAACTCCCTCACTAACTCCAAATTGAGGGCATTGTTAGGTCTCATGGCCCTCGGTGCAAATTCCACATACACTAGCACGCTTCTTCATCAAATTACTCACCAAGTCGGTAAGCTTGTCCACTTTATCCTCTAACTTTGAGCTCGAAGACGTCTCATGCACTTTTTCATTCCTTTGCATATTGCCACGTGCCATGCCAAATTGTTGGTTGTTCAAGGCACGAACTTCCAATAAACTTCTTGCCGCTCCGGCGTTCAACTCCAAAAAGCTACCTCCCGCGGCTGAGTCAAGAAACTCTCTCTCCATGACGCGCAATCCCTCATAAAAATATTGTAGCAAGAGTCCATCGCTAATGCCATGCGATGGACACAAAGAAACTAGGGACTTGAACCTCTTGTAGTAGTCGAAGAAAGTCTCATCTCCGGCTTGCTTCACACTTGTAATTTGCTTCCTCAGATCAGTGATACGTGAAGAAGGAAAGTACTTGAGCAAAAACTCATCCATCATAGTACTCCACGAAACAATGCGACCACTAGGCACCTCAAACAACCACTCCTTTGCTTGATCTTCTAATGAGAATGGAAAAGCCTTCATTTTGAAGTGTTGCAAATCGGTCCCTCTTGGACACATAGACTCCGTGGTGAAGTTAAACCACTGTAGATGCTTATTAGGATCCTCACTCGGCATCCCATAAAATGATTTCAACTTATGGAGGAATCCACTCCTCAATTCAATCTCTCCAGTCTTGTCAGCTTCCAAGGGAGGATAAGTAATATTAGAAGGAGCAACTCCAGCTCCAGCAACATGACCATTCTGTGATCTGATTGATGCCATAATCTCTTCTTCTTCTTCTTCTGATTCGGCAAAGGCCTCAAATTCTGGATTCTGAAGATCACAAGACGATGACACTACTGATGGGGAGCTCGGCCCTGAATCAGATACGGACGGAAATATAGGGGAGGACGGCAAGGATGATGACACTGATGAACGGGTCGGTGACGATGGTGGTAATGGCACAAAACGAGCAATAGCGAGTTCTTGGTCTAAACGTTGCAAACGGCCCTGAAGATCTCTTGCCCAAATACTAGATTCGGACATGCACTATTTCTGAAATTTGCAACATTTAAACAAGTTAGAACATTGTAAAGAAATAGAAGACAAGAATATACATCATTACAAGCCACGGCATTGGCACTTACACAACATATTTCAACAATGATTCACATATAAACATTCGGCAAACATACAAAATTTCGGCAAAGAACAAACATGGTTCGGCAATAAGAGATCAAAAGTTGGAACATTCATGATCATGTAATCGCTAAGTCTAATTTCTTTTAAATTTGTTCTAACTCTCGAAGTACGTGGAGCAGAGGAGATAACGGTGCAATGGACTGATACAGCCCCCGGTAGTATCATGCTTAACCCGATATACCTCAAGAGTTTGAACCACACAACATGTTTTATCTTTGAAGAAAATAGGCCACATATGTCAAGTTATGTTCTAGCGTCTAAAGTGAGGTGATGCTTCGGCACAAGCTGTCGACTAGGTCGTGCGGATTTTACGTTTCAAAGGTCATTACAATCACGGAGGGCGAACCCCCTACAGGAACCAGGCAGGACTCGTTGTTGGACACCACGGAGGGCGAACCCCCTATCGACTCACTCACCGAGAATGAACATCAGTCTATGGGCCTTGAGATCCAGTTAAACAAACCTGAGAACCATATCTATGATAATAACTTCCCCATACTTTGTAAAACAAACACGGATCCCTAGCAGTCTACAAGTGTTGATTAAAACCGTCCTCAACCTCATGGAAGTAATACTATTACCGAAGAAATGCTTATATGCGTGGGGGGGAAGTATCCCGCGTTTCCCAATCTACATAGAAACGGCCTCCGACATAGCACCATTCACATGAAGGGTTTTGGTTATGATCAACAAAAGTGGCTTCACCTACATGTTACACTTTAGAAACTACAATAAACTCAAACATACACAACACTATCAACTCCCTAGAAATTAAACTAAGTGATTACCAACATACATCATTATACATCATGCAACTTCCAAAATTTAAACTCTACATGCCGAAGCATATTTCTACTTTACAAAATCCCCAAAATAAATTTACAATTATAACTTTACAAATTCATAACAAAAATTTCCAGCAACATTATATACACAACAATAACATAAAACAAGCTTTTATAATCCCCGGCAACGGCGCCAAAAATTGAACGTGAGCCGAAGCTCGCATGCAATAATAAACCCTACAAAAGATCGTTAGTAGTATAAGCAAGTAGGGATCGTTCTAGGCCGGGGATTAAGGGTACCTGAGATATGAAATTGTTAGACACAAACATATTCACATATATACAAAAACGTCACAAATTGGGGGATTATATGGATCGGCAACAATGCTGCCATAAACTTACACACGGCAGTCAAAAACAGAAAATTTAAAATCCTAAATCTAATATTTACAAGTGATCATCATCTTTCACAAAACAGTTCACACAAAAGACTCTTTAAAACATAGATTCATATGCAAGAAGGTAAGAGACAAGTATTTAGCATGTTCACAATTTAAATTCGTTTCGACCGCAACTAGAGCTCTCGCTCTGTACCTAGTTACTAGACTTCCTCAAGTTCTTTTAGGACAAACTTTCGCTCTAGCCCTAAAGATATTTATGCTAATCCGGTTAAGACTTAACATATAACGCACAAGAGTCTTAAATCGAAAACATGCAAATAAGCAAGGTTGTCAATCATCTTATTTAACATGCAAGTATTAGCTAAGGTTTTATACCCTAGGTGAGCACAACAAAACAAAACAACCGCTAGGCCTATAGTTTTATTTATTCCACTCAGGTTAGATGAAACCTAACATCTAGATTTACAAGCAAACAACAAATGCTTAAACACAACTAATGTTTCGGTTTATAAGGAACATCCTTAACCCACTAACCAATTTAAATCCTAAACATGCTTTTAATACCATTGCCCTGATTATCTAAACATACAAAATCCATGAATTAAAGATTGCAAAGTCATCACATAAATTCCAACAAAAATCGCAATTTATGTTCATCATACAAAACCAAACGAAACAAAGTATTTTTATAACAACAATATGTGACTAAACCAAAATAAAAATACAAGTCATAGGGATGGATCACACTTTAGAAACCTTGGAGAGCTTCGTCTTGGTGTGGTGATAGAGATTCGGCAGCAGCTAAGGCAGGGACTGGTTCGGTGGTGAATGGTGGTGGTGAATCGGTGACTATGTATTCTTAGGTTTTCGGGTTAGAACTTTGGTAGAAAATTTGGTTGAGTTTTGGCTAGTGTTTTGCAAGAGATGAGATGATTTTTCTGTAGGAAAAGTGGGGGTATTTATAGAGAATAATGGGGTGATTGCCGGTAGCCCTTAAGCAAAAAGGAGTTCAGAAAACCTAGTGCAATAAGGTTTTGCAACCTTCCTTTCTTAGTTCAATTAGGTTTTCTTTTTTTTTCTGAATTTTTCTTCAAGGCTTGGGCTTCACATCTTCATGGACTTCTTGAATGGTCTTGGACTTCAATTGATAGGTCTTGATCCATCGAAAATGCCCCACAATGCCGGCAGCTCACAATGACACCAAATCTGCCAGAATCGGCAGCTTCTCCTAGCTTGACTAGGAGAACTTGTTTCTTCATGTTTTTCTTCAATGTCATGGCCAAGTGTCATTCTCCTTCCTTCCATACGCTTGGGATATCTTCACAAATGCTCTTGTACATCATATGGTCCATCGAAATGAAGCACTTGTGAAAAGGAAGCAATCAGTCCCTGGAATCGGCAGCTTTGACCTTGTCGCAGTAATTCCGGCATATCTCCACCTTCGGAGCTCCGATTGATGCGATTCCAAGTCTCACGTAAACTAGACACATAGGGCCATCTCTCCATAAAATATCTCGGCCACATTCCTTGTGAGTTGTCGGGAATGACTTTTCGAAGTTGGGCCAAAGTCCCAGGAAAATCCTGTAAGCCCCTGGATTGGAATGTCCGGACTGCCCTTTTGCAGCCAAGTTTTGGGTGACTTCCCGAACTCCGATTGATTTGAAATTTTAACACAACATTCCTCAACATATGAATATTAAGCACACAAAATTTCATAGAATTCGGAAAAGGATAGATTATACTTTTGCTCATCTCAAAATCGCGAAAAAGACAAATTTTACACTATTTTCCAGATTTCTCAAACTTAGTCATTTTTCGGATTCTTAACCATTTTTCACAAAACTCTACCAAAATTGACACTAACTACATTATGACTCAATCTTAGACAAATAAGGGTTAAACAAAGCATAAACGAGGGCATAAACATATAATATCGTCACACATTGTGCTCCTATCACCAACATATCAACCCATTAATAATCTCATCTCAACACACACACACACACACACATATATATATATATATATATATATATATCAAATTAATCACACATTTATTGTAATTAAACTCTCAATTAACACACCTCTGCATATAACCAACTAAATCAACACACACAGCAATATACGTACCTTTCAAGCTTATGGCCGAGGTTTTGGACGATTTCAGAGCGTTTTCGAAATATTTTTGACGAATGAGCTCGCTGCTGCAGAATAGATCTGATATAAGAGTTATAGCCGACGAATACCCTCCTCGTCGGCTATAACCAAAAACTTTTCGTCGGCTATAGTTATAGCCGACGACTGCCGACGACTAGTCGGCTATAATATTATAGCCGACGATGTGGCCGACGAAATAGTAATTCGTCGGCTATAACCAATTATAGCCGACGAAGTGCTGTTTCGTCGGCCGTTTTTTTTCATATCGTCGGCTATAACCCCTTTTCTGGTAGTGTTCTCCTCTTTGCATACATAGATGTTAGTTGTGCATACTTTTAAAATTGTGAGTTTCATGGATTATTTGCATTGGTAGGAGCATGTAGGACTTGTTTATTAACAAACACTACCAGAAAAGGGGTTATAGCCAGGAAAAAACGGCCGACGAAATAGTACTTCGTCGGCTATAAGGGGTCATAGTCGACGAATTACTATTTCGTCGGCCACATCGTCAGCTATAATATTATAGCCGACGAGTTGTCGGACGTCGTCGGCTATAACTATAGCCGACGAAAAGTTTTTGGTTATAGCCGACGAGGAGGGTATTCGTCGGCTATAACTCTTATATCAGATCTATTCTGCAGCAGCGAGCTCATTCGTCGAAAATATTTCGAAAACGCTCTGAAATCGTCCAAAACCTCGGCCATAAGCTTGAAAGGTACGTATATTGCTGTGTGTGTTGATTTAGTTGGTTATATGCAGAGGTTAATTAATTTAGAGTTTAATTTAGAGTTTAATTAGAATAAATGTGTGATTAATTTGATATATATATATATATATATATGTGTGTGTGTTGAGATTAGATTATTAATGGGTTGATATGTTGGTTAGATAGAATTGAAGTTTTGTTGAAGATTAGTGATTGATTGTTGATTTATAGGTGATTTTAGATGAATTTGATGAAAAAATGTATATATATATTAATTAATTTAATTGTAATTAAAAATATATTGTTGGTATATATAAAAAATACATTGTGTTTAATTAATTAGGGAGATTGACGATGTTTTAATTAATTTAGGGATGCATGTGTGTATATATATATATATATATGTGTGTGTGTGTAATGATAAATTTTTTAATTAATTAGTACGTACGTACGTACGTAGTACGTGCATATATACATATCTATATATAGCTATATTTATTTCTTGAATTTACAGGATGGACAAGAGTTGGATTACCCTTGGAAGATGGGATCAGGCGTATCATGATGGAGTTAGGAGTTTCCTGTATTTTGTGATGGCTAACTGTGGAGACACTACACTTCATTATTGTCCGTGTAAAAAGTGCAAGTGTGCCACCCCACGACACCGGTTTTCCATAGAGACAGTGGAGCAACACCTGGCTAGATATGGATTTTGGGTCCTATACACTAATTGGATTTATCACGGTGAACCAGAGTTTGCTGGTCCTCATGATCATGGACAATTTGCCGAGAGAGGGAGTTCCTCCAATGATCCAACAACGAACTGGATCAACGATATGTTTCCTCGTGAGAGCGGTGTCTTTGATGAAGCACCAGATGTGCAACTCCCTCCTCCGGAGATGGAGTGTTTCCCTGATATTGAGCCACTCGAGCCATTACCCCGATCTCCGGTCAATACAAGTGGTATGGAAAAGTACAACAACCTGATCGCATTGCAACAGACTCCGTTGTACCCCGGATGCAGTAAAACTGTCCTTGAATCTGTCATGGGAGTGATGAAGATCAAAACGGAGAACAAAGGCACTGTCAAATCGGTTGATGATTGGCTGAAGATATGGGGTGGGGCGATGCCCCCCGGACATCGGCTTCCTACCAATCATCATAAGGTGCGACATATCCTTAAAGATCTCGGCCTTTCCTACATCAAGATTCATGCATGCAGATACAATTGCGTTCTGTTTTACGGGGAAGGACTTGCAGATCTTGAATACTGCCCAGTATGCAATACAAAGTGGTATAAGTTCACTCCTAAAGGGAACAAGAAAGCTGTGAAGATACTTCGGTACTTCCCGCTGATTGATAGGCTTGAGCGGTTGTTCATGTGTGCTTTCACGGCCAAAGCTATGAGATGGTGGGCTGAGAGGAATGTGCCTGACGATGACACCCTTAGACATCCCGCCGACGGAGAGGCGTGGAAGAAGAATGTGTTGGAGTTTCCTGAATTTGCATCAGAGGTTCGAAATGTTTGGCTAGGGCTATCATCCGACGGTTTCAACCCTTTTGGCAAGAAAGAGCTTCAGTACAGTGTGTGGCTAGTTATTTTGATTCCGTACAACTTTCCACCGTGGATGTGCATGAAGAAGGAATATAACATGCTCACATTGTTGATTCCAGGCCCAGGTTATCCGGGAAAGTGTCTCGATGTGTATTTGAGACCCGTAATTGAGGAGCTTCGGTACTTGAGTCTGAACGGCCACCTGGTCTACGACCGGTTTAAAAATGAGATGTTCCGGATGCATGCCATGCTTGTTGGCACGATCAGCGACTTTCCTGGGAGGGGTATGTTGTCGGGCAGCGTCACCAGGGGTTACAGGGCTTGTTCAGAGTACATGACTGTTGATTGCTCCAGTCCTCATTGCAGCAAGATTGTCCAGATGCGTCACCGTCGTTGGCTTCCGCATGACCATCCATTTAGGGACGATGCACAGGCTTTTGATGGGACTGAAGAAAGGGGCTGGGCACCGGAGCGATGGACAGGGGAGGAAATATTGGCAGTGTTGAATGAGTATGACTTTGGTCCGCTTAGCAATCATCCCGATGTGTTGCGCACGATTCCAGAGAGGCCCGATCGGTATAGGTTCTGGTAACACAAGAGCATCTTATGGGAACTTCCTTATTGGGCCAGGTTGGCTATCAGATACTACCTGGATGTCATGCATATAGAGAAGAACGTGGGTGAAGCCGTGGTTGGCACAGTTTTGAATTGGGAGAAAAAAACAAAAGACACCCCCAAGGCACGCGTTGATCTGAGAAATATGGGACTGCGGGACCATTTGTGGTTGAGAGAGGGCAGGAGCAAAATGCCCCAAGCTCCTTACACCGTCACCAGGGACCAGAAACATGAAATCTTTGGATGGCTGAGTAATGTCAGGTAACTTTTTATTAGGCATGTATTCCCTAAAGAATCCATCTATTGTTGGACGACTATATATGCATGAAATCTAATTGTTGTTAATGGCTATGCAGGTATCCTTATGGCTATGCGGGTAACATAAGCAAGTGTGTTAACTACCGAGACAACAAGATGTACGGATTGAAGAGTCACGACTGCCTTGTACTGCTTCAACGCCTCTTCCCTATTTTCATACGAGCGTACTTGGAGGATGAAGTGGTTGAGCCGTTGGTGGCGTTGTCAAGATTCTTCCAGAAGTTATGCGCTAGAGAAGTTAGAAAATCAGACCTCATGAGAATGCATGAGGAAATCGTTTTTATCTTGTGCAAGTTCGAGAGGATATTTCCCCCAAACTTCTTTGACATCATGCCTCACCTGATGATCCATCTTCCCCAAAAATTGTTGCTTACCGGTCTCGTACACTACACTTGGATGTATCCCATCGAAAGGTACATGTTATTCATAAATTTGATTTATACATGTTTTTCAATAAAAGTTGCATGCTCTTAATATGCACTTGTTAACCTTGCAGACAACTTGGAGACTACAAGAAATATGTGCACAATAAATCTGCGCCTGAGGGGTGTATTGCTGAAGCTTACATTGCGCATGAGTGTGTAACGTACGCCAAGTTGTACTTGGGAGTGATGGAGGACCCCCCACAACATCCAAGTCGAGATGACCCCGAGTTCAACCTATCTATCGTCGCCAACTCTGTTGTACCATACGGAAGCTTCAAGAAGAAGGGTGTGGACAAGTTGCCTGACCATGAGGTAGGGATTGCCCACTGGTGGGTTCTAATAAATTGTCCGGAGGTACAATATTGGAAACGAACCCATCTTCACTGCAAGGAAGTTCGCGGTGATGTCGAGTACCACAACACGACGTTTGCAGACTATTTTCCACAATGGGTAAGTGTATAAATATATATATTAGATGGCTTTCTTTTACAGTTCCCTATTCTTTAATCATAAACACACCAAGTGATTTGAGTTATATTTTTCAACTGATGCAAGTGGCTGCGAGGGGTGGTCATACAAATTACTCAGAGGAATTGAGGCTGTTGTCGATAAAGCCGATATCTTCCACAGTCCGCCCAATGTGTGATGTCAACGGCGTTAAGTATATATGTGAAGCTAGAGACGGGGAACGCAAAACACAGAATTGTGGGGTGATGGTCAATGGTGCAGAGGGGGGCGTGGATTTTTACGGTGTCCTACAGTCAGTTGTTGAACTCATTTATGGGAACCGCATGAAAGTCCACTTGTTCAAGTGTCGATGGTTTGATACTAGGCCGCACCACATACGGATCGATCAGTACGGCATACTTTCGGTGAATACCGCCACTAGTGTGTATGAAGATGACCCCTTTGTTTTCGCCACAGCGGCCAAAAAGGTCTTTTATCTTGACGATCTATTGAACAAAGGCACGTGGAAGGTAGTTAACCATGTGTCTCAGCGAGACATATACAGTGCTACCACACTTGGTGTGAGCACAGAGTGTCAAGAAGCGACTGCATACCAAGAGCCGGACGCCGGCGACATTCCGGAATCCTCCACCATCCGCGATAATAATGTGACGCCGGGCAGAGTGGTTCGACTTCCTAGGGGTCAGGTGCCCATGTATGATGTTAATCCGAATCGTCTATATCAGGCAGACGATGACTCAGACGACGAGTACGAGCACCGGTTGCCAGATATTAACTACTATACTACGTCTGACTCAAGTGATGAGGATGATTCTGATTATCATCCTTAGTATACTGTTTATGTATGTATTTGTGTACGATGGTGCATGCATGTATGAATACATTTTTCGTCCTTAATTACCGTTTTCCGAGTTTATGGGAAATTGTATTGAATTGTTTGTGCGATGTTCAGGAATTTATCAGGTGAAATAGGCAATTTTCAGGCCCTAAATGGCAAATTTTCGGAAAGATAAGCATTATAGCCGACGAAATGGACCATACTTCGTCGGCTATAATGCCCATTCTGGGTAATTTAATATGCAAGTCGTCGGCTAACGACAAAATGTTGAAGGTCGTCGGCTAAAGTATAGCCGACGACCTGTAATTCGTCGGCTATAACCCCTGGCCCGGATGTTGACCGAAACCATTGCTTGATCCTTCAAATGCAAAAGTGTCGTGAAATAAGATACGACCGAAATATTGAAATACGTCTACGGTTGAAAAATGGGAAGATTCCGACAAAATCTGTGTGCCGAATGTTGCGGTTAGCTGTTTTTTACTTCCGTTTTCCTATGGGTAGCCTGACGGTCGGTAAATATTTTGAGGAAAATTTTTATACGATTAGTTGCGTCTCATCGATCTGAAACTATTCTCTGTTGAAGGTCAGGCCAAAAAACGCCATTTAGACGGGCCAATTTCCGTTTTAAATGTTTAGAGGTTTGACTTTGCAGTTTGACCGTACCGATCGAGCCTTTAACGTTGTCAGATGTAGTTGGAATTTTTTTCATACATGTATTTAATCTTAATGGTGATATCTGACTGTTGGAATAGATTTTCCAAACTTTTAGATTCGAAATCGGAACATATGCACTAATGTTCCTTAACTTGTTTACTCAGTGTTTAAGTGAATGTATAGTTTCAAATAGTTACTATACGTAGACCCTTCAAATGCAAATGTGTCGTGAAATATGATACGACCGAAATATGAAATACGTCTACGGTTGAAAAATGGGAAGATTCTGACAAAATCTGTGTGCCGAATGTTGCGGTTAGCTGTTTTTTACTTCCGTTTTCCTATGGGTAGCCTGACGGTCGGTAAATATTTTGAGGAAAATTTTTATACGATTAGTTGCGTCTCATCGATCTGAAACTATTCTCTGTTGAAGGTCAGGCCAAAAAACGTCATTTAGACGGGCCAATTGCCGTTTTAAATCGTTTAGAGGTTTGACTTTGTAGTTTGACCAAAGAATAGCCGACGACATACTTAACTTCGTCGGCTAAACTCTTGCGATCCGCGCCGTTTCATTGTCCGCCGTTGGATGGGCGAGATCTGACGGCTGCTGAGAGCGTGAAGTATAGCCGACGAGATTCATATTATAGGCGACGAAATCCATACTTCGTCCGCTATAACCGGCCCGCAAAGCCCAACTTTGGCCCGGCCCGGATTTCGGGTCAGAGTATAGCCGACGAATTAAAATTCAATCGTCGGCTATAGTCCTTCGATTTAAACCGCAACAGAGGCGCCTCTCCCTCATTTTCTGCTTAGAACCCTAATTTCCCAATCGTTCCCCACCCCTCCCCGACGCCGACCGACCACCACCGAGCCTCCCCGACGCCGATCGACCCTCCCCGGCCCCACCCGACCCCTCCCCGCCCCGGCCCCCTCCTTCCCGAGCCCTCCCCGACCCGAAATCTCTCCGAACGGCAACGCCTCTAGCCGCCGCCCCTAGCCGCCGTCGCCGCCGCACCGCACCACCTCCCCTAGCCGCACCACCATGTCAGGTAGTCCCGCTCTCCCTCATTTATGGTTTTTGGAAATTTTGTGGTTTTGTGAAATTTAGGGATTTTGTGAAATTTTATGGTTTTTGTGAAATTATGTGGAATTTAGGGTTGTTGTGCAATTTATGGAATGTTGTGGAATTTTTGTTAATTTTGTGGAATTTTGTGGAATTTTGTGGAGGATATATATATATATATATATATATATATATATATATATTTTTCGGAATATATATATATATATATAATTAGGTATAAATATATTTATGTATATATATAATTAGGAATATATATATTTAATGAAGTTTTTTATTTTTTTGTGAAATTTATGGAATTTTGTGGAAATTTTTTTAATGTTGTGGAATTTTTGTTAATTTTGTGTAATTTTGTGGAATTTTTAGGAGGATATATATATATATATATATATATATATTTCGGAATATATATATATAATTAGGTATAAATATATTTATGTATATATATAATTAGGTATATATATATTTAATGAAGTTTTTTATTTTTTTGTGAAATTTATGGAATTTTGTGGATTTTTTTTTAATTTTGTGGAATTAACAACGATTTTTAGGAGGATATATATATATATATATATATATATATATATATATATCTATATATATATATTTTGGAATATATATATATATAATTAGATATAAATATATTTAGGTATATATATAATTAGGTATATATACATTTAATGAAGTTTTTAATTTTTTTGTGGAATTTTTGTGAAATTTATGGAATTTATATACTAATTGTGCAGGAAACCGCCGCGCTGTAGACCGATGGCTTGCCAGACCGACCGAGAGCGACCCCGACGCTCAGGCAGGACCCAGCCGTGGGGGGAGAGGATCCAGCGGTCGTCGGGGCCTACGCCGGCCTATGAGTCGACGAGAGGAGACCTTGATGGGATTGATCCCGAGCGATCCACGTGGGGGCTCCTCGTATGAGTCGACGGGAGCGGGCCCAACCTCGAGTGTCGGAGGAGGACGCAGAGCCGCATCCTCCAGACCCCAGTGCACTTCAGCACTGTTCCAGGATCGGCAGCCGACCCCACCGCGCGCCGATCTGGACCCTCCAGAGATGCTCCCTCTCCCCCCACAGCGACAGCGTCCACAGCTACGGGGCCCACCGTCAGGGGGATCAGGACCCTCAGGGTCCACGCCCCGTATGTCTCCGCCATCGGGGATGTACATGGTCCAGTTCCTCCCTGCCATCCCCGAGTACGACGCCAGGGGGAGGCAGATTTGGAGGCACGACCGGCCCCACGAGATTCCCTGGGAGGAGGCCTACGTCCACAGGCCTTTCGACTCAGAGGACTGCCGCGACCTGTGGTGTGTTCGTGAGAAGGACAAGCAGTACAACGACGCAGGTAATTGGTTAGTTTAATTAATTATTTAGATTGTTTAATTAATTATTTAATTAGTTAGTTTAAATAATTATTTAACTATGTATTCATTTTAATTATGAAACAGGCGTCCTCGTCAATAAACCCGCGGGGACGAGAAGGACCAGAGGGCCCGCGAACATGTCGACCCTGGAGAGGGAACTCGCCGGTGGGATCAGGGAGATCCTGCCCGGTCCCGGTGAGGATGGACGCCCGGTCGAGAGGAGAGACACCACGACAAAGTATATCAACGCGAAGGGCATGATCGTGCGGGACAGGGTCCCAATGTTGTGGCCCGACTGGGGCTCTGTGCATGATGACATCAAGGCGCGAGTGTACAATGCACTGTCGGTGAGTTAAATCGAAATTTTTTACAGAAAATAAACATTTATGCATTGAGTCCTTGCTTATAACTATATAAAAATATTTTCTAATTAATTTATAATATTGCAGCAATGGTTTAGAGTCCATCCTACCTTGGACTGGTGGAGAGACGAGCAGCTGAAGAACAAGTTATGTGTTTCGCGTTATTTTACTATCATACTATTTATTGGCAGTGTACGAATATATCTAACAGTTGTGTTTTGTTAATATAGGTACTCCGAGTGGAAGAACGAGCTGTCGACGCACTACAGGACGTACCATGTGGAGCAGGCCTTGGGGCGAGGTGCAACCCCCCACGAGTTCCGGTACAGGGAGTATGAGTGGCTATGGCTGGTAGCCTACTTCGGGAGCGACAGGGTCTCGGTAAGAAAATTTAGCCTGCTAGAATATAACTTTTTACTGTTATTTAATAATTAAATTATGTAGTTACTTAATTAAATTAATTAGTTAGTTAGTTATTAGTTATTAAATTAAGTTAGTTAGTTAGTTACATAGTTAGTTAGTTCGTTACTAAATTAAATTAAATTAAATTAAATTAGGTAGTTAGTAAGTTAGTTAGTTACTAAATTAAATTAGTTAGTTAAGTAGTTACTAATTAAATTAAATTAGTTAGTAACTAAATTAGTTAATAATTTTATTTTGGTTAGTTCCTAATATTTTAATTTAGTTACTAATTTATATTTGCGTTTATATGTTCGTTCTTATAATACAGAAAATCTCGAAGACGAACAGCGACAACCGCATGATGAACGAGCACCCCCACCACGGCGGCGCCCGCTCCTGGAGGCAGTGGGCAGAGATTGCGAGGAGGGACCGACCGCTGAGGCCGTTGTCGTGGATTCATGCGCAGATGTATCCGGGGCGTCCCGACCAAGTGGTAAGTATTCGCCCATCTTCAATAAAAGTGTTTCATTAAATTAATTTATATATTTTTATTATTAATTCGTTTATTATATTTTCTTGTCAATTAGGCGGAAATAGATGCGGAGACCGACGCGATCACCTTCGGGATCGCGCGAGACACCCTGGGGGAAGGGGCGTCCGACGAGGCGATCGCGGAGTTTGCCTCCACGATCGACACCCTTGAGCCGCGCTTGGCCTCTCAGATCATGCACGCGGCTGTAGGGACGGGCAACAACTACTTCTACCAGAGAGGCCTAGGGGCGGCGGGAGATGGGGTTCTCAAGTATACGCCGGCCAATCCTAGCACGCAGCGTGCGGCTTCGACGAGAGGAGACTTGCAGACATAGCTGCAGAGGACGCAGGCGGAGTTGGCGAGGGTGGTGGAGGCGCTCCAGCAGGCGGAGTTGGCGAGGGCGGCGGAGGCTTCGGCGCAGCAGGCCAGAGACACATCTATGGCGCAGATGTACCGATGGATGCAGCAATCTTGGGAGGCCCAGCAGGCTGGACTCCAGCCCCCGCCTCCGCCACAGATGCCCGAGTTCGTCGTCCCCACTCCCCCCCAGCATCGGAGTACGCCAGTCGATCAGGCTAGCCATAGCCACCAGAACTCGAACGATCCCGTCGACGACGCTACGCGTTTAGGGGGTGATGATGAGTAGATGACTAGTTAGGGGGTTAATTTAATTTGTACAGTAGGTAGGATATTAGGGATGGATTGATGTGGATATTTGTTGGATATTTGGATGTTTGTTTGTGGATTTTCGGCAGCCAAACCGAAACGAAGTGAAATTGGGCCCGAGTAAAATTTTTAATTTTTTTTAAATATTTAGGGGTTATACCACCATTGCCAAATAAAGCATTTGCCTATTTGTGCCCATCGTGGGACACCTTAGTAGTCCCTTTTGAGCCTACGATTAGCCTTTTCTTTCATCACCCTTAAACACTTTCCATGAGCTTAGTATAGTGATATATTTACCCTTGATCAATGATTTGGTAAAAGCTTGATTTTTGAAGGCGTTTTCGCGTGACGTGATGAAGAAGAATAAGTGTGGGGTAGACTTAGCCATGAATCTATATGTAAAATGTATTAGATGCCGTTCCTTAGAAAAGAAAAAGAAAAAGAAACCGAGAGCAAGAAAATACAAGGTATAGGCACGGCATAGGAAAGAAAAAGAAAATTGTGCATGGCTTGAGTCTTAAATTTTGTTGTAATGATTTTTGGAGGAAAAGATGAAGTATGGGTCCAACAAGAAATAATCAAACCCTTGACGAGAAGACATGAGGAGTTTTGAGCATTACCAAAGGCCACGGTGACGTTTTGAGCCTCATTATCCAAATATCGAATACCTTTTAGCCTAGCCCCATTACAATCCTTTTATTGATCTTTTCATGATTCTTAAGAAGGTTAAATTTGATTTGTGGAGATTATCTCAAGAGTAAGCATATGATTTTGGTTCATTGGTGCATATAGTTATCATATGAGGTTTTTCCATAAAAAAATTTCACAAAGTGCTTTTGTTTCTTTGACATATGCAAGTTACTCTTCGTAATTCATTATCTTTCACTTGCATATACTTATGTGTGAATAACCATGCTTCGAGAGAAGAGAAGAGGGTATGCCTTGGGAGGTGGATTGAATTAGCTTTACATGTCTACATGCTTACTTTTGCTCGTATATGTTTTTATTGATGTTACATGTTCATGAAGCTCGGAATTTTCGTGCTTAGCATTCTCATGCATTTAACTTGAAAGCTATGTGTACATACGAGCCTGAGACAAATTGTTAGGGGCAATAGTTGTTTAGAGTCTAGTTTTTATTTAGTTTGCTAAGGGATTAGAAAAGGATAAGTGTGGGTAGTTGATAGGAGCACAATGTGCGACGATATTAATGTGTTTACGCCCTCGTTTATGCTTTGTTTATATCTTATTTGTCTAAGATTGAGTCATAATATAGTTTAGTGTCATTTTGGCTGAGTTTTGATAAAACATGCTGTAGAATCCGAAAAATGACTACGTTTATAGAATTCTGGAAAATAGTGAAAAATATGTCTTTTTCGTGATTCTGAGATGAATAGATTTGTGACTTATTCTTTTCCAAATTTGCTGAAATTTGGTATGCATTTTGTTGGCTTGCGAAAGAGTTTTGTGTCAAAAATACAGATCAATCGGAGCACTGAGGAAAAAGTTATTTTCGGTTAAAGTCACAATGGTCAGATCTGCTGAGAAGAAGGAAGAAAATCAGCTTCGCTTATGCTCGCCAGATCTCGCTCGCCAAGTCCTTTTTCGCTCGCCAGAGTTTGCTCGCCAAGCCCTTGTCTGTTCGCCAAAAAACCTTGCTCGCCAGAAGATCAGCCGCCAACATTCGCTCGCCAGCTTGCACACATCCGCTCGCCAATCATCCGCGCATGCCAGCATGCATGTTCGCGCTACTCGCCAGAAGCCTCGCTCGCCAGCGCCAGACTCGCCACCCATATTAGCCTCGCCAGTACCCGATACTAGAAAACTCTGTACTCGCGAGCAGAGAGGAATTTCCGGTAATGTCTTCAAGCGGCTGCAGGCATGCCAAATCATTCCAAAGAGCTTTGCAACATCCAAGAATAAATCATCAGCCGGCCAAGCAAGAGTTTCTTTGTTCAATTAGGAGAGAGAAGCCTATTCCAACTCGGATTGGGAAACCTTATTTATTGAAGATTTCTATCCCGTTTTGAGCAAGGAAAACTCTCCCAAATCAGCCTTTCCCTTCTCCTATAAATAGAGGCCGGCACCATGAAGAAAAGGGTCACATCTAAAGCCAAAACACAAAGCCAAAGCTCTACCAAATTCTCCCCAAAGATCCTACATAAACCCTAGCCGAAATCACCTCCACCTTCACCCAAGTTTCTGCCGAAACTTGGAACCTTTGTCTGCCGACACAGCCCTTTGCCGAGCAGCCTCCATACCTCTTCCATCTTCCGCCGGATCCACACGAGTCGAAGTCATCAAGGTGTCTACAAAAGTGTGATCCACTCCATTCTCTCGGTTTAGTAAAGTTTATGTAGTTATGTTTAGTTTTGTCTATGAAACTTGCATGTATTTTTGGTTTTGGATTATATGTCTATGTATGAACCGAATTGGAGATTGGTTTTATAATTTGTATGTTAGTGATTTGTTGAATTCGATGCTTAGATTTAGGTTTAACTTTCGGCAACAATGACTTTGCATGTTAATTTGTAATATAAAACTTGTAAGATGAGTACACTTAGATAATTAGGACAGTGGTATTGACGCATGTTGAGAATTTGAACCGGTTAGAACTAAGGTGAGGGCTTATAATCGGTACTGATCTAGGTATTAGGTTTAATTTGCTTGAGTTATAATGAGCTAAGTAGACGTATGATCACTTTTATTTGTTGTGCTCACCTAGAGTGGTTAACCTTAGGACTTGCATGTTAAATGTGAAGATTGGCGACCTTACTTGTTTGCTTGTCTTGGACTATAGACTTTTGTGCTTCAATGTTACGAGTTGTATAACGGTAGCATAACTTTTAGGATCACCTCGCGAAAGCTCGATCTTAAAACATTAGAAAGTCTCTCAACTAGGTAAAAATCGGAAACGTTCTAGTTGTAGGTTGAAACTTGTTTAAGTTCAATGCATGCTAAATACTTGTTCCTTACTTTCTTGTGTGCAAATCTTATTTGTTAAAGAGTTGAGTGTGGAGTGCTTTGTATGAAAGATGTTGACCAAACTTGTAAATAGTAATTTAGGATTTATTTTCTTGCCTAGCTTTAGGGCAGCCCTTGATGCCGAACCTCATCTCAATCCCCCTTGATTTCGTGTGAATATGTATATATGTATATAAGTGTGACAATTGTGTGCATATGTGTTTGTGTTATTTGTTCTAACATTCTTATGTTTAAGGTACCCTTAATCCCCGACTTAGAACGATCTCTACTTATGTCTATACTACTAACGATTGTAGGGTTATTATTGCTTGATGCTCGCTTCGGCGACTCGTCAAAAGCATGTCACTTACCTGTGGAGCTAGAGCACAAAGCATGGTGGGCGTTTCAAACTTTCAATATGAGCATACATTCATAGGAATTTGCAACTCAATGAGCTTGATGAAACAAGGAATGAAGCTTATGATGCCGCTTGGATTTACAAGGAGAAGACACGTGCCTACCATGAAAAAATGATTCGTGGAAAGAAATTTGAAGTTGGGCAGAAAGTTCTTTTATTTAACACTAGACTTCAATTATTTCCCGGAAAACTTCGCTCTAGATGGGTTGGTCCCTTTGTTGTTACTAATGTGTTTGCTCATGGTGCCATAGAAATACATAGTCTTGTTTCAGGTAAAACGTTTAAGGTGAATGGTCATCGACTTAAGCCTTATTACACAGGATTTGAAGAGCACATGGTAGAGGAAACTAGCATAGATGCCACACCACCTTCCAAGTAAGAGAGCCAAAGAGTCTTGGCTGATAGACTATAAACATTAAGCGTTGCATGGGAGACAACCTATTTCAACCGTAGCTGTGGAGGAACAATCAACGAGAGTTTACAAATTTCTTATCCCTTTACTCCTTATGGTTGAATTGTATATGTGTTATTTGTGTGAACTTAGACGCATGATTAGGAATTACAATCTTATTTTCGATTCACATTGAGGACATTGTAATTTTCTAATTGTGGGGTAAAGTTTACATGCTAACATGTTTATTTTCAGCAAATTTTAAATTTTTGAGTCTTATAAAAAAAACCAAAGAAAAAATCGGAAATTCAGAAAAATGTTCCACAAAAAAATAAGTGTGTTTTTGTTCTTGTTTGAGTCTTAGGATGCCCTTAACGTGTCTATGATGATTATATCTTGAATACATAGATGATGGTTTAGCATTTATCTAACGATCGAATTGTGAGTTTCATGAGATTTTGTGGATTGGTATGAACTTGTTTGTGTGAGGCATACATGTTTTGGTTAATTTGTGTCCATAATAACCTATGTGAGCTTTTGTGCCTAAATGCTTTCTTCTTCAGCGATTATATGCCAAATGTTTCAAAATTCATGATCTAAAACCTCATCATTCTTTGCATATTCGATGACTATGTGCTACAGCTTTTTAATGGACTCTAGAATTTACTAGAACTTGCTCATGTGACGATGACTATTCTTGCACTTAGTTGTTAAACGAGGGTTTTCTCAAAAGAAAATTCACAAAGTGCTATTTGTTGCCTTACAATCTATTCTCTTGCATATACTTATGAGTGAATACCATGATCATTGACTGAAAAGAAGAGAGTATGCCTATGAGAGGAGGATCGGTTGACCATACATGTCATTGCTTGTGATTTTCGTTTCTGACTTGTTCATGCTTTGATACATGTTTCATGACGCTTGGGATTTATGTGCTTACATTCGAATGTTTCAACTTGAAAGCTATGCATTGTAAAGATCCTCAGATAATTGTTTTAGGGGCATCATTAGTGTTTTATTGATATGTTTCTGCACAAACCCAGGGGCCTGGTAGAGATAGATGAATCTTCACGTGATCTCCTGTAAACCTGCTTACTAAGGGGAATACCGGGCGGGCCGGTCTTCTCCTCTCCGATGCCTAAGTTAGTATAGTTGGAATAGATATAACTTAAGCACGTATATAAGCGGTAGGAAGGATCAGTTACCTATTAATGAGGGTAGTTGGGGCCCTTATATAGGTGGTCAGGAGTGAGGTCTGGCCTTACCCTTCGATGTGGGACTGGTTCCCTTCTGTTTGCACACCAAAGGGCAGCTCTGGTGACCTCTTTGGCAGGCAGGCGCCCCCGGTCCCCGGGCCCCTGGTGGTAGGATAGACTGCTGGGCCTCGAGGCTGGGTGCTGGTGATCCGGTCCTGGGCCTCGGGCCGGCCCCTGGTACACTAGCTGCGGGTCTGTGGGCCTGCTGTAGCCCCTCTGTAGCTACTGTCAACAAGTCCCCCAAGTTGCCGGTCAAGTGCAATCTTGAATGGGGACTTAAACTGTCTTGCCCTTGTCCCGCAGACCCGCAGGGTTACCAACCCAACGGTGCCCAGTCCCCCAAGTCCGCATTGAAGATTGGGCGTGACCGGGGTGAGTACCTGTTACCGATGAAGTGCAACAGCTTATGAGTATGTTTGCAAGATAAGTAGTACTGTGCTCAAGTGTTGTAGTGCTATGAGCATGGAGATGATAGTGGGGCGTTGAAATTCGCCATGCAATAGATGTGTGCATGGAATGATTATAGGGCGTTGAAATCCGCCATGCAATAGATCTGTGCATGGAATGATTATGGGGCGTTGAAATCCGCCATGCAATAGATTTGTGCATGGAACCTGGACCCCGCGTTCTGCCATATCAGAGCGAGCTGGAGAGCATGGGATTTCGACCGGGCGTTCTGCCATATCGAGACGAGTCCCCCAAGTGAACTTGTGCACTAGACCTCGACCGGGCGTTCTGCCAAATCGGTACGAGTTGGAGTATGGGACCTCGACCGGGCGTTCTGCCATATCGAGATGAGTCCATATTGCTGGGTTGCGACCTCGACCGGGCGTTCTGCCAAATCGGTACGAGTCGGAGAGTATGGGACCTCGACCGGGCATTCTGGCATATCGAGACGAGTCCATATTGCTAGGTGATGGAACTGTAATCCAAGCACAAAGTACCTGCAAAACAACTTCATACACATAATACCTTTCTTGTGTCGATTGTAGTATTGACAAGTAGGGATCGTTCTATCCGGGGAAATCAAGGGCTTTCAATCACACAAAGTGTTGCACATAAGGGGGTTTGTCGAATTTTAATGTCTAATTACCTACTGATTTTTACAAATTTAAATCCTAAATTATTATATACAATTGATCAACATCTTTCACACAATCACAAGACACAAATCTCATTATACATGCAACGAAATTAAAACAAGTAATAGGGCAGCAAGCATAAAATCGGATTCTAGATTAATTAAGTTCCAATTTAATTAGAGCCTTCGCGGAACATCTAATTATTCAAAACATCACAAGTATTTAGAATTAACTTCGCGTATAATCCTAAACATGGTACTAATCGGTTTAAGAACACTTCGCGTAGAAATTAAACACAAATAGCACATAAGCACAATATGTCGAATTGGAACATGTTAGCAGGTATGGCGTCACTCATCCCACATCGACATGTAAATTTCCATAATTACTCGAGCCCTTAGATTAATACATATCAAAACATAACATGCGTATGAGTCAACATATATTAAATCGGCATATGAATTTAATACCTAGATAACACTCATGGCCTTTCGAATGCATCTAGACATCTCCTTCGGTTGCACACGAATTAAGGAAATAAACCTAATTAAATCAAGAAAACAAATAAAATCCTACTGCCCATCATACATATTCAATCAAATCACATGCATAATTCGGTAATCAAACACAAAATAACCAAACATTTAGTACAAAGATTCGGAAATCCCATGCATAATCAACAATACCGAAAATAAAACCAAAAATCCAAACATATTTCATAGACAAAATAATGTTTAAATACAAAGAAGCAAGAGCCATGAAAATACAATCCAAATTACAACCTTGATCAAGAGTTCGGCAAAGGATTGGTGTGATGATCGGATGGAATTTTGTGGAAGGGTGGTGGGTGGTTCGGCCTTGGTTCTTGGTAAGAATTCTTGGAGATATTTTGGCAGAGGTTCGGCAAGTTTATGTGAGAGAGAGATGATGATTATTCTGAAATTATGTTGTGGTATTTATAGAGGCAAGGGAGGCAGCTAGGGTTCACAAAACCTAGTTTTTCTCAAACTTATCCTGCTGGCAGATTTGACCTTTGAGTGAAGATTATGGAATATCTTTCTCTAGAAAATAGATATTGAGATGATTCTAGTTGGGTTGGAAACTAGACGCCCGTAGCTTTCTATCCATATAAGACTCGAATTCTGATTCATTGTGAGCTGTCCGGGAAAGTCCGTGGAAGTTGGATGACGTGCATATGAATTCTGCCGAATTTGATCAGGATTTGTTGCGATTTTCTTCCTCTATTTTCTGCCGAAAATTCCCAAGATAATGGCTGAATAATTGAGCAATATCTCTTTAGATTTTCCATGAATTAATTCAGCCAAAAATCTTGCACAAAGGATGGAATTCAGTCCACATTCGTAAGCCAAATCCATGTAGAACTCGGTTTAGGTTTTCTTCTTTCGGCAGACTTGACCTTCGTGCATTCAAACCGGCATAACGTTTTCCTCAGAGCTCCGATTGATGCGATTCCAAGTCCCAGAGAAACTAGACTCGTAGAGCTTTCCAACGGCGTATGGCACGTTCTCTGGTTCCAAGCGATGTGTCCCACAGAAATTCCGGAATTCAGGACACAGTCCCAGGAAAATCCTGGTAGTCCCTGGATTGGTTTGCTCAAACTGCCAAGTTGCAGCCTTCATTTGGGTGACTTCCCGAACTCCGATTGATCTGAAATTGTGGCACAATACACTTTAGCTTGCCAATTATATGTATACCAAATTTCATCAAATTTAGAAAAGGATAGATCAGTTTAGCACGAGCCTCAAAATCACGAAAAAGACATATTTTACTTTATTTCCAGATTTCTATACTTAGTCATTTTTCTGATTATTAAGCACACTTTCTCCAAAACTCTACCAACATGACACTAAACTAAATTATGACTCAATCTTACTCTAAATAGACATAACAAAGCATAAATAAGGGATAATACACATTAATAACGTCGCACATTGTGCTCTTATCAACTACCCCACACATATCATTTGCTAGTCCCTAGCAAAACAAAACAAAAAGACTCAACACTACTGCCCCTAAATAATTGTCTCAGGATCTTTAAACACATAGCTTTCAAGTTAAGCATTCAATGTAAGCACAATAATCCCAAGCGTCATAGACATGTATCATAGCATGAACAAGTAAGAAACAAAAATCACAAGCAATGACATGTTATGTTGATTTCATCCTCCTCACTAGGCATACTCTCTTCTTTTCACTCATGATATGGCAATTCACTCATAGTATATGCAAGAGAACATATTGTAAGACAACAAATAGCTTGCATATTTCATCAAATAAAAGCCCTTTGTGAATCAATTTTCTGGAAAAACTTCATGTAACAACTATGTGCACCAATGAATCAAAGCCATAGCTCAACTCTTGACAAAAATCTCCACAAATCAAAGTTCACCCATTTTAAGAATCATGAAAAGATCAACATAAAGGTGATAATGAGGATTGACATAAGGCATTCACATTTAGGATAATGGTGATAAAATATCACCAAGACTTAGCAAAATTCAATAAATCCTTATGTCTTCACTCCAAAGGGCCAAATTTTATCATGTTGGGCCCAACTTCATTTTTTTCTTCCCCATAACATAGTGAATATGAACAAAGGTCAAGTATAACAATGTTAGACCTTCAAATAATCATACAACTCCAAATTCACCACAAGAACTCATCCAATTATTTAGTTGCCGAAATCTCAAATTTTTTTTTTTTATTTTCGGCTCAAATTTTCTTTTCATTTTTATGTCCGAAATTTCTTCTTTTTCTTTTAATTTCGGTAACACATCTCTTTTCATGCAATTGGACAAGTTTTACCCCACATTTACTTCCCAACATCACTTCAAATAACAAATTCCAATTAAACTTTACCAAGTCTTGACAACAATGGTTAGGATAAACTGTTCTAAGCTCAAGGAATGTGTATCATGGTGATGAAATAAAATGGCTCAATGTTGGCTCAATGGGGTTAAAACTAAGGAGTCCCACGATGGGCACAAATTAGGCATAAACTTTATTTGGCATTGGTGGTAATCCTAACATGATCTTTTCAATCCTTTTCAAAATCAAGGCATTTCATGAATAATAGTCTTAAAAATTGTCAAGAGTGAGTTCTAGCATTCTAGAGTTCATTAAAAGCTATGGCACATAGTCATTGAATAATCAAAGAATAATGAAGTTTTCTTATATTTATCGCTCATGAAGAAAGTATATGGCATCAAACCTCACATAGGTTATTATGGAACAAAATCAACACAAACATGCATGCTTATTACACAAACAGGTCCAAGTCTCAAATGTTCATACCAATCACAATGTCCATGAAACTTACAATTAATTCTCATGATTATGCAAAACCATCATCTATGTATTCAAAGACATAATCATCATAGACTATTTAGGGGCATCCTAAGACTCAAAATAAAATCAAACAAAAAGCAACAAAATTTTTTATTATTTTTTCTGGATTTTTCTGATTTTGTATTTTCTTTTTCTTTTTATGACTCAAAACAAAAGACTTAAAACAAAAACAAACATGTGAAACATGTATCCCTACCCCACACTTAAGAAATTACATTGTCCTCAATGTAAAACAGAAATTATGTTGTAATTTCTAAGCATATGATAAATTCCACAAATTCCACATTTATACAATTCAACCAAAAAGAGTTTAGGGATTTAGAAAATTCAAACTCTCGTAGACGGCTCCTTCACAATTTTGGTTGAAATGGGTTGCCTCCCATACAACGCTTAATGTTTATAGTCTACTCAGCCTAGACTCTTCACTTCTTAATCAAGTTGTGGGCGACGCCTTTTGGAGTGCGCACTCCAAATTCGTGCCTCCTTACAATGGTTATCATAACTCGATGCATGATTACTCCACTCTTCAACTGCATCACATCAAGATAAAGAAAATTAGAAGAGTTGAGATGAGAGTTCAAAGAATAAGTTAGTAGTGAGTTAGTGAATTAGCTAAAGTTAGAAGTTAGTGTATAAATATACAACAATTAGCTAAGTAGAATTTAATTGTAAATCAAGAACAAAAGTTGAGAGGGGAGTTTCATTTCTTGCAACACTTGTCGTCCTTCCCAAGTCAATGAGAGCTTCAATCAACTGTTTACAATATAATTCTTCACCTCTTCTTTATGATCTGCAACTAACAATTAAACTCTACAAGAATCATGAGAATCAACATGTATAGATTAGAAAGAATGAGTTAGAATGAGTTAGAGTATAGGTTAGAAATAAGTTAAAAGTAATGTAAAATTTTCAAACTATAAATGTATCATACGAATTCTCTATAAGTATATATTCCACACGATTTATGCAAGTATAAGTTTCATAAAAATTTACAAGTATCACAAAATGGATCGGTCCTAGTCTTTTCAAAGTATTCGAATATGTGATATGTGAGACTGCCGAACCCTAGAGTTTAATTTCTTTTATTCACACAACTTTAAAATTCGAGGTACGTGGAGCAGAGGAGATAACAGTGCAATGGACTGATGCAGCCCAAGGTAGAATCATGCTTATTCCGATATACCTCAAAAATTAAAGACGAATTTTGGTTCTGAAGAAAAATAAATTCACATATGTTCAAGTTATCTTCTAGCGTCTAAAGTGAGGTGATGCTTCGGCACAAGCTGTTGTCTAGGTCGAGCGTATTTTACTTTTCAAAGGCGGTGTCGTTAAGATTCACGGAGAGTGAACTCTCTTTAGGAACCAGGCAGGTCTCAAAGTTGGTAACCACGGAGGACAAGTCCCCTATCGACTCATTCACCGAGAATGAACATCAGTCTGTGGGTCTTGAGAGCCAGTTTTACAAACCTGAGAACCAATCAATGAAAATAACTTGCCCTATACTTTGTAAAATAAACTCGGGTCCTAGCGGTCTACAAGTGTTGATTAAAACCGCCCTCAACCTCATAGAAGTAATGACTTTGCTGAAATGTCGCTTGTATGCGTGGGGGGGAAGTATCCCACGTTTTCCAATCTACATAAAAACGGATTCAACAAAGCACCATTCATATGAAGGGTTTTGGTTATGATCATCAAAAGAGGCTTCACCTACATGTTACACTTTAGAAACGACAATAAACTCAAAACATATACAAAAACTATCAACTTCCTAGAATTTATCTAAGTGTAACAACATCCACAATATACATCACATGAATGGGCAATTAATCAAAACAAAAAACCAAAAACCAAAAACAAAACAAAAATCGGAAAATTCCCTATTTACTATTACATTTCCGAAAATTCCAATTATACATAGCTAAAAAACTGTTGCAAAATTAAAATAACCTGCAATATACATAATTACAAAACAACACTTTATGAATCAAAATCATTAAATTTCCCCGGCAACGGCGCCAAAAACTGATGGAACTATAATCCAAGCACAAAGTACCTGCAAAACAACTTCATACACATAATACCCTTCTTGTGTCGATTGTAGTATTGACAAGTAGGGATCGTTCTATCCGGGGAAATCAAGGGCTTTCAATCACACAAAGTGTTGCACATAAGGGGGTTTGTCGAATTTTAATGTCTAATTACCTACTGATTTTTACAAATTTAAATCCTAAATTATTATATACAATTGATCAACATCTTTCACACAATCACAAGACACAAATCTCATTATACATGCAACGAAATTAAAACAAGTAATAGGGCAGCAAGCATAAAATCGGATTCTAGATTAATTAAGTTCCAATTTAATTAGAGCCTTCGCGGAACATCTAATTATTCAAAACATCACAAGTATTTAGAATTAACTTCGCGTATAATCCTAAACATGGTACTAATCGGTTTAAGAACACTTCGCGTAGAAATTAAACACAAATAGCACATAAGCACAATATGTCGAATTGGAACATGTTAGCAGGTATGGCGTCACTCATCCCACATCAACATGTAAATTTCCATAATTACTCGAGCCCTTAGATTAATACATATCAAAACATAACATGCGTATGAGTCAACATATATTAAATCGGCATATGAATTTAATACCTAGATAACACTCATGGCCATTCGAATGCATCTAGACATCTCCTTCGGTTGCACACGAATTAAGGAAATAAACCTAATTAAATCAAGAAAACAAATAAAATCCTACTGCCCATCATACATATTCAATCAAATCACATGCATAATCCGGTAATCAAACACAAAATAACCAAACATTTAGTACAAAGATTCGGAAATCCCATGCATAATCAACAATACCGAAAATAAAACCAAAAATCCAAACATATTTCATAGATAAAATAATGTTTAAATACAAAGAAGCAAGAGCCATGAAAATACAATCCAAATTACAACCTTGATCAAGAGTTCGGCAAAGGATTGGTGTGATGATCAGATGGAATTTTGTGGAAGGGTGGTGGGTGGTTCGGCCTTGGTTCTTGGTAAGAATTCTTGGAGATATTTTGGCAGAGGTTCGGCAAGTTTATGTGAGAGAGAGATGATGATTATTCTGAAATTATGTTGTGGTATTTATAGAGGCAAGGGAGGCAGCTAGGGTTTACAAAACCTAGTTTTTCTCAAACTTATCCTGCTGGCAGATTTGACCTTTGAGTGAAGATTATGGAATATCTTTCTCTAGAAAATAGATATTGAGGTGATTCCAGTTGGATTGGAAACTAGACTCTTGTAGCGTTCTATCCATATAAGACTCGAATTCGGATTCATTGTGAGTTGTCCGGGAGAGTCCGTGCAAGTTGGATGACGTGCACAGGAATTCTGCCGAATTTGATCAGGATTTGTTGCGATTTTCTTCCTCTATTTTCTGCCGAAAATTCCCAAGATAATGGCTGAATAATTGAGCAATATCTCTTTAGGTTTTCCATGAATTAATTCAGCCAAAAATCTTGCACAAAGGATGGAATTCAGTCCACATTCGTAAGCCAAATCCATGTAGAACTCGGTTTAGGTTTTCTTTTTTCGGCAGACTTGACCTTTGTGCATTCAAACCGGCATAACGTTTTCCTCAGAGTTCCGATTGATGCGATTCCAAGTCCCAGAGAAACTAGACTCGTAGAGCTTTCCAACGGCGTATGGCACGTTCTCTGGTTCCAAGCGATGTGTCCCACAGAAATTCCAGAATTCAGGACACAGTCCCAGGAAAATCCTGGTAGTCCCTGGATTGGTTTGCTCAAACTGCCAAGTTGCAGCCTTCATTTGGGTGACTTCCCGAACTCCGATTGTTCTGAAATTTTGGCACAATACACTTTAGCTTGCCAATTATATTCATACCAAATTTCATCAAATTTGGAAAAGGATAGGTCAGTTTAGCACGAGCCTCAAAATCACGAAAAAGACATATTTTACTTTATTTCCAGATTTCTATACTTAGTCATTTTTCTGATTATTAAGCACACTTTCTCTAAAACTCTACCAACATGACACTTAACTAAATTATGACTCAATCTTACTCTAAATAGACATAACAAAGCATAAATAAGGGATAATACACATTAATAACGTCGCACATTGTGCTCTTATCACTAGGCTGTGGGGAGGTGGCCCCGGTGTTGCGGTCTGTTGAGGCACCGGTCAACACTTGCTAGTTCTTCTCAGCTTGTGTTGGAATAAGCGTTGAGGCAATGGGGTGGCGTTGAGGTGAGAAGTCTCGCCGTGGAGCCCCAGATTGACCGTAGTTCAGTGCAATGTAGGGTTTTTATCTGCTGGACAAGAGTACATGTGTTAGATGTAAACTCACCCGGGTGTATAAAGCCCATGCCGGTCGAATGTTCTCATGACCGGGGTCATGCCATGGAGCCGGGTGGACGTCGACTGGGTGTCCTGCCATATCGAGACGAGTCCCCCAGTGAGATGCCAAGGGGCCGGGTGGATCTCGTTCCCGGAAAAATGCTCTCGAGCCGGTTGGATGATCATAACCAGTGAGATGGTCTCGAGTCGGTTGAATGTTACCTAACCGGTGAGATGCCATTCAGCCGGTTGAATGATACCTAACCGTGAACTGCCATGGTACCGGATGGATGGCTCATACCCGGAACAATGCTCTCGAAGCGGTTGAAAAACTCATAACCGGTGGGAGGTCTTCAAGCCGGTTGAAAGATCATAACCGGTGACTTGCGGTGAAGATGCCATGCAGCCGGTTGAATGATACCTAACCGTGAACTGCCATGGTACCGGATGGATGACTCATACCCAGAACAATGCTCTCGAAGCGGTTGAAAAACTCATAACCGGTGGGAGGTCTTCAAGCTGGTTGAAAGATCATAATTGGTGACTTGCGGTGAAGATGCCATGTAGCCGGTTGAATGATACCTAACCGTGAACTGCCATGGTACAGGATGGATGGCTCATACCCGGAACAATGCTCTCGAAGCGGTTGAAAAACTCATAACCGGTGAGAGGTCTTCAAGCCGGTTGAAAGATCATAATCGGTGACTTGCGGTGAAGATGCCATGCAGCCGGTTGAATGATACCTAACCGTGAACTGCCATGGTACCGGATGGATGGCTCATACCCGGAACAATGCTCTCGAAGCGGTTGAAAAACTCATAACCGGTGAGAGGTCTTCAAGCCGGTTGAAAGATCATAACCGGTGACTTGCGGTGAAGATGCCATGCAGCCGGTTGAATGATACCTAACCGTGAACTGCCATGGTACCGGATGGATGGCTCATACCCGGAACAATGCTCTCGAAGCGGTTGAAAAACTCATAACCGGTGAGATGCCATGTGAACGGGAGCCGAAGCTCACATGCAATAATAAACCCTACAAATGATCGTTAGTAGTATAAGCAAGTAGGGATCGTTCTAGGCCGGGGATTAAGGGTACCTGAGATATGAAATTCTTAGACACAAACATATTCACATATATACAAGAAAACGTCACAATGGGGGAAAATGATGGTTCGGCAGCTTTTGCCTTCTAATGCTAGACACGGTATTAAAAACAGAAAATAAATCCTAGGCTACTATATACAAGTTTGATCATCATCTCTCACGCATCACATAGCACAAAACACAATTTAACACAAAGATTTGCATGCAAGAGAGTAAGAAACAAGTATTTAGCATGTTCAAGACCTAACTTAGTTTCGACCTACAACTAGAACGGGATCCGATTTTTACCTAGTTGTGAGACTTTTTCTAATGTTTTAAGATCGAGCTATTCACATGGTGATCCTAAAAGTTATGCTACCTTATACAAGACATAGCATTGAAGCACAAAAGTCTATAATCGAAGACATGTAAACAAGCAAGGTTGTCAATCATCTTATTTAACATGCAAGTTTTAGTTAAGGTATTACCCTAGGTGAGTATCACAAATCAAAGTAACATACGTTTCATCTTTATTTGTTCCACTCAGGTTAAATGAAACCTAACATCTAGATTTACATGCTTCAAACAACAATTGTTTTAAACATAACTAATGTTTCGATTTGTTAAGGAACACCCTTAGATTACTAACCAAATTAAATCCTAAACATGCTTTTACTACCACTGCTCTAGTTATCAAACATACGAAATCCATGCATTAAAAATTGCAAAAGTCATCACATAAATTCCAACAAAAATTGCAATCCATGTTCATCATACAATACCAAACGAAACAAAGTATTTTTATAACAATAATATGTGACTAAACCGAAATTAAAAACACAAGTCATAGGGATGGATCACACTTTAGAAACCTTGGAGAGCTTCGTCTTGGTGTGGTGGAAGATGATTGGCAGCAGCTAGGCTAGGTGATGGGATCGGTGATGAATGATGGTGGTGTAGGTGGAATCGGTGACTATGTGTTTTAGGGTTTCGGGTTAGAACTTTGGTAGGAAAATTTGGTAGAGTTTTGGCTAGTGCTTTGCAAGAGATGAGATCATTTTTCTGTAGGAAAAGTGGGGGTATTTATAGAGAATAAGGGGGGTGATTGCCGGCAGCCCTTAAGCAAAAAGGATTTCAGAAAACCAAGTGGAATAAGGTTTTGCAACCTTCCTTTCTTAGTTCAATTAGGTTTTCTTTTTCTGAATTTTACTTCAAGGCTTGGGCTTCACATCTTCATGGACTTCTTGAATGGTCTTGGACTTCAATTTACAGGTCTTGATCCATCGAAAATGCCCCACAATGCCGGCAGCTCACAATGACACTCAATCTGCCAGAATCGGCAGCTTCTCCTAGCTTGACTAGGAGAACTTGTTTCTTCATGTTTTTCTTCAATGCCATGGCCAAGTGTCATTCTCCTTCCTTCCATACGCTTGGGATATCTTCACAAATGCTCTTGTACATCATATGGTCCATCAAAATGAAGCACTTGTGAAAAGGAAGCAATCAGTCCCTGGAATCGGCAGCCACTACTACAAAAAACTCAATACACAACGGTGCTGCACCGTTGTGTAAGTTCGAAAAAACCGTCGTATATCTCGAGCTTGTGTGATGAAACGTCCAACAACCAACTTATAATTTCTGTTGTACAACTTATATGCCATGCCATGGCTGGCTTGGCATTCGCTGCACTGACATGTCTAGTTCATACAACAGAATATACATACTTTTATGTTGTGTAAGTTTTAAACATACAACAGAATATTGCAATTTTATTCTGTTGTCTGATTCGCACAACAGATTTCATCTCCCACTTATTTAGTTGTCTGATTCAGACAACTGATTTCGTTTCATTTTTATTGAGTTGTATGATTCTACAAATCAAACAACAGATTTGAGGATTTTGTGACACAGGTTTGATGCGGCTTTTAGTCATATTGTACAACATATGATATTTTTACAGTTGTATTATTCGACAACCAGACAACAGAATTGAGCTGTTTGTGACACTGGTTTGATTCGGCTTTTGGTCATATTGTACAACACATAATGCTGTTATAGTGTTGTATAAGTTTCTATCACACAATAGATTTAAGCATTTGGTCATATGACCACTTTGTTATCTGAGCCTCAAATACACAAGAAATGAGGTCTCAAAAAGCATGTAAACTGTTGTACATTGAACCATTACCATTTCCATTTCCAGAAGAGCAGTCTTTGCAGATACAATAATTATACATAAATTGAACCATTCTACATATCATTCAAGTGGCCGGAGCACACTAATGTACCACATAGATGCATAGAGCAAAAGCAAACTAAAACTTAACTAGCATTTCAGCTGAAACCATGAAAGGCACAAGCTGATATTGTTCAAAATTTGCTAGCAATAATCCGACATACCTAGCTAGCATTCAGCTGAAACCATGAAGGCACAAGCTGATATTGTTCAAAATTTGCTAGCAATAATCCTACATACCTAGCTAGCATTTCAGCTGAAACCATGAAGGCACAAGCTGATATTGTTCAAAATCTGCCAGCATTAGTCCTATATATACATACATACATAGCTAGCTTAAACCGATAAGTTTATAAAACATAAGCACATATAAACATCACTGCCAAACCCATTTCAGAAGCCCTATGAACATTCCTACACCAAATTGCTGACAATGAACTTCGCCCACTCATTCCTTACCACATCTATTTCATCTTGTGTGTACTGTAGGCCATTGTCTCTCCTGCCCCACTGAAAAAGAAATCGAATGTATACAATATTAGACGTCAACATTATCCCAAAAAGTCATTCAAACACAGCAGCATGTCATTCAAACACAGCAGCAGAAAGCAGCTGAAAATGACCTATTAGACAGATTTTCGAAAGCAGCAGAAGTCATTCAATAATCTGTCTTCTGACATGCAGTAGAAAACAGAAGACAGATTCAGTAGACAGATTTTTGAAAGCAGCAGAAAACAGAAGTCATTCAAATACCTAGTAGACAGATTTTCTGACATGCATATTTAGTTATACCACAAGAACAGCAGCATAACACAAGAATAAGTGCATATACCTAAGACTGTGATTACAGAATTATTAGGAATGAACCAGCATCCTAAATTCCTAATACAAGCAATTCAATTAAACACAAAAGCAGCAGAAGGCAGTGATTGTACCCATAACTGAGAATTACCAGCTTTCATTCCCTACAATGAATGAACATGTGATTAGGTACGTCAAGGATCAGTTAGAGAACAGAATGATGGACTTCAAAGCAAGTAGTAACTTTTAGTTCATTAAACAATAAATGCTTAAATGACATGAAATTATTGCATGTCCAGCACAATAGATTGTGTCCTACCAAACCAATATTGCATGCACAAAGCATAATAGTCACTTTCACATAGAGAACTTTGAAAGAGAGAAAAAATTACCAGATATTACCATTTTCAAAGATTTATCTGCTTTGTACAAAATAGTATAGCAGCATCCAAACACTTTAAGGTGCAACTTGAAAGCCAAAAACAATGCCAATTGTTCCAGAAAACAGAAGACTTTCCACATACCCCAACAACAACATATATCATGGAACTAAATAATAACATATGTTAAAAACTGCCCCAACAACAAAAGAGACGTAATAAGAGATCAATTACAGTCCCACATACCCCAATCCAACAACAATTACAAAAATAAGAGACAGTCTCTACAAAACTAGGTACAAAATATAAAACTAGATTAGTCACCTTCCAATACTTTGAGACACGCTAGATCAGAGTTCACTTCTTTCTTGGTTCGATCAATTTAGGTCGAATTACAACAGATATTTCCTGCATATATACACCAAGGTGATTACAAATAAGTAAATTTCATTTTCGCCTTGATACGTAGAACAAGAGGAAAACAGAATTACCTCCACATTGTTCAAGCACTGAGGCTAGAAAACTTTGTAATTGGTGAAACAATATAAGATGTAAATGTGACCCTCAGAAGTCCAAATGCATGCAAAATCCAGAACCACTCACAAGAGTCGAGTATATGCAAATCCTTGAGAAGGTTCATCCCATCAGTGCCTCCAAATACGAATAGATTCTCACACAACTGGTTGTGTGGTTTTTATCACTGGTTGGCTCCATGTAAGCATACCTGCACACAGCAACTCACAATCAACAACTCACAATCAACAACTCACCCCTAAAAACAAAACCCCAAAACCTAGTCTTGTATAACATTAACCCAAAACAAAGAAAATACAAGTCTGAATGAAGGCCTTATCTGCACAAACGTCAAAATTTTAGAGTCGCATCTTCAAATTCCTAATTTCTAATCTCAATTCCCAATCAGGCATACCAAAAGTTCAGAAAGTAAGAGCAAGCTATGAACAAAAAGTAACTGACCTTGGCGACGCGGAGGAGGGCGAGCTCCACCTTGAGATCCTTGAGCTTGGCCAACAGATCGGCCTTCAACTTCCGCCTCAGCTCGTATACCTTCATTCTGGCTGTGACAGATTCAAACAGCAACGACCAAGAACAGAAATTGAAGATGGGTAAATTTGAAACAGAGAATAATGAATTTGAAGATAGAGAGAAATGGGTAACCTACCATTTGGGAATTTCCTCTCCATGTTTGTGTCCTTCACTAAACAAATGACCTATGTAAATGTGTCCTTCAAATTGGTTTTCCTATGAAACACATTTGTCCTTAGTATACATATCAACCGAACTTGATAGTTAGGTAACAATGTATCGAAACGATCAACAGCCATCTATTTCAATTCAACATGTTACGAAATCGAAAAGAAAGAAGCTTTACCTTCCCTGTTTGAATATCCATCTTGCGCCACTGATGACTGAAACACACACACAAACTAAAACGTTAAGAGATTGAACCCCAGGAACCACACAGTCATTAAACTGCTTTAAGAAAAATGCAAAAGGCAAACTCACCCTGCCATCAACATAGCACCAGAGACCGACACAGCTCTGCCACATCTAGGTAAGAGACGAAGCAACCTGTCGAAAAAATTACAAAGAATCAATATATCCCCAAATTTCAATTCATAAATCCCCAAATTACAAAATTGAAGCAATTACATAATTAGTTGAATTGATTAGTTGGAGAGAGACGAACCGAATGGAACTTACAGGGCTGGGCCCCATCTTTAAAGAGAAACCAGGGCCGAGTTTAGTCATTACCGAGGAGCTGAAGACGACGGCGATCTAAGAGAAGACGAGGCACTGGGCTTAAAGGAGATTATGAGGCCTAGGGTTAGGGTTGCAACGACGGAAGTGCCGCCGAGGTCAAGGAGGAAGGCGGTCAGGGGACGAGTGCGAAGACGACTCAGGCTAAATCGAAGGGAGACGGGATGGGGGAGAGAGGTGGTGGCGGAGGTCAAAGGGCGAGGGCGTGGATTCGAGGAGGAAGGTGGACCTTGGAACCTTGGTTTATTGGCAGGCTAAATCGAATTTATGGATTGAAATCGTAAGAGGGTTTCGAGTTTAGGGCTTACCCTTTTCGAGTTTAAGATTCTGTTGGACGAGGTGAGCGTGACGGCCGGCCGGAGTGAAGGTGAGAGTGAGAGTGAGAGTGGTTTTGAGAGAGAAGCCTTTGAGTTGTTTTTACGCTTGAGAGGGCTCGGGGATTTGAGAGAGAGAGGAGAGAGAGAGAGAGATGTGAAGAGAGGAGGGGGTGTTAAATATTTTCTAAGTTTATGACACAACAGAAAATATATGAAATGTCTGATATTTTTTAGACCCAATTTAAAAGAGAGGGAATTTTGCCGCCTGCTATAAATTTGGAGAGTTTGACATAGCATTAGGTTTTCCTTCATACAATAGAAAACTTTTAAGCTGTTGTACTAGTTTTCTTCACTTTGCACTTGGTATTCCACTCGGTGGTTTCTTGTAGAAACTTCAAAATAGTTGCACAACAGAGAAGATACAAATTGTTGTGGGATTTTTAACACACGTATGTTTCAAAAACTCAAAGTCCATGGAGGCAAAGTTCCCGCTTTGAAGGGGCAGCATTTCAGTCATTAGAGCCAAAATGAATCTGGCGCAAACACAAGCAAAACAAGTCATACAACAAAACTACAAAATTCTGTTGTACAAGTATTTGTCACTTTGCACTTGGTGACACCTAATGCAGGATGTGACATTATCACACAACACAAAACAATAACTTTGTTGTCTGTCCATCTAGACCTTGCCCAAATTTGAGTTTCAATGTCGGAGGGAATTCTGCCGCCAAGATTTTCATTAATCATACAATAGAAAATGTGTCTCAGAGTTGTGTGACAAAATCTGGAAAAATGTTTTTCAGAATATGGAAAATGTGTACCATCATACAACACAAATTATTCACTTTAGGTTGTGTGAAACAGTTCAGTGATTCACACAACATGTAACTTTCAAAGTGTTGTCTGATTTGTGTTGTGTATTGAGTTTTTTGTAGTAGTGAGCTTTGACCTTGTCGCAGTAATTCCGGCATATCTCCACCTTCGGAGCTCTGATTGATGCGATTCCAAGTCTCACGTAAACTAGACACATAGGGCCATCTCTCCATAAAATATCTCGGCCAAATTCTTTGCAAGTCGTCGGGAATGATTTTTCGAAGTTGGGACAAAGTCCCAGGAAAATCCTGTAAGCCCCTGGATTGGAATGTCCGGACTGCCCTTTTGCAGCCAAGTTTTGGGTGACTTTCCGAACTCCGATTGATCTGAAATTTTAAGAAAACATTCCTCAACATATGAATATTAAGCACACAAAATTTCATAGAATTCGGACAAGGATAGATTATACTTTTGCTCATCTCAAAATCGCGAAAAAGACATATTTTACACTATTTTCCAGATTTCTCAAACTTAGTCATTTTTCGGATTCTTAACCATTTTTCACAAAACTCTACCAAAATTGACACTAACTACATTATGACTCAATCTTAGACAAATAAGGGTTAAACAAAGCATAAACGAGGGCATAAACATATAATATCGTCGCACATTGTGCTCCTATCAACTACCCCACACTTATCCTTTTCTAGTCCCTTAGCAAACTAAATTAAACTACGACTCTAAACAAACTATTGCCCCTAACAATTTGTCTCAGGCTCGTATGTACACATAGCTTTCAAGTTAATGCATGAGAATGCTAAGCACGAAAATTCCAAGCTTCATGAACATGTGACATCAATATGAACATATAAGAGCAAAAGGTAAGCATGTAAACATGTTAAAAACTAATTCAAATCACCTCACTAGGCATACTCTCTTCTTTTCTCTCGAAGTATGGTTATGCACTCAATAGTATATGCAAGCGAAAGATAATGAATTACAAAGAGTGACTTGCATATATCAACGAAACAAAAGCACTTTGTGAATTTTGATGGAAAAACCTCATATGATAACTACATGCACCAATGAACCAAAACCATAAGCTTACTCTTGAGATATTCTCCACAAATCAATTTTAACCATCTTAAGAATCATGAAAAAGATCAATGAAAAGGTTGTAATGGGGCTAGGCTAAGAGGTATTCGTTGTTTGGATAAGGAGGCTAAACGTCACCGTGGCCTTTGGCAAAGCTCAAATCTCCTTATGTCTTCTCGCCAAGGTCAAATTTCATCTTGTTGGACCCATACTTCATTCTTTTCTTCCCATAAAACATTACAACAATACTCAAGACAATAGCCATGCACAAAATTTTTTTTTTTTTCTTTCCATGCCTATGCCGTACACATTTTTCTTTCCTTGCTCTCGGCTTCTTTTCTTTTTCTTTTGGTCCGAGCATAATTTTTCTTTCTTTCTTTTATGGCACGGCATCTAGTACACTTTACATATAGATTCATGGCTAAGTCTACCCCACACTTGTTCTTCTTCATCACACACGCGAAAACGCTTCCAAAAATCAAGCTTTGCCAATACATTGATTAAGGGTAAAGGCACAACTATACTAAGCTCATGGAAAGTGTTTAAGGATGATGAAAGAAAAGGCTCAATATCGGCTCAAAGGGGTTTACTAAGGTGTCCCACGACGGGCTCCAATTAGGGCACATGCTTTATTTGGTAATGGTGGTAAACCTAAATGATCTTTATTCAATCATATTCAAAATCAAGGTATTTTATGATATAAACGTTTCGAAAATCAACAAGAGTAAGTTCTAGCATACTAGAGTTCATTAAAAGCTATGGCATATAGTCATCGAATATACAAAGAACTATGAGGTTTCATGCTTCCTATGAATCTATCGAATTTTATCTTTTTATCGCTCAAGAAGAAAGCAAATTGGCACTAAAGCTCACATAGATTATAATCGAAATAAATTAGCTAAAACATGCATGCTTATTAATCAACAAGTCCTACATGCTCCTACCAATGCACAAAATCCATGAAACTCACAATTTTAAAAGTATGCACAACCATCATCTATGTATGCAAAGAGGAGAAAAACATCATTGACATATTAGGGGCATCCTAAGACTCGAAACAAACAAATTTAAACACTCTATTTTTGTATTACAATTTTCTGAATTTTCCTTTTCTAAACTAAGCACACAAGAACATAAAACAAAAACGGAATACGTTCTCCCACCCCACACTTAGAAAATTACATTGCCCTCAATGTAAGCACAAAACAATATCAATGAATTTCCTAAGCATGCAATCGACTAACATATACCAACATATCATCACAAATCAAAGAAAAAGAGAAGGGTTAAGAAATTTCAAACTCTCGGTGATGGCTCCTTCACTTTTCTTTGATCAACATGGGTTACCTCCCAAGTAGCGCTTTGTGTTTATAGTCCATAGCCTAGACTTTTCACCGTATTTGGTATGTGTTCATCGCGCTCCAAAACAGCTCAAATCGGCAAGAAGAAGTTCAATGAGAAGATCGTTGCATGAGGTGTCCGATTCGGTGGTTGTAGAAGGCTGCGTATCCTGTTGCGTGTCCGGCCTTCCTGCTGGCGTATCCGACTCCTGAATTGCCGTATCTGGCGTGTCCAACTGTGTATCCACCTCTGGTCCGGCCTCTTGTGCTCGTGTATCAACCCTGCCGGCAATGGCAGGTCCGGCAGGGGGTGGTGGCTCGGCTGGATTTGGATAATGCTGCTCGGCAGCAAGATGTATGTTACCTCGGCTCGGTGGTGGTGATGGTGGCACGGGATCATCCAAGGGTTGGGAAGCAATGGTGTATTCTTGGAATGAATCATAGTACGGCTTCAAGCGATGCCCGTTAACCTTGTACTCTTTGTTGGTGCTCGGGTTAAGGATCTCAATGGCTCCATGTGAAAATACTTTAGTGATTATGAAAGGACCAACCCATCGAGAACGAAGCTTAGCCGGAAAGAGTCGAAGTCGAGTATTGAATAGGAGAACTTTTTGACCAACTTCAAACTTTTTACCCCGGATCATCTTATCATGATAAGCCTTTGTTTTCTCCTTGTATATCCAAGCGGCATCATAAGCTTCATTACGGATTTCTTCAAGTTCGTTGAGTTGAAGCTTTCTATGAAGACCGGCATCATCTATGTTCATGTTGAAGGCTTTGATTGCCCACCATGCCTTGTGCTCTAGCTCAACCGGCAAGTGACATGCTTTGCCATAAACTAACCGAAAAGGAGACATACCTATCGGTGTCTTGTACGCGGTCCTATAAGCCCACAAAGCATCATCGAGATGATCACTCCAATCCTTCCTTGAAGGTCCAACCGATTTCTCCAATATATGCTTGATCTCTCGATTACTTACCTCGGCCATACCACTTGTTTGGGGGTGATAAGGTGTAGAAACCTTATGTGTGACTCCATACTTCCTCAATAAGGTTTCAATGGTGCGGTTACAAAAATGGGATCCTCCATCGCTAATCAAGACTCTTGGAACTCCAAAACGTGAGAAGATGTTGGTCTTGAGAAACTTGGCTACCACCTTGGCATCATTGGTGCGTGTAGCCTTGGCTTCGATCCACTTTGACACATAATCAACCGCAAGCAATATGTAGAGAAAACCCTTACTTGAAGGAAACGGTCCCATGAAATCAATACCCCATAAATCGAAAATTTCTACCTCAATGATAGGCGTGAGCGGCATTTGATCCCTAGCTCCAATGTTCCCCATTCTTTGGCATCTATCACATGCTTTGCAAAACATGAATGCAAAATCGTAGGCCAAAAGAAACCACAAGAGAGTACCTTCAAAGCCGTCTTCTTCGGTCCAAAGTGCCCACCACAAGCTTCGCTATGACAAAAAGCAAGGATGGATCGATGCTCATTCTCCGGCACACATCTTCTAATTACTTGATCACCACATTGCTTCCATAAATACGGATCATCCCACAAGAAGTGTCGAGCTTGCTTCCTTATCCTTTGTTGATGATGGTTCGGCAACTCCTTGGGGAATCGGCGTGTGGCTAGAAAATTTGCAATATCGGCATACCAAGGCTCAAGTACTTCAAGTCGAAAAAGTTGCTCATCCGGAAAGGATTCTAATAGGGGCAGCCGATCCTCCCCTTGCACAAGTCTACTCAAATGATCGGCCACAACATTCTCTACTCCTTTCTTGTCTTTAATCTCAATATCGAACTCTTGAAGTAGAAGAATCCATCGAATAAGCCTCGGCTTAGCATCCTTCTTTGTCATAAGATATCTCAAAGAGGCATGATCACTATAAACAATAACTTTGGAATTCAAAAGATACGATCGAAATTTTTCCAAAGCAAAGATTACCGCTAAGAGTTCCTTCTCCGTTGTTGTGTAATTGAGTTGAGCATCGTTGAGAGTCCTTGAAGCATAGTAAATGGTGCATGGCTTCTTCTCAATTCGTTGTCCAAGTACCGCTCCAAGTGCATAATCACTAGCATCACACATCAACTCAAATGGCTCGTCCCAATTAGGGGATACAAGTATAGGTGCCGAGCATAACAACCTCTTCAAACAGCAAAACGCATCCTCACATGCTTCCGACTACTCAAACGTCACCTCCTTTTGTAACAAGTTGCTCAATGGCTTGGCAATTGAAGAGAAGTCCTTGATGAATCGTCGATAAAACCCCGCATGGCCAAGAAAACTTCTCACATCTTTCACACACCTAGGGCTCGGCAATGCTTGTATTAGCTCCACTTTGGCTTTGTCAACCTCTAAGCCTCTTGCCGAAATTATGTGCCCTAGAACAATGCCTTGCGTGACCATGAAGTGACACTTCTCCCAATTGAGCACAAGATTTGTCTCTACACACCTCTCAAGTATCTTCTTCAAATTCCCCAAACATGCATCGAAGGTGCCTCCATACACACTAAAGTCATCCATAAACACTTCGATAATGTCTTCAATAAAATCCGAGAAGATAGCATACATACATCTTTGAAAAGTGCCGGGTGCGTTACAAAGTCCGAATGGCATCCGCCGATATGCAAACGTGCCAAATGGACAAGTAAAAGTGGTCTTCTCTTGATCGTCCGGGTGTATCATGATTTGATTGTAGCCACTATATCCATCAAGAAAACAATAGTAAGAATGGCCGGCTAACCTCTCTAGCATTTGATCCATAAACGGCAAAGGCATGTGATCCTTCCTCGTTGTAGCGTTGAGCTTCCTATAATCGATGGACATCCGATGACCGGTTACAAGTCTTTGTGGCACAAGCTCATTCTTCTCATTCTTGACAACCGTTACACCACTCTTCTTCGGCACTACTTGCACGGGAGATATCCACTTACTATCCGAAATTGGGTAGATCACCCCACAATCAAGCAACTTGATGATTTCTTCTTTCACAACTTTCATCATGGGAGGGTGAAGTCGACGTTGAGCTTCCTTTGTCGGCTTAGCTCCTTCTTCTAACAAGATACGATGAACACAAGTAGTAGGGCTTATTCCCTTGACATCCGCTAAGGTCCAACCTATGGCGGTCTTGTACTTCTTAAGCACACATATTAAATCCTCCTCTTGCTTCTCACTAAGCATTGAAGACACAATAACCGGTAGTGTGTCTCCTTCTCCAAGATAAGCATATTTCAAATGACTAGGGAGTTCTTTTAGTTCTAACTTTGGGGCCTCTTCCACACTTGGTCGAAATTTTGTTGTGGCACTTGGAATTGACAAGAACGAATCAAATACCTTGGCATAGGGCCGAGCCTCTAGCTCGGCAACAACCTCCTCTAAGCTCGGCACCACCATGTATGGTTCGGCTGTGGCACCTTGCTCGGCAATTCTTGGTTCGGCCGGCCCTTCTTTCTCGTTTTCTTGCACGATTCATTCTCCCCTCTTGTCAAATCCGACCCCTTGCTCAATCGCTAATTGCTATGCGTCGAGCGAGGTCGACATAACTTGCTCGACCTCCTCCAAAACATCAATGGCACAACCCTCCTTTAAATCAACATTGGGGAATTTCATGGCATCAAACACATTGAACTTTATCACCTCACCATCAAACTCCATAGTTAGGTTGCCCTCGGCCACATCTATCTTTGTGCGCGCGGTCCTCATGAATGGTCGCCCTAAAAGCAATTGAGTGTTGTTGACCGGCGAATCTTCCATCTCAACCACATAAAAATCGGCGGGAAAAATCAATTGGTTGACTTGCACCAACACATCCTCTACATAGCCCTCCGGATATTTGCTTGAGCGATCCGCAAGTTGAATGATGACATTATCCTTCTTGAGAGGCCCTATACTCAACGTTTGATACACATTGAGTGGCATGACATTGATCGATGCTCCCAAATCCAACATAACATCCTCAAATCGTGTATTGCCTATAACACAAGGCACATTGAAGCTTCCCGGATCCTTCATCTTTGGTGGAAACTTTCTTTGAATAACGGCCGACACCGTCTCGCTCATAGTCACCACACGAGTCTCCCTAGTATGCCTCCTTGCCGTACAAAGCTCCTTCAAAAACTTAGCATACTTCGGCACTTGTTTAATGCATTCCAACAAAGGGATGTTGACTTGCACTTTCCGAAAAATCTCCAATACCTCTTCATCGGATTTATCCTTCTTCGTTCTAGCAAAGCGTGAAGGGAATGGAATGCTTGATGATGGCACACCTCCCTTGCTTGCTTGGCTCGGCAATAACTCATTCTTTGATGTTGCGGGATCATACTCAAGCTCATTGCGCAGCCCCTTGTCCTTTGCACTATTGTTGCTGGCACTATGCCCTTGCTCGGCACTCAAGTTCTTCTCGGCATCACCATTATGGCTGCCGGCAATGTGTGTCTCGCCATCCTTCTTTTCGGCATCTCCATTATGGCTGCCGGCAATGTGTGTCTCGCCATCCTTCTTTTCGGCATCTCCATTATGGCTGCCGGCAATGTTAGGTCCGGCAGCCCTCTCATCCTTCTCAATACCCTTGAAAGTCACTCGCTTCTTCTTTGGACTTGTTGGAGGAAACAACTCTCTTCCGCTTCGAGTTTGAATCACTTTGGCTTGCTCGTTCCTCGGATTGGGAATAGTATTTCTTGGCAACTTCCCTTGCTCATTAAATCTTTCCATAAAGTCTACAACTTGGCCCATTTGAGTCTTGAGCTCACCAATGTCCTTTTGATGATTTTGTTGCCCCGCGAGTAGTGCTTGAGTAGCACTTGACAAAGATTGAAGCAAAGCATCGTAATTAGGGTTGCTCGGTGCGGCTTGGCCTTGGATAGGCACGGCTTGGTTTTGGTTCGGCACTGCCCCATATATTCCTTGGTTCGGCTGATAAGGTTTCCGAGGCACAAATGGTGGCCTTGGTGCAAATGGTGCTCCTCCCTCTCTGGGTTGCATAGGTGCCCTAAGCACGTTGTCATTGTTCGCCCATCGAAAGTTCGGATGATCATTGAACCTTGGATTGAAATTGCCAAATCGTTGGCCTCCTTGAAAACCAATTGCATTGCACTCCTCTACTCCCTCATTAACTCCAAATTGAGGGCATTGTTCGGTCTCATGTCCCTCGGTGCAAATTCCGCAAACACTAGCACGCTTCTTCATCAAATTACTCACCAAGTCGGTAAGCTTGTCCACTTTCTCTTCTAACTTTGAGCTTGAAGACGTCTCATGCACTTTTTCATTCCTTTGCACATTGCCTCGTGCCATGCCAAATTGTTAGTTGTTCAAGGCACGAACTTCCAATAAACTTCTTGTCGCTCCGGCGTTCAACTCCAAAAAGCTACATCCCGCGGCCGAGTCAAGAAACTCTCTCTCCATGACGCGCAATCCCTCATAAAAATATTGCAACAAGAGTCCATCGCTAATGCCATGCGATGGACACAAAGAAACTAGGGACTTGAACCTCTTGTAGTAGTCGAAGAAAGTCTCATCTCCGGCTTGCTTCACACTAGTTATTTGCTTCCTCAGATCAGTGATACGTGAAGCAGGAAAGTACTTGAGAAAAAACTCATCCATCATAGTACTCCACGAAACAATGCGACCACTAGGCACTTCAAACAACCACTCCTTCGCTTGATCTTCTAGAGAAAACGGAAATGCCTTCATCTTGAAGTGTTGCAGATCTGTCCCTCTTGGGCACATAGACTCCGTGGTGAAGTTAAACCACTGCAGATGCTTGTTAGGATCCTCACTCGGCATCCCATAAAATGATTTCAGCTTATGGAGGAATCCACTCCTCAATTCAATCTCTCCAGTCTTGTCAGCTTCCAAGGGAGGATAAGTAATATTAGAAGGAGCAACTCCAGCTCCAGCAACATGACCATTCTGTGATCTGATTGATGCCATGATCTCTTCTTCTTCTTCTAATTCGGCAAAGGCCTCAAACTCTGGATTCTGAAGATCACAAGACGATGACACTACTGATGGTGAGCTCGGCCCTGACTCAGATACTGACGGCACTAGGGGTGAACTCGGCAATGATGATGACACTGATGAACTGGTTGGTGACGATGGCGGTAATGGCACAAAACGAGCAATAGCGAGTTCTTGATCTAAACGTTGCAAACGGCCTTGAAGATCTCTTGTCCAAATACTAGATTCGGACATGCACTATTTCTGAATTTGCAACATTTAAACAAGTTAGAACCTCGTAAAGAAATAGAAGACAAGAATATACATTATTACAAGCCACGGCATTGGCGATTACACAACATATTTCAACAATGATTCACATATAAACATTCGGCAAACACAAAGATTTGGGCAAAGCACAAGTATGGTTCGGCAATAAGAGAGCAAAATTCAAAACGTCCGAGATCATGTAATCGCTAAGTCTAATTTCTTTTAAAATTTGTTCTAACTCTCGAAGTACGTGGAGCAGAGGAGATAACGGTGCAATGGACTGATACAGCCCCCGGTAGTATCATGCTTAACCCGATATACCTCAAGAGTTTGAACCACACAACATGTTTTATCTTTGAAGAAAATAGGTCACATATGTCAAGTTATGTTCTAGCGTCTAAAGTGAGGTGATGCTTCGGCACAAGCTGTCGACTAGGTCGTGCGTATTTTACGTTTCAAAGGTCATTAAATCACGGAGGGCGAACCCCCTACAGGAACCAGGCAGGACTCGTTGTTGGACACCACGGAGGGCGAACCCCCTATGGACTCACTCACCGAGAATGAACATCAGTCTATGGGCCTTGAGATCCAGTTAAACAAACCTGAGAACCATATCTATGATAATAATTTCCCCATACTTTGTAAAACAAACACGGATCCCTAGCAGTCTACAAGTGTTGATTAAAACCGCCCTCAACCTAATAGAAGTAATACTATTACCGAAGAAACGCTTATATGCGTGGGGGGGAAGTATCCCGCGTTTCCCAATCTACATAGAAACGGCCTCCGACATAGCACCATTCACATGAAGGGTTTTGGTTATGATCAACAAAAGAGGCTTCACCTACATGTTACACTTTAGAAACTACAATAAACTCAAACATACACAGCACTATCAACTCCCTAGAAATTAAACTAAATGATTACCAATCATACAACAATATACATCATGCAACTTTCGAAATTTAAACTCTACATGCCGAAGCATATTTCTACTTTACAAAATCCCAAAATAAAATTAAAATTTACAACTTTACAAATTCACAACAAAAATTTCCAGCAAACATATATACACAACAATAACATAAAACAAGCTTTTATAATCCCCGGCAACGGCGCCAAAAATTGAACGGGAGCCGAAGCTCGCATGCAAAAATAAACCCTACAAATGATCGTTAGTAGTATAAGCAAGTAGGGATCGTTCTAGGCCGGGGATTAAGGGTACCTGAGATATGAAATTCTTAGACACAAACATATTCACATATATACAACAAAACGTCACAATGGGGGAAAATGATGGTTCGGCAGCTTTTGCCTTCTAATGCTAGACACGGTATTAAAAACAGAAAATAAATCCTAGGCTACTATATACAAGTTTGATCATCATCTCTCACGCATCACATAGCACAAAACACAATTTAACACAAATATTTGCATGCAAGAGAGTAAGAAACAAGTATTTAGCATGTTCAAGACCTAACTTAGTTTCGACCTACAACTAGAATGGGATCCGATTTTTACCTAGTTGTGAGACTTTTTCTAATGTTTTAAGATCGAGCTATTCGCATGGTGATCCTAAAAGTTATGCTACCTTATACAAGACATAGCATTGAAGCACAAAAGTCTATAATCGAAGACATGTAAACAAGCAAGGTTGTCAATCATCTTATTTAACATGCAAGTTTTAGCTAAGGTATTACCCTAGGTGAGTATCACAAATCAAAGTAACATATGTTTCATCTTTATTTGTTCCACTCAGGTTAAATGAAACCTAACATCTAGGTTTACATGCTTCAAACAACAATTGTTTTAAACATAACTAATGTTTCGATTTGTTAAGGAACACCCTTAGATTACTAACCAAATTAAATCCTAAACATGCTTTTACTACCACTGCTCTAGTTATCAAACATACGAAATCCATGCATTAAAAATTGCAAAAGTCATCACATAAATTCCAACAAAAATTGCAATCCATGTTCATCATACAATACCAAACGAAACAAAGTATTTTTATAACAACAATATGTGACTAAACCAAAATTAAAAACACAAGTCATAGGGATGGATCACACTTTAGAAACCTTGGAGAGCTTCGTCTTGGTGTGGTGGAAGATGATTGGCAGCAGCTAGGCTAGGTGATGGGATCGGTGATGAATGATGGTGGTGTAGGTGGAATCGGTGACTATGTGTTTTAGGGTTTCGGGTTAGAACTTTGGTAGGAAAATTTGGTAGAGTTTTGGCTAGTGCTTTGCAAGAGATGAGATCATTTTTCTGTAGGAAAAGTGGGGGTATTTATAGAGAATAAGGGGGGTGATTGCCGGCAGCCCTTAAGCAAAAAGGATTTCAGAAAACCAAGTGGAATAAGGTTTTGCAACCTTCCTTTCTTAGTTCAATTAGGTTTTCTTTTTCTGAATTTTACTTCAAGGCTTGGGCTTCACATCTTCATGGACTTCTTGAATGGTCTTGGACTTCAATTTACAGGTCTTGATCCATCGAAAATGCCCCACAATGCCGGCAGCTCACAATGACACTCAATCTGCCAGAATCGGCAGCTTCTCCTAGCTTGACTAGGAGAACTTGTTTCTTCATGTTTTTCTTCAATGCCATGACCAAGTGTCATTCTCCTTCCTTCCATACGCTTGGGATATCTTCACAAATGCTCTTGTACATCATATGGTCCATCGAAATGAAGCACTTGTGAAAAGGAAGCAATCAGTCCCTGGAATCGGCAGCTTTGACCTTGTCGCAGTAATTCCGGCATATCTCCACCTTCGGAGCTCCGATTGATGCGATTCCAAGTCTCACGTAAACTAGACACATAGGGCCATCTCCCCATAAAATATCTCGGCCAAATTACTTGCAAGTCGTCGGGAATGATTTTTTGAAGTTGGGACAAAGTCCCAGGAAAATCCTGTAAGCCCCTGGATTGGAATGTCCGGACTGCCCTTTTGCAGCCAAGTTTTGGGTGACTTCCCGAACTCCGATTGATCTGATATTTTAAGATAACATTCCTCAACATATGAATATTAAGCACACAAAATTTCATAGAATTCGGACAAGGATAGATTATACTTTTGCTCATCTCAAAATCGCGAAAAAGACATATTTTACACTATTTTCCAGATTTCTCAAACTTAGTCATTTTTCGGATTCTTCACCATTTTTCACAAAACTCTACCAAAATTGACACTAACTACATTATGACTCAATCTTAGACAAATAAGGGTTAAACAAAGCATAAACGAGGGCATAAGCATATAATATCGTCGCACATTGTGCTCCTATCACCATGCAGCTGTGGAGCCTGGGGAAGTGGGGGGGGGGCCTGACGCCTCGGTTCCCGCTCCTAACTCCCTTACCTATCGCCAGCAAGCGGGACAAGTAGCTGACATGCATTTAAGGAGGAAGTCCATCAGTCCCATCAGTTATGATGGCGTGGGCAGTTTACTGATGCTGGGACACGTGCTGATAGGGAGCGGTCTGAGATGGAAGGTCTGGATTCGCGAGCGTTTGAGTTGCTCTGATTGCGTGTTTTGGGGGGATTACAAGCGCCTAGGGCACCGGACCTCTCTATAAAAAGGGCCTCCTCTGCCTTCTTCATTCTGTTTTGCTCAGAGAGACTAAGAGAAAGAGAGAAATCCGGCGAAAGCTCTGTGGAGGTGCCCCTCGACATCCGTTGCCTCAAGTGCTCTTTTACTCTTCTCCTACCATTGCTCGCTATTTTAGCAGGGCGGACTTTCCTCGGTTGAGCATACTAATCGGTAAGTTCTTGCTTTCTTTGCCTGGTGTTGTTCTTGTTTTTCTTTTCGGTGTTTTTGCGGCGGGGGGAGGGGATCTCTGTCGCCGACTGAGTTGTTTTAAGCGGAGCGTTTGCGGTAAACTTGGAGAGGGGCCGCAGAGGGCGCTGTTCTAGCCTGTTGCTGACCAGCGCTAGGGTTTTGTTTTTCTTCCCCTTAGGTTAAAAATGTCTTCTGCAAGTTCTGATGGGGCTTCCGAATCGGCCGTCAGGCGTCCCGTCGTGGACGATGAGGAGAGACTGGAGGACTGGCTTGGTTCGGAATCCCCGGTGTCTGAAGCCGCTGACCGCTCCCGGAGCGGGGCTTCATCTTCCGGGTCCTCAAGATCTAAGGAAATACCGCATGGGGTGCGCCTTGTTGGTGCTCCGCCCGTGAGCTACACCATCGGGAGAGGGAAAGGTGCCGTGGTGTGCAATGAGCCAGAGGGTAGTATGAACCCCGGAGAGATTGCTGCGTTCCGGGAGACGTGGAGTATCCCGGATGAGGTGGCGCTACGGCCACTGAATCCCGGAGAGTCAGCCTTTAACCCTGAGGCAGGTTGGGTTGCCGTGCATCTAGACCAGTTTCGCCACGGGTTTTCGCTCCCGCTTCCAGACTTCGTGTAGTACATGCTCAGTGCACTGCAAGTGTCTCCCGCTCAGCTCCCAGGGTGATGGGAGCCTAAGCTCGCATACAATAATAAACCCTGCAATCATTAGTAGTATAGACATAAGTAGGGATCGTTCTAAGCCGGGGATTAAGGATACCTGAAATATGAAATTGTTAGACAAATATATACAAATATATACACATAAACGTCACAATTTTGGGGGGAATGAAATGGATCGGCAGCAAGGCTGCCCTAGACTACACACGAAATTTAAAGTCCTAATTTACTATATACAAGTGATCATCATCTCTCACAAAACATTTAGCACCAAGACTCTTTAACAAATAAACTCACATGCAAGAAAGTAAGGAACAAGTATCAGCATGCTCAAGTTCAAGATTAGTTCCAACTACAACTTAGTTGTAAGACCTCTCAAGTTTTAAGACCGAACTTTTGGTTATGGGCCCTAAAGTTATGTTAATCCTTTTGAGACTTAACAATTGTGCGCAATGATCTAAATTGAAGACACGCAAAACAAGTAAGGTTGTCAATCATCTTATTTTAAACATGCAAGTATCTAAAGTATTAAAACCTAAGTGAGCAACACAAATCAGAGCGACTTTTTGAGTATGGCAACGTTCGTAATTACTCTAGCTGATTAAACCTAGCACCTAGATCAATGTTCAAGACAACACTAAGTACCGATTTTCATGCCCAATCCTTAGATACTAACCAATTTCGAACCTAAACATGCTTCTAATACCACTGTCCTAATTATCCATACATACGAAATCCATGAATTAAAATTGCAAAATAACTACATAAACTTCAACAAGATCGGTTCATACAAAAGTTTAGCAAAAACCAAGAATTGAAACAAGTTCTTACAAGACAACCAAACAAAACTAAATACAAAAGCCATAGGGTGAGTGGATCACACTTTAAAAACCTTAGAAGACTCCTCAAACGTGATAAAGTGAAGCTCGGCTGCTGCTCCTTAGTGCTCGGCCAAAGCAGGAATCGGCAGGAAACCAAGGTGAAAGGTACGGCAATTTGGTAGTGGTGGTGATGATGGGTTTTGGCTAAGTATTTAGGTGTTGGTGCTTGATAGACTTGGTAGAGCTTTAGGCTAGTATTTTATGCTTGAGATGAGATGATTTTCAGAATGAAAAAAGTGAGGTTATATATAGAGGAGAGGAGGCTGCCGGCTACCCTATTGCATAAGGGATTCAGAAAACCAAGTGGGATAAGGATTTGAAACCTTCCTTTCTTAGTTCAATTAGGTTTTCTTTTTCTGAATTTTTTCTTCAAGGCTTGGGCTTCACATCTTCATGGACTTCTTGTATGATCTTTGGACTTCTTTCTTCGTTTTCTTCTCCAATGCCTTAGCTCAGTGTCTTCCTCTTCCCTTCTTTAAGCTTGAACCATCTTCATAAATGCATTTGTGCACCATTTGGTCCATCAAAAACAGAAAGCACAAAAAGGGGGCAGTAGGTTCCTGGAATCGGCAGATTTGATGTTGATGTAGTAACTCCGGCTTATCTCCCTCCTCGGAGCTCCGATTGATGCGATTCCAAGTCTCATATAAACTAGACACACATGGCTACCTCCATATAAAACAGTTCGATCAAAATCCTTATGAGTCGACGGGAATGATTTTTCGAAGTTGGATCAAAGTCCCAGGAAAATCCTGCAAGTCCCTGGATTGGTTTGCTCGAACTGCTGTTTTGCAGCCATCTTTAGGGTGGCTTCCCGAACTCCGATTGATCTGAAATTTTAACACAACATTCCTCAGCATATGAATATTAAGCACGCCCAATTTCATAGAATTCGGACAAGGATAGATCACAGTTTCACTCATCTCAAAATCACGAAAAAGACATATTTTGCATTATTTTCCAGATTTCTCAAACTTAGTCATTTTTCGGATTCTAAAGCACATTTGATAAAAACTCTACCAAATCGACACTAAACTAAATTATGACTCTATCTTAGACAAATAAGGGTTAAACAAAGCATAAATGAGGGCATAAGCATATAATATCGTCGCACATTGTGCTCCTATCAATTACCCCACACTTATCCTTTGCTAGTCCCTTAGCAAACTAAATTAAACTAGACTCTAAACACACTATTACCCCTAACAATTTGTCTCAGGCTCGTTTGTACACATAGCTTTCAAGTTAATGCATGAGAATGCTAAGCACGAATATTCCAAGCTTCATGAACATGTAACATCAATAAGAACATATAAGAACAAAAGGTAAGCATGTAAACATGTTAAAGCTAATCCAAATCACCTCACTAGGCATACTCTCTTCTTTTCTCTCGAAGCAAGGTTATTCACATATAAGTATATGCAAGTGAAGGATAATGAATTACAAAGAGTGACTTGCATATATCAAAGAAACGAAAGCACTTTGTGAATTTTTATGGAAAAACCTCATGTAACAACTATGTGCACCAATGAACCAAAACCATATGCTTACTCTTGAGATAATCTCCACAATCAAATTTAACCATCTTAAGAATCATGAAAAAGATCAATAAAAGGGTTGTAATGGGGCTAGGCTAAGAGGTATTCGATATTTGGATAAGGAGGCTTAGAAACGTCACCATGGCCTTTGGCAAAGCTCAAATCTCCTTATGTCATCTCGCCGAAAAAGGGTCAAATTTCGTCTTGTTGGACCCATACTTCATTCTTTTCTTTCCATAACATTACAACAATACTCAAGACAATAGCCATGCACAAAATTTTTCTTTTCTATGCCGTGCCTTACACATTTTTTTTTCTTGCTCTCGGTATTTTTCTCTCTTTTTCTTTTAGTCCGAGCACATTTTTTTTTTCTTTTCAATTTTCTAAGGCACGGCATACATACTTCTCATATAGATTCATGGCTAAGTCTACCCCACACTTGTTCTTCTTCATCACACACGCGAAAATGCTTTCAAAAATCAAGCTTTGCCAATACTTTGATCAAGGGTAAAGGCACAACTATACTAAGCTCATGGAAAGTGTTTAAGGGTGATGAAAGAAAAGGTTCAACGTAGGCTCAAAGGGGTTTTACTAAGGTGTCCCACGACGGGCTCCAATAGGGCTCATGCTTTATTTGGCAATGGTGGTAACCTAAATGATCTTTATTCAATCATATTCAAAATCAAGGTATTTTATGATATAAACGTTTTGAAAATCAACAAGAGTAAATTCTAGCATACTAGAGTTCATTAAAAAGCTATGGCACATAGTCATCGAATAGTCAAAGAATTATGAGGTTTCATGCTTCCTACGAATCTATTGAATTTTATCTTTTTATCACTCAAGAAGAAAGCAAATTGGCTCTAAAGCTCACATAGGTTATAATCGAAATAAACTAGCTAAAACATGCATGCTTAATAATCAACAAATCCTACATGCTCCTATCAATGCGCATAATCCATGAAACTTACAATTTTAAAAGTATGCACAACCATCATCTATGTATGCAAAGAGGAGAAAAACATCATTGACATATTTGGGGCATCCTAAGACTCGAAACAAACAAATTAAAACACTCTATTTTTGTGGAACAATTTTCTGAATTTTTCTTTTCTAAACTAAGCACACAAAAAATAAAAACAAAAACGGAATATGCTATCCCACCCCACACTTAGAAAATTACATTGTCCTCAATGTAAGCACATAATTATATCAACGAATTTCCTAAGCATGCAATTGACTAATATATTCCAACATATCATCACAAATCAAATGAAAAAGAGAAGGGTAAAGGAATTTCAAACTCTCGGTGATGACTCCTTCACTTTTCTTTGATCGACTTTGGGTTGCCTCCCAAGTAGCGCTTTGTGTTTAAAGTCCATAGCCTAGACTCTTCACCGTGTGTTGCATGTGTTCATCTTGTTCCAAAGTAGCTCAAATCGGCATGAAGAAGGGCAACAAGAAGTGCATCACACCTCGTGTCCGTGTCAGCTGTATCGGTGGTGTCCTGCATCGTATCGGAGGCAGCTGGGGGCGTATCGGTGATTAGTGGCTGCGTGTCCGAGCCGTGCTTGGCAAGTGGACTGGAATGTGGCTCGGCAGCGCAGGTGGTCATGCTGCCAGCAATTTCAGGTCCGGCAGCATCCTCTTGGTGTGCCACGAGTGGTGCATCGTCAATAAGGCAATCTTCAATGATTTGTTTAGAAAAGGAATCATAGTACGGTTTGAGACGATGGCCATTGACTTTGAAAATATTGCTCGAGGTGGGGTTTGAAATTTCTATTGCGCCATGAGGAAAAACTTGAGTGATGATGTAAGGGCCAACCCAACGTGAGCGTAGCTTACCCGGAAAGAGTCGAAGTCTTGAGTTGAATAAGAGAACTTTTTGACCCACCTCGAATTTCTTCCCTCGTATTATCTTGTCATGGTAAGCACGAGTCTTCTCTTTGTAGATCCATGCGGCATCATAGGCTTCATTACGGATTTCTTCAAGTTCATTGAGTTGAAGCTTTCTATGAAGACCGGCATCATCAATGTTCATGTTGAAGGCCTTGATTGCCCACCATGCCTTGTGTTCTAGCTCAACCGGTAAGTGACATGCCTTACCATAAACTAACCGAAAAGGGGACATGCCTATCGGTGTCTTGTATGCAGTCCTATAAGCCCACAAAGCGACATTGAGACGATCACTCCAATCCTTCCTTGAAGGTCCAACCGATTTCTCCAAAATGTGTTTGATCTCTCGATTACTTACCTCGGCCATACCACTCCTTTGGGGGTGATAAGGTGTAGATACCTTATGAGTGACTCCATACTTCTTCAATAAGGCTTCAATGGTGCGGTTACAAAAATGAGATCCTCCATCGCTAATAAAGACTCTTGGAACTCCAAAACGTAAAAAGATGTTAGTCTTGAGAAACTCGGCTACCACCTTGGCATCATTGGTGCGTGTAGCCCTTGCTTCGATCCACTTTGACACATAATCCACTGCAAGCAATATGTAGAGAAAACCCTTACTTGAAGGAAACGGTCCCATGAAGTCAATACCCCATAAATCGAAAATTTCAACCTCAATGATAGGCGTGAGCGGCATTTGATCTCTAGCTCCAATGTTCCCCATTCTTTGGCATCTATCACATGCTTTGCAAAACATGAATGCATCTTTGAAAAGCGTAGGCCAAAAGAAACCACAAGTAAGTACCTTCAAAGCCGTTTTCTTCGGTCCAAAATGCCCACCACAAGCTTTACTATGACAAAAAGCAAGGATGGACCGATGTTCATTCTCCGGCACACATCTTCGAATAACTTGATCACCACATTGCCTCCATAAGTACGGATCATCCCACAAGAAGTGTCGAGCTTGCTTCCTTATTCTCTTTTGTTGGTGGCTCGGCATCTCTTTGGGAAATCGGTTTGTAGCAAGAAAATTGGCAATGTCGGCATACCAAGGCTCATGTACTTCAAGTCGAAAAATTTGCTCATCCGGAAAGGTTTCTAATAGGGGCAGCCGATCCTCTTCCTTCACAAGTCTACTCAAATGATCGGCTACAACATTCTCCACTCCTTTCTTGTCTTTAATCTCAATATCGAACTCTTGAAGCAAAAGAATCCATCGAATGAGCCTCGGCTTAGCATCCTTCTTTGTCATAAGATATCTCAAAGCGGCATGATCACTATAAACAAAAACCTTGGAATTCAAAAGATATGATCGAAACTTTTCCAAAGCAAAAATTACCGCTAAGAGTTCCTTCTCCGTTGTTGTGTAATTGAGTTGAGCATCGTTGAGAGTCCTTGAAGCATAGTAAATGGCGCATGGCTTCTTCTCAATTCGTTGTCCAAGTACCGCTCCAAGTGCATAATCACTAGAATCACACATCAACTCAAATGGCTCATCCCAATTCGGTGACACAAAACCCGCGCTGTACATAACATCTTCTTTAATCGGCAAAAAGCACTCTCACATGCATCCGTCCACTCAAACGTCACCTCCTTTTGTAACAAGTTGCTCAATGGCTTGGCAATTGAAGAGAAGTCCTTGATAAATCTTCGATAGAACCCCGCATGGCCAAGAAAACTTCTCACATCCTTCACATACCTAGGGCTCGGTAATACTTGTATGAGCTCCACTTTGGCTTTGTCAACTTCTAAGCCTCTTGCCGAAATAATGTGCCCTAGAACAATTCCTTGCGTGACCATGAAGTGGCACTTCTCCCAATTGAGCACAAGATTTGTCTCTACACACCTCTCAAGTATCTTCTCCAAGTTTCCCAAACATGCATCGAAGGTGCCTCCATACACACTAAAGTCATCCATAAACACTTCGATAATGTCTTCAATAAAATCCGAGAAGATAGCATACATACATCTTTGAAAAGTGCCGGGTGCGTTGCATAGTCCGAATGGCATCCGCCGATAAGCAAACGTGCCAAATGGACAAGTAAAAGTGGTCTTCTCTTGATCATCCGGATGTATCATGATTTGATTGTAGCCACTATAACCATCAAGAAAGCAATAGAAAGAATGGCCGGCTAATCTCTCTAGCATTTGATCCATAAACGGCAAAGGCATGTGATCCTTCCTCGTTGTAGCGTTGAGCTTTCTATAGTCGATGCACATCCGATGACCGGTTACAAGTCTTTGTGGCACAAGCTCATTCTTCTCATTCTTGACAACCGTTAGACCACTCTTCTTTGGCACTACTTGCACGGGAGATATCTACTTACTATCCGAAATTGGGTAAATAACCCCACAATCAAGCAACTTGATAATCTCGTCTTTCACAACTTTCATCATGGGAGGGTGAAGTCGACGTTGAGCTTCCTTAGTCGGCTTAGCTCCTTCTTCTAACAAGATACGATGAACACATGTAGTAGGGCTTATTCCCTTGATGTCCGCTAAGGTCCAACCTATAGCGGTCTTGTACTTCTTAAGCACTCTTACTAAATCAACCTCTTGCTTCTCACTAAGCATTGAAGACACAATAACCGGTAGTATATCTTCTTCTCTAAGATAAACATACTTTAAGTGACTAGGGAGTTCTTTAAGTTCTAACTTTGGGGCCTCTTCCACACTTGGTCGAAATTTGATTGTGGCACTTGGAATTGACAAGAACGAATTCACTACTACAAAAAACTCAATACACAACGGTGCTGCACCGTTGTGTAAGTTCGAAAAAACCGTCGTATATCTCGAGCTTGTGTGATGAAACGTCCAACAACCAACTTATAATTTCTGTTGTACAACTTATATGCCATGCCATGGCTGGCTTGGCATTCGCTGCACTGACATGTCTAGTTCATACAACAGAATATACATACTTTTATGTTGTGTAAGTTTTAAACATACAACAGAATATTGCAATTTTATTCTGTTGTCTGATTCGCACAACAGATTTCATCTCCCACTTATTTAGTTGTCTGATTCAGACAACTGATTTCGTTTCATTTTTATTGAGTTGTATGATTCTACAAATCAAACAACAGATTTGAGGATTTTGTGACACAGGTTTGATGCGGCTTTTAGTCATATTGTACAACATATGATATTTTTACAGTTGTATTATTCGACAACCAGACAACAGAATTGAGCTGTTTGTGACACTGGTTTGATTCGGCTTTTGGTCATATTGTACAACACATAATGCTGTTATAGTGTTGTATAAGTTTCTATCACACAATAGATTTAAGCATTTGGTCATATGACCACTTTGTTATCTAAGCCTCAAATACACAAGAAATGAGGTCTCAAAAAGCATGTAAACTGTTGTACATTGAACCATTACCATTTCCATTTCCAGAAGAGCAGTCTTTGCAGATACAATAATTATACATAAATTGAACCATTCTACATATCATTCAAGTGGCCGGAGCACACTAATGTACCACATAGATGCATAGAGCAAAAGCAAACTAAAACTTAACTAGCATTTCAACTGAAACCATGAAAGGCACAAGCTGATATTGTTCAAAATTTGCTAGCAATAATCCGACATACCTAGCTAGCATTCAGCTGAAACCATGAAGGCACAAGCTGATATTGTTCAAAATTTGCTAGCAATAATCCTACATACCTAGCTAGCATTTCAGCTGAAACCATGAAGGCACAAGCTGATATTGTTCAAAATCTGCCAGCATTAGTCCTATATATACATACATACATAGCTAGCTTAAACCGATAAGTTTATAAAACATAAGCACATATAAACATCACTGCCAAACCCATTTCAGAAGCCCTATGAACATTCCTACACCAAATTGCTGACAATGAACTTCGCCCACTCATTCCTTACCACATCTATTTCATCTTGTGTGTACTGTAGGCCATTGTCTCTCCTGCCCCACTGAAAAAGAAATCGAATGTATACAATATTAGACGTCAACATTATCCCAAAAAGTCATTCAAACACAGCAGCATGTCATTCAAACACAGCAGCAGAAAGCAGCTGAAAATGACCTATTAGACAGATTTTCGAAAGCAGCAGAAGTCATTCAATAATCTGTCTTCTGACATGCAGTAGAAAACAGAAGACAGATTCAGTAGACAGATTTTTGAAAGCAGCAGAAAACAGAAGTCATTCAAATACCTAGTAGACAGATTTTCTGACATGCATATTTAGTTATACCACAAGAACAGCAGCATAACACAAGAATAAGTGCATATACCTAAGACTGTGATTACAGAATTATTAGGAATGAACCAGCATCCTAAATTCCTAATACAAGCAATTCAATTAAACACAAAAGCAGCAGAAGACAGTGATTGTACCCATAACTGAGAATTACCAGCTTTCATTCCCTACAATGAATGAACATGTGATTAGGTACGTCAAGGATCAGTTAGAGAACAGAATGATGGACTTCAAAGCAAGTAGTAACTTTTAGTTCATTAAACAATAAATGCTTAAATGACATGAAATTATTGCATGTCCAGCACAATAGATTGTGTCCTACCAAACCAATATTGCATGCACAAAGCATAATAGTCACTTTCACATAGAGAACTTTGAAAGAGAGAAAAAATTACCAGATATTACCATTTTCAAAGATTTATCTGCTTTGTACAAAATAGTATAGCAGCATCCAAACACTTTAAGGTGCAACTTGAAAGCCAAAAACAATGCCAATTGTTCCAGAAAACAGAAGACTTTCCACATACCCCAACAACAACATATATCATGGAACTAAATAATAACATATGTTAAAAACTGCCCCAACAACAAAAGAGACGTAATAAGAGATCAATTACAGTCCCACATACCCCAATCCAACAACAATTACAAAAATAAGAGACAGTCTCTACAAAACTAGGTACAAAATATAAAACTAGATTAGTCACCTTCCAATACTTTGAGACACGCTAGATCAGAGTTCACTTCTTTCTTGGTTCGATCAATTTAGGTCGAATTACAACAGATATTTCCTGCATATATACACCAAGGTGATTACAAATAAGTAAATTTCATTTTCGCCTTGATACGTAGAACAAGAGGAAAACAGAATTACCTCCACATTGTTCAAGCACTGAGGCTAGAAAACTTTGTAATTGGTGAAACAATATAAGATGTAAATGTGACCCTCAGAAGTCCAAATGCATGCAAAATCCAGAACCACTCACAAGAGTCGAGTATATGCAAATCCTTGAGAAGGTTCATCCCATCAGTGCCTCCAAATACGAATAGATTCTCACACAACTGGTTGTGTGGTTTTTATCACTGGTTGGCTCCATGTAAGCATACCTGCACACAGCAACTCACAATCAACAACTCACAATCAACAACTCACCCCTAAAAACAAAACCCCAAAACCTAGTCTTGTATAACATTAACCCAAAACAAAGAAAATACAAGTCTGAATGAAGGCCTTATCTGCACAAACGTCAAAATTTTAGAGTCGCATCTTCAAATTCCTAATTTCTAATCTCAATTCCCAATCAGGCATACCAAAAGTTCAGAAAGTAAGAGCAAGCTATGAACAAAAAGTAACTGACCTTGGCGACGCGGAGGAGGGCGAGCTCCACCTTGAGATCCTTGAGCTTGGCCAACAGATCGGCCTTCAACTTCCGCCTCAGCTCGTATACCTTCATTCTGGCTGTGACAGATTCAAACAGCAACGACCAAGAACAGAAATTGAAGATGGGTAAATTTGAAACAGAGAATAATGAATTTGAAGATAGAGAGAAATGGGTAACCTACCATTTGGGAATTTCCTCTCCATGTTTGTGTCCTTCACTAAACAAATGACCTATGTAAATGTGTCCTTCAAATTGGTTTTCCTATGAAACACATTTGTCCTTAGTATACATATCAACCGAACTTGATAGTTAGGTAACAATGTATCGAAACGATCAACAGCCATCTATTTCAATTCAACATGTTACGAAATCGAAAAGAAAGAAGCTTTACCTTCCCTGTTTGAATATCCATCTTGCGCCACTGATGACTGAAACACACACACAAACTAAAACGTTAAGAGATTGAACCCCAGGAACCACACAGTCATTAAACTGCTTTAAGAAAAATGCAAAAGGCAAACTCACCCTGCCATCAACATAGCACCAGAGACCGACACAGCTCTGCCACATCTAGGTAAGAGACGAAGCAACCTGTCGAAAAAATTACAAAGAATCAATATATCCCCAAATTTCAATTCATAAATCCCCAAATTACAAAATTGAAGCAATTACATAATTAGTTGAATTGATTAGTTGGAGAGAGACGAACCGAATGGAACTTACAGGGCTGGGCCCCATCTTTAAAGAGAAACCAGGGCCGAGTTTAGTCATTACCGAGGAGCTGAAGACGACGGCGATCTAAGAGAAGACGAGGCACTGGGCTTAAAGGAGATTATGAGGCCTAGGGTTAGGGTTGCAACGACGGAAGTGCCGCCGAGGTCAAGGAGGAAGGCGGTCAGGGGACGAGTGCGAAGACGACTCAGGCTAAATCGAAGGGAGACGGGATGGGGGAGAGAGGTGGTGGCGGAGGTCAAAGGGCGAGGGCGTGGATTCGAGGAGGAAGGTGGACCTTGGAACCTTGGTTTATTGGCAGGCTAAATCGAATTTATGGATTGAAATCGTAAGAGGGTTTCGAGTTTAGGGCTTACCCTTTTCGAGTTTAAGATTCTGTTGGACGAGGTGAGCGTGACGGCCGGCCGGAGTGAAGGTGAGAGTGAGAGTGAGAGTGGTTTTGAGAGAGAAGCCTTTGAGTTGTTTTTACGCTTGAGAGGGCTCGGGGATTTGAGAGAGAGAGGAGAGAGAGAGAGAGATGTGAAGAGAGGAGGGGGTGTTAAATATTTTCTAAGTTTATGACACAACAGAAAATATATGAAATGTCTGATATTTTTTAGACCCAATTTAAAAGAGAGGGAATTTTGCCGCCTGCTATAAATTTGGAGAGTTTGACATAGCATTAGGTTTTCCTTCATACAATAGAAAACTTTTAAGCTGTTGTACTAGTTTTCTTCACTTTGCACTTGGTATTCCACTCGGTGGTTTCTTGTAGAAACTTCAAAATAGTTGCACAACAGAGAAGATACAAATTGTTGTGGGATTTTTAACACACGTATGTTTCAAAAACTCAAAGTCCATGGAGGCAAAGTTCCCGCTTTGAAGGGGCAGCATTTCAGTCATTAGAGCCAAAATGAATCTGGCCCAAACACAAGCAAAACAAGTCATACAACAAAACTACAAAATTCTGTTGTACAAGTATTTGTCACTTTGCACTTGGTGACACCTAATGCAGGATGTGACATTATCACACAACACAAAACAATAACTTTGTTGTCTGTCCATCTAGACCTTGCCCAAATTTGAGTTTCAATGTCGGAGGGAATTCTGCCGCCAAGATTTTCATTAATCATACAATAGAAAATGTGTCTCAGAGTTGTGTGACAAAATCTGGAAAAATGTTTTTCAGAATATGGAAAATGTGTACCATCATACAACACAAATTATTCACTTTAGGTTGTGTGAAACAGTTCAGTGATTCACACAACATGTAACTTTCAAAGTGTTGTCTGATTTGTGTTGTGTATTGAGTTTTTTGTAGTAGTGATTAAAAGCCTTGGCATAGGGCCGAGCCTCTAGCTCGGCACAAATCTTCATTAAGCTCGGCTCCATCATAAAAGTTTCGGCAATGTTCCCTTGCTCGGCAATGCTTGGCTCGGCTCCCTCTTTCTCATGCATGATTCGTTCTCCCCTCTTGTCAAATCCGACCCCTTGCTCAATCGATAATTGCTATGCGTCGAGCGAGGTCGACATAACTTGCTCGACCTCCTCCAAAACATCAATGGCACAACCCTCCTTCAAATCAACATTGGGGAATTTCATGGCATCAAACACATTAAACTTGATCACCTCACCATCAAACTCCATAGTTAGGTTGCCCTCGGCCACATCTATCTTTGTGCGTGCTGTCCTCATGAATGGTCGCCCTAGTAGCAATTGAGTGCTATTGACCGGCGAATCCTCCATCTCAACCACATAAAAATCGGCAGGGAAAATCAATTGGTTGACTTGCACCAACACATCCTCCACATAACCCTCCGGATACTTACTTGAGCGATCTGCAAGTTGAATGATGACATTGTCCTTCTTGAGAGGCCCTATACTCAACGTTTGATACACATTGAGTGGCATGACATTGATCGATGCTCCCAAATCTAACATCACATCCTCAAAACGAGTGTTGCCTATCACACAAGGCACATTGAAGCTTCCCGGATCCTTCATCTTTGGTGGCAACTTTCTTTGAATAACGGCCGATACCGTCTCGCTCATAGTCACCACACGAGTCTCCCTCGTATGCCTTCTAGCTGTGCAAAGCTCCTTCAAAAACTTAGCATACTTCGGTACTTGCTTAATGCACTCCAACAAAGGGATGTTGACTTGCACTTTCCGGAAAATCTCCAACACCTCCTCATCAGACTTATCCTTCTTCGATTTAGCAAAGCGAGAAGGGAATGGAATACTTGATGTCGGTACCCCTCCCCTACTTGCTTGGTTCGACACTAACTCATTCTTTGATGTTGCGGGATCATACTCAAGTTCATTGCGCAGCCCCTTGTCCTTCACATTGTTGCCGGCCTCTCTACCTTGCTCGGCATCATGATTTTTCTCGGCAGCAGCCCTGCCGGCCTCCCTATCTATCACGGCAGATTGCTTCCTGGCTGCAGCATTGCCGGCTGCAGCCCCATTGTTTACATCAACATGGTTGCCGGCAATTGCAGGTCCGGCAGCCATCTCTTCTTCCTCAATAACATCGAAAGTTACTCGCTTCTTCTTTGGACTTGTTGGAGGAAACAACTCTCTTCCACTTCGAGTTTGAATCACTTTGGCTTGCTCGTTCCTCGGATTAGGAATCGTATTGCTTGGCAACTTCCCTTGCTCATTAAATCTTCCCATAAAATCTACAACTTGGCCCATTTGAGTTTTGAGCTCACCAATGTCCTTTTGATGATTTTGTTGCCCCGCGAGCAATGCTTGAGTCGCACTTGACAAAGATTGGATCAAAGCATCATAGTTCGGATTGCTCGATGCGGCGTGGCCTTGGCTCGGCCCTCCTTGTTGTGGCACGGCTTGGTGAGTGTTCGGCATGGCATTGTAGTTGCCAAGGTTCGGTTGAAATGGCTGCCGAGGCACAAATGGTGACCTCGGTGCATATGGTGCTCCTCCCTCTCTCGGTTGCATAGGTGCCCTAAGCACATTGTCATTATTTGCCCATCGAAAGTTCGGATGATCATTGAACCTTGGATTGAAATTTCCAAAATGTTGACCTCCTTGAAAGCCAATTGCATTGCACTCCTCTACTCCCTCATTAACTCCAAATTGAGGGCATTGTTCGGTCTCATGGCTCTCGGTGCAAATTCCACAAACAATAGCACGCTTCTTCATCAAATTACTCACCAAGTCGGTAAGCTTGTCCACTTTCTCCTCTAATTTTGAGCTCGAAGACATCTCATGCACTTTCTCATTCCTTTGCACATTGCTCCGTGCCATGCCAAATTGTTGGTTGTTCAAGGCACGAACTTCCAACAAGCTTCTTGCCGCACCGGCATTCAACTCCAAAAAGCTACCTCCCGCGGCCGAGTCAAGAAACTCTCTCTCCATGACACGCAATCCCTCATAGAAATATTGTAGCAAGAGCCCATCGCTAATGCCATGCGATGGATACAAAGAAACTAGGGACTTGAACCTCTTGTAGTAGTCGAAGAAAGTCTCATCTCCGGCTTGCTTCACACTAGTAATTTGCTTCCTCAGATCAGTGATGCGTGAAGCAGGAAAGTACTTGAGCAAGAACTCATCCATCATAGAACTCCACGAAACAATGCGACCACTAGGCACCTCAAACAACCACTCCTTCGCTTGATCTTCTAATGAGAACGGAAAACCTTCATCTTGAAGTGTTGCAAATCGGTCCCTCTTGGACACATAGACTCCGTGGTGAAGTTAAACCACTGTAGATGCTTGTTAGGGTCCTCACTAGGCATCCCATAAAACGATTTCAGCTTATGGAGGAATCCACTCCTCAATTCAATCTCTCCAGTCTTGTCAGCTTCCAAGGGAGGATAAGTGATATTCGAAGGAGCAACTCCAGCTCCAGCAACATGACCATTCTGTGATCGGATCGAGGCCATTATCTCTTCTTCTTCCTCTGATTCGGCAAAGGCTACAAATTCTGGATTCTCAAGATCACACGACGACGAAACAAAAGATGGGGAGCTCGGCAAAGAATCAGAAATGGACGGCAATGATGAAACTGATGAACTGGTTGGTGACGATGGTGGTAATGGCACAAAACGAGCAATAGCGAGTTCTTGATCTAAACGTTGCAAACGGCCTTGAAGATCTCTTGTCCAAATATTAGATTCGGACATGCATTATTTCTGAAATTTGCAACATTTAAACAAGTTAGAACATCGTAAAGAATACAAATACAAGAATATACATCATTACAAGCCACGGCATTGGCGATTACAATAATCTTTTAAACAATGTCACACAAACACATTCGGCAAACCACAAAATAACACTCGGCAAAGCACAAATATATTCGGCAATAAGAGATCAAAAATTGAAACGTTCATGATAACATGACCATTGGATGAACTCTTATTGCACAAATATATTCGGCAATAAGAGTCCAAGAATGAACTCCCTTGGATATTACTTATCCAAGGGAGGATAAGTAATATTAGAAGGAGCAACTCCAGCTCCAGCAACATGACCATTCTGTGATCTGATTGATGCCATGATCTCTTCTTCTTCTTCTAATTCGGCAAAGGCCTCAAACTCTGGATTCTGAAGATCACAAGACGATGACACTACTGATGGTGAGCTCGGCCCTGACTCAGATACTGACGGCACTAGGGGTGAACTCGGCAATGATGATGACACTGATGAACTGGTTGGTGACGATGGCGGTAATGGCACAAAACGAGCAATAGCGAGTTCTTGATCTAAACGTTGCAAACGGCCTTGAAGATCTCTTGTCCAAATACTAGATTCGGACATGCACTATTTCTGAAATTTGCAACATTTAAACAAGTTAGAACCTCGTAAAGAAATAGAAGACAAGAATATACATTATTACAAGCCACGACATTGGCGATTACACAACATATTTCAACAATGATTCACATATAAACATTCGGCAAACACAAAGATTTGGGCAAAGCGCAAGTATGGTTCGGCAATAAGAGAGCATAATTCAAAACGTCCGAGATCATGTAATCGCTAAGTCTAATTTCTTTTAAAATTTGTTCTAACTCTCGAAGTACGTGGAGCAGAGGAGATAACGGTGCAATGGACTGATACAGCCCCCGGTAGTATCATGCTTAACCCGATATACCTCAAGAGTTTGAACCACACAACATGTTTTATCTTTGAAGAAAATAGGTCACATATGTCAAGTTATGTTCTAGCGTCTAAAGTGAGGTGATGCTTCGGCACAAGCTGTCGACTAGGTCGTGCGTATTTTACGTTTCAAAGGTCATTAAATCACGGAGGGCGAACCCCCTACAGGAACCAGGCAGGACTCGTTGTTGGACACCACGGAGGGCGAACCCCCTATGGACTCACTCACCGAGAATGAACATCAGTCTATGGGCCTTGAGATCCAGTTAAACAAACCTGAGAACCATATCTATGATAATAATTTCCCCATACTTTGTAAAACAAACACGGATCCCTAGCAGTCTACAAATGTTGATTAAAACCGCCCTCAACCTCATAGAAGTAATACCATTGCCGAAAAGACGCTTATATGCGTGGGGGGGGAAGTATCTCGCGTTTCCCAATCTACATAGAAACGGTCTCCGACATAGCACCATTCACATGAAGGGTTTTGGTTATGAACAACAAAAGTGGCTTCACCTACATGTTACACTTTAGAAACTACAATAAACTCAAACATTGGTTTGCTCGAACTGCTGTTTTGCAGCCATCTTTTGGGTGACTTCCCGAACTCCGATTGATCTGAAATTTTAACACAACATTCCTCAGCATATGAATATTAAGCACGCCAAATTTCATAGAATTTGCACAAGGATAGATCACAGTTTCACTCATCTCAAAATCACGAAAAAGACATATTTTGCATTATTTTCCAGATTTCTCAAACTTAGTCATTTTTCGGATTCTAAAGCACATTTGATAAAAACTCTACCAAATCGACACTAAACTAAATTATGACTCTATCTTAGACAAATAAGGGTTAAACAAAGTATAAATGAGGGCATAAGCATATAATATCGTCGCACATTGTGCTCCTATCACAGGGCTCCAGTGGAGGCGACTGCTGAGCCTCGGCTGCCTGTACGAGTTGTCCGGGATGAGTATGCCAACGGTAAACGAATTCCGGGCACTGTACAGGTTATAATACTCGAAGAAGCGAGGGTCCCGGGGTTGTCTGTCCTTCAACTCTCGGTGCTTTCAACCTATCATCACCAATATGCCTTCTTGGGTGCATAACAACTGGAGGAAGAAGGTGGTGATGGCGGGCGGGAAGTGGCAGAAGAGGAGGTAGATGTACCGGGTTCCTGATGTCTTCCAGCCCCTTGGGGATCAATCGTTCGAGCTCTCCGAGTTAGAGCAGGAGAGGATCACGACCATACTTGGATGTTGGGACGATCTCGAACGGAGCTCTTACAACTTCATCCGGCGGGAAGTGTTGGAGTATTGCTGTCTCGGGTGAGATCCCGGTGCGTAGCAAGTCCTAGCGGTGACACTTTTGCTAACTTTTAAATACTGACCTTTGCTCGTCCTGCAGGTGCATCTTCCCGGGCGGTCATTAAACCCGACACCACCCTATCCATGGACGGTGAAGAGCTTCTCGCGAGGCTGAAGGAGAAAGGCGAGGCCGTTTCGCGGACCTCGGTGGACGAGGAGTCCGGTCGGCTTACGGTTCATCCCGAGCCGTGGGCTATGGATGTTGAGGACGACGGCTATGTCCTGGCGCGTGTGAAGAGCCACCCTGCTGCGCCCAAGGCGGGACCCGGTAAGGGCAAGACTACCGGGGGGCCACTAAAGATTCCCGGTGGAGTGAGTCGGATTCCGTACCAACCGGGGTCAGTCCCGCTCGTCACCCGGGTCACCCGATTAGGCGCGCAATCTTCTTTGCCTGACGGCCAGGTGAGAAGCGGCGGAGGATCATGGACGTTCCTCCCTCCACGCTGGTGACGCTGACCGGCGGGTCGTCCGGTGAGAATCTTGCCAAATGGCTCAAGGTAACCGGCGGTGCATCGAGTTCCGCTGGGGAAAAGGCTGCCGCTGCCCTGCAGAATAGCCCCGTGCCTGCGGAGGCAAAGAGGGGAAGCCCGGAGAGTGCACTCGCCCGGCAGCTGGCGGCAGACTTGAAGGTAAGAATTGCCTTGGACTGGACAGGTCTGAGGTCACCGGAGCCTTAGCGGGCGGGAAGCGCCAAAAGTTCAAGGAGTCGGTCCTGCAGGTAAGAATTGCCCGGTGCCACTGTACCGCTCGTAACTCATTTCCTTTGTTGCATGCTTAATTGGCTCTCTGTTGTTATGCAGCTGCTGTACAATCTGTATCAGCCCGATCCGAGCGAGGAGCTGAAGAGGCAGGTGGCCGAGCTGACAGAAGCCCGAGAGCGGCTGGAAGCAGAGAGGTCCCGGCTGGAGCGGGAGAAGGCCAGATCGGAGGAGAGGGCCAAGAAGCAGGTGGCCAAGCTGGAGGAGCAGGTCCAGAGCCTGGAGAAGGAGAAGGAGCTGGCTGAGGAGGAGAAGGCCGAACTGGAGGCCAGAGTGGACGAGCTCCAGGTGGGAGCTGCCGCTGTGCGCGCCGCCTCTGCCGCTGCGGCCGGGGAAGAGGACCCGGAACTGTACGAGCGGGTTGTTCTCAAATACCATGAGAGCGATCAGTTCCTTCAGATCCTGGAGAAGGCCAGGGAATCGGGCATCGCGGATGCGTACACGGAATGGGAGCAGAAGGGGTACCTGGATACTTCCCGGATGTCGAAGGCTGCTGATGAAGATATTCATGAGCAGTCGGATATCCATACTTCCCGGATGTCTTGCTCCCGGTCGGGATCTGCTCTCCTTTCCCCTATATACCGTTGGAGCTGGCCGTTACTAATCAAACCCTCCACCGCTGTCTTGAGAGCACAACACTGGCTCGTTCGATGAGTAGCCTCATCATGATAGGAGCAGTACTTGCCCGTTTGCGCCGTGGTAAGCTTCCCCTTCGGGTACTTTCTCCTGGGCGGTGGGGGAATGATGTTCCCATTCTCGAGCAAAATGTCCTCGTATGAAGAGGTGAGAGCGGTGAAGACCTCTTGACCGGCCGGTTGTGCTGGCATGATTGCCAGGGGGCGCTCTTGGCTCGCCCTGGGGTTTATCATGGTAGGGCCTTTGCTGCCGTTGCCCCCAATTTCTGCTGGGCCGGCTCGGTCGGGCAGATCGGTTCTTGGTCCGCTGGCTGGTCTTGTCTTCTTGGCGGGGTGGGGGGTGCTCTTCCCGGGGGCGGTCTTCCTGCTGCTCTTCCCGCTTCCTCTTCAGCAGGTGCTGCCCGTACCTCTCGTGATCGGCCTGGGATGCCGGATGGCCATTGCCATCAACTCGTCATACCCCTGCGGGAGTTCCACCCGCACGGCGTAGGAAAATTTTCCCGGCCGGAGCCCTTGCTTGAACGCCATCTCGGCGATACCTTTGTCAAGGTTCCGAACCCCGGTCGTTGCCGTCTGCCAACGGTTGACGAAGGTCCTCAATTCCTCGCCGGGCGCTTGCATGCAGTTGAAGAGGATGGTCGATGTCCGGGCTCCCTCTTCCCGGAGGATGAAACGACCTACAAACCGGTCGGCCAACTGTTCGAAGGCCTCGATTGAGTTTGCCGGGAGCTCATAGAACCAGCTGAGCGCCTCTCCAGACAGAGTTTCCTGGAAAATATTGCAGCACACTCCATCGGAGTAGCCCTTGGCGCATGTCTGGGACCGGAAACTATCCAGGTGCTGGTACGCGCAGCCGGATCCCGAGTAGGTGAGTTTGAGGGACTTCTGGTTACCAGACCTCCCCGACTCCATAACCCGGTGCGAGAAAGGGCCCATGCGCTCGTTGAACCGTGCGTCTTCCATCGGCCGTGCCGCTCTTCTCTCGTTGGCCTCCATTTGGGCCTTCAAATCTGACACAGTGTCGGCGAGCATCTGCAATGCCTGTGCAGTCGGGGCCACGGCTTCATCCTCGAACGAAGCGTGTGGCTGAAGGGGCGTCGACGAGCTCTTGGGCGGTGCCATGCCGGCCGGTGACTCCGCTCGCTCGGGATCACTGAGCCTGCCTGATGACTGCCCCGCTTCAAGCCGTAGAGACTCAGTTGGTGGGGGTGCTTGTGCCCTGGTCATAGCTTCGCTGCGCTGTTGTCCTCTCTCCAGGGCGGCTACCAGGGCAGCATTCACCGCCTCCATTTCTTCATACCGGGCGTTGGACTTGGCTCTATCCTGGTCGCCCTCCTCACGCAGGTGACTGACCTCTGCGGCCATTGCCCGTAGTTCTCCCGCCATACTGCTCTGGTCGGGGCTGTACGTGGTGTCTCGGTCACTATTACAGCGCGGGCTCTCCTCTCGGTCACTCGGATCATCCGAGAACGTCAGAGAAAAGCCCCGGTGCACAGGCCTGTCGTTCTCCGCCATGCCTTTCCCGCGCGAGCTGTCGTGGTGTGGCCCCGGCGTGCCGGTTGGCCTCCCACAGCTCCCGCCTTCCCGATCGCCCTGGTCGCCGCGCTGTTCCCGCATAACGACCGGGGTGGAGACAAGCGTTTGCACTGGTGCAACACGCTGCTCCTCGGCGGTATTCCTTTCCTGTCTTGCTTCCGAATTCTCTGCCATCGATAGTGCTTACGTGGTTTCTTGTCCAAAGTTCCCACAGATGGCGCCAATTGTTTCTGCACAAACCCGGGGGCCTGGTAGAGACAGATGAATCTTCACGTGAACTCCTGTAAACCTGCTTACTAAGGGGAAAACCGGGCGGGCCGGTCTTCTCCTCTCCGATGCCTAAGTTAGTATAGTTGGAATAGATATAACTTAAACACGTATATAAGCAGTAGGAAGGATCAGTTACCTATTAATGAGGGTAGTTGGGGCCCTTATATAGGTGGTCAGGAGTGAGGTCTGGCCTTACCCTTCGATGTGGGACTAGTTCCCTTCTGTTTGCACACCAAAGGGCAGTTCTGGTGACCTCTTTGGCACACAGGCGCCCCCGGTCCCCGGGCCCCTGGTGGCAGGATAGACTGCAGGGCCCCGAGGCCGGGTGCTGGTGATCCGGTCCTGGGCCTCGGGCCGGCCCCTGGTACACTAGCTACGGGTCTGTGGGCCTGCTGTAGCCCCTCTGTGGCTACTGTCAACATGATACGACCCGAATCTCTAGTTATTTTTGACAGTTTTATCTTTTATTTTTACGTTCCGAGAAATTATTTTTGCGATTCGAAAGTTCTAAATGTTGACTTTTAATTAAGTTGATCCGACGAAGAATTTTATTTCTCGACGAGATAGAAGACGTTGAAACGAGTTCGTGGACATGTGGCACGTTTAATTTGGAGTTCGTGTCAAAAAGTTACGACCTAAAAATCGGAAAGTTGCCGTTTTTGGACGAGTATAAATAGCCGAAAGGAATTTCCTGAAATGGCAACTTTTCTTTTTCCTTTTTTCTTCTTTTTCTCCTCCTTTTCTCCCCGACTCGGCCCGAGCTGCACCGACCGAGTTGCCGCCCTCGGTTCTTTGCCGTCCGACCACCGAACGGCGCGCCACCGGTCACGTTCGAGCCGTCTCATCTTCCTCTTCACCTCTGTAGCAGCGACCCCGCGTGAAAGGCCACCGTTTGGCCGTGCGCAGCTCGAGAAGCACCGCCCCCGATTACACGGAACTCTCTCCTCCGGCCGCCGTTTGACTCGATTCCGGTCGGGAATCAAAGGTCTTCGTCTGCGCAATCGTTCCATGGAAGGAATTGAACTAATTTGCACCAGGTAAGGAGAATTTGGGTTTTGAAATTCTAGGGTTTTTGTGGATTTTGGTGGAGGTTGTGATTTTGATGTTTTTGGTGTAATTGGAGGCTAGAATTGAGTTCAGGATATTGATTTCAGTCGAATGGGTGTATTTTGGTACTCGATTGGTGGAAATTGGGAAAAATTGGAGGTAGCGGAGGTTCGGCCGCCGTGTCGGCTGCCGTTTGCAGCGGCTGAGGTTATTTTTGGCGGCGGGGACGATGGGGACGAGTTCCTGAGGGGGTGGCGATGATATTGGGTGATTTTGGAGTCGATTGGAGGCGTTTCTGGCCTCCTGTGGCGGAGCTGCCGGCAGCGGGGCGGCGGCGCTGCTACTGTCGGCGGCGAAAGGTAGAGAAAGATAAAAAGTAAAAAAGTAAAACGATAAAAAATAAATCAGTAAATGGTAAATAGTAAAAGTAAAAGGTAAACAGTAAAAGTAAATGGTAAATAGTAATTCTGACTATGACCATTTATGGTTGACTTTCCAAATTACTGTTTGACCAGTGATTTTTACTGTTGACTTATCGTAAAAAGGTTAAAAGCTTATTAAAAGGGTTTTACGACGAAATAATCAATAAAAGAATGGATCGGACTCGGGATGGGTGTCCTGAGTAATTTTGGGACGTAAATTGTTTCGGTATTTGAGACGTAATTCCAATACCGATAACCAGATTTGAAATTAGGACGTCTTGGGCGAGCGAGGACGTTCGTAAATTTAACGTTTACGATAAATTATAGATTCCGCAATAATTATAGTTACGTCTCTATTACAGGTCGAGAAGTTACTCGACGGGACGAGAGCGCGGGATAGCGGCGCGCTCGGCCGTACTGTGAGTGGATTTTTATTTTAAATGAATGCATGCATAACAATTTTTATGAAATGCGGTTTATTTTAAATAAATGATTTCAGAAGCCTGATAATTCATATAATTAAAAGGATAATGATATTTACTACTATTTTTAGTATTATGTGATTTTACCCAGAAATGTGATTTCCGAAAATAGTATATTTTAATTATTCATAATTGATCATGCTGAATAAGTTTTAATTGTATTTTATATTTAAAAGACCGGAAATGAGGTTTCCGGGGAGTTTATAATTTCATTATTTATGATTTCACGACATGTGAGACATGTCGATATTATATATTCTTTTCGGTATTATTTTTATGACATTGAGGCATGTCGGATATATATATATATATATATATATATATATATATATATATATGTTCTTTCGAGGCTATGATTATATTTTATTATATATATATATATATATATATATAAGCCTCAGATGTGCGGTCGGGGACCGTACGGATTTATTATATACAAGGAGAAGTGTCTTTTCTGTTTTGTTTTCGGATTTTCACCATATCAGGGTCCGTATATATATTGATGCTAGCTAGCTTATTAACCTCATCCCACGCGAGGTGACGACTTGACCATGTAGGTCAGATTCACGCTCGGTGATCGACGAAGGGTTGTGTAGAGGTTTAGCGTGGGACGTTATAGAGTCTGGGAGACTCAACCCTTAGCCTGGGAGGCTTACTATTAAATGGTGATAACCTTCCCCTATTATAAAAATCGGTGATGATTTTTATATTATTTGGTTTTTGAGAATATTTTCTCTATGAAACTTTCTATTATTTAATAAATATCCGAACCAGCGGGACTAGGGTTTTTATGTGACCAATGGTATTGGTCGTGAAATATTATGAATTGATTTTCAAAAGTACATTGGTTTGAATATATATAAACAAAATAATTATTTTTTTATTGAATTATATCAGCGAGGCTGATTTTTAAATATGATTTTTTAAAAACGTGGGACGCTTTATTTATAATGCATGCATTGTGGTTTTTATTTCTAAAACCTTGGGAAAGTAATCGATACTTGCATTTAAAGTATTATATTAAATTCTTTTATTTTTATCCACTCACTCTAACGTTTTTAATTTACTTTTCCCTGGGCCTTTCGTTTTAAATCGCCCAGTTCGCAGAGTAGTTTATTTGAGGTCAAGGGTACTCGGAGTCGAGACATAGTCATCGTCGTTTTTACTTCCGCTTGGTAGGATCTATTGATCCTTTTACTCTTTGATTTTTATCCCCAGTTCCTTATTTAGATTGCTCTTATAATATGTGAATAAATTAAAAGTGATTTTGTATTTGTCCTGTGGAAGTTGTTTGAATTTTTGGGGGGGCAGGTGGCTCCTGGAGTCAAGATGATGATTGTAGAAGTGTTTTCTGTTTGTTTGGCAGGTTTGGGATGTCTATTCTAAGAGAGGTCATGCCGATTTTTTGTTAAAATCTCTCTTATGGTTGTCCCCGCAGGACCTTACCCGGATTTCAGAGTGAAATCCGGTTCGGGTCCTGTCATTTATAGTAGAGTCTTGTATTTAGTTTACTAGGGACTAGCAAAAGATAAGTGCGAGGTAGTTGATAGGAGCACAATGTGCGACGATATTAATGTGTTATTATCCCTTATTTGTGCTTTGTTAAGTCTATTTAGAGTAAGATAGAGTCATAATATAGTTTAGTGTGGTTTTGGTAGAGTAAGTATAGAAATTGAGGAAAAAGTGCAAATTATGTTGTTTTCGTGATTTTGAGGTTTGTGTCAAACTGACTTATTCTTTTCCAAATTTGATGACATTTGGCAGGCATATATTTGGTAAGTTGAAGTTTATTTTTACAAAAATTCAGATCAATTGGAGTTCGGGAAGTCACCCAAAAGATGGCTGCAAGTTCGCAGTTTGAGCAAAACGATCGACGGACTACCAGGATTTTTATGGGACTGTGTCCTGACTTCCAGGACTTCTGTACAACACTTCACTTAGGACTAGAGGCTGTGCCTTATATGGATGGAAAGCCCTATGAGTCTAGTTTCTCTAGGACTTCAAATCACATCAATCGGAGCATTCAGGAGGGAGTTATGCTAGATTTATTGAAGCAAGGTTAATTCTGCCGAGAAACAGTGTTTTGTGTAAGTAAAGCTTTCCTTTGGACTTTTGATGCACAAATCAGCTGTGATGGACTTAAATACTTGTTGGACATGTCCATACTTACTTAATGAGAAGATCCCATGATGAAAGTTCAGTCAAAGGAAGAGTCTAGAAGATCAAGTATTGGCCAAGCAATTAAGTTGAGAAAAAGAAGGAAACCTAATTCATTATGGTTTCATCCTTTTTGCCGGCCTCTCCTATTATTTTCTCTATAAATAGGCATGGTTTCAGAATAGAAGATCATCATCTCACCACTATACAGTCGAGCCAAACACTTGCCAAAATTCTAGATAGTTTACTTAGCCATAATTTCATTCAATTCACCTTTGTACTATTCTGATCATTCACCATACTCTTGAAGATTCTTCTTAAGCTTTTTAAAGTGTGACTTTTACCTATGGCTTTGTATTCTTTATTTGATTGTGTAATTTACAATTTTATTAAAGGCTATGTAGAGTTTTTGGTTTTGAATATATTACATGAATTTTGGTTCTTGGATTGATTTTCGTGTTTTGTTTTCAACTTGTAACATGTAACGATTTTAACAACATGATTAGGGCAGTAGGTTTCGATGCTTGTATGTATTTTTCTTGATTTGTTTCTTGAATGCTTTAGATAAATTATTGTTTGAAGGCAGCCCTTGTCAATGGTTGTTTCTTGGATTTCAGTTTTATGAGCTAGAGATTTACTTAGGTTATTTCATACGCTGGAGTAGTTCTATTAATCTAAGTTGTCTATAGAGTTAAGATTCAAGAACATGCATGTAAAATGATAGGTGACGCTATTACATGTTTCATGTTTCCAATTCGGCTTATGGTCTTATGTGCTCTTTGTGTTTAAATTCTACGCTGGTGTGTTTTTAAACTGATTAGCATAACTTAGGTTATATGCTGGAGTTGATTCTAAGTATTCTTAAGAAGTCTTAACGATTAATGAACCGCTGGTGGTCTTTAATTAGAATTGGAATTAGGATTTGCATAAAGATGTTGATCGAACGCCAAAGCGACTCAAGCAATCCTAAAATATATACATTTTCAATCGTTAGTAGTATAGAAATAGGTAGGGATCGTTCTAGCCGGGGATTAAAGGTACCTGAAATATGAGAATGTTAGACAAAAATATTCACATATATACATTAAATCATCACTTCATTGGGGGATAAAGGATCGGCAGTCATAGGGCTTCCCTAAAACTAAAACATGAAAATAAAATCCTATTTCTACTATATACAAGTGATCATCATCTTTCACACCAAGAAATTCACACAAAAGACTCTTTAACATGTAGATTTGTATGCAAGAACGTAAGCAACAAGTATTTAGCATGTTTTTAAGTTCAAATTAGTTTCGATCCCAATTATAGCCTACGAGGTCATCCAATCGTTTGATTACTTAAGTTCTTAAGATTAACTACGAGTATAATCCTAAGGTTATGCTAACCGGTTTTACACGTTTAAATGTTAAGCGTATGAATCACAAATCGAAGATATGTAAACAAGCAAGGTTGTCAATCATCTTATTTAACATGCAAGTTCTAAGGGTTTTACTCTAGGCGAGAACAAAAATCAAGACGACTATGAGTATGAATCATTCATATTCTCTAGTTTGATGAAACCTAACATCTAGATTTACATGCTTCTAGCCAATACTAATGTTTCAGTTTTTAAGTCACATCCCTTAGATTACTAACCAATTTAAATCCTAAACATGCATCTAATACCACTGTCCTAATTATCTAACATACAAATCCACAAGTTAAAATTGCAAAACTACTTTACATAAACTTCAATAAAATCTTCATACAAAAGTTTAACAAAAACCAAGAATTGAAACAAGTTCTTACAAACCACACAAACATGAATAAATACATAAGCCATAGAGGGAGTGGATCACACTTTTAGAACCTTGGAAGACTCTTCAAGACGTGGTGGAATGATGGAAGGCTGCTCGGCAGGAAGCAAGAACAAGGCAAAATTTCCGATGTGGTGATGGAGGGTTTTTTTGGCTAAGTGTTTGAGGTTTGGTGTTTTTGAGACTTGGTAGAGTTTTTGGCTAGTACTTGTGCTTGAGATGAGATGCATTTTATGAGAAATTCGTTGGCTTTATATAGGGGAGAACCTAGGGTTTGCTGGCAGCCAAAAGGAATGGCAATTCCTTGTACTCGTTGGTTTAGTTTTCCTTGTTGGCAAAGTAATGCTTCTCTTGGACTTCTTCTTCTGATCTTGGACTTGGTTCGGCTCAATTAAGTTAGCATGGACATGTCCAACAAGTCTTTAGATCCATAATACCCGATCCATACTTCCATAAATCCAAAGGAGAGCCTTCCTGATGCAACCGGGAAACTTATGGTTTTCTCGACAGAATTGACCTTGCTCCAGTAAATCCAGCATAACTCCCTCCTCCAAGCTCCAATTGATACGATTTCAAGTTTTGAAGACACTAGACTCATAGGGCTTTTCATCCATATAAGACAAGTCCTCTAGTTCTAAGTGATGCATCGTAAAGAAATTCTGGAAGTCAGGACACAGTCCCAGGAAAAATCCTGGTAGTCCCTGGATCATTTTTCTCAAACTGCCAAGTTGCAGCCATCTTTTGGGTGACTTCCCAAACTCCGATTGATCTGAAATTTTGATACAACATACGTTAGCTTGCTAATTTTATACATACCAAATTTCATTAAATTTGGAAAAGGATAAGTTACTCTAACACAAGCCTCAGAATCACAAAAAAGACATATTTTGCATTATTTCCTAAGATTTCTATACTTAGTTATTTTTCGGATTATTAAGCACATTTTTCCAAAACTCTTCTAAATATACACTAAACTATATTATGACTCTATCTTAGATAAATAAGGGTTAAACGAAGCATACATGAGGGCATAAGCATATTAATATCGTTGCACATTGTGCTCTATCAGATGTCGAACTTACTTGCTGCCTTGATTGTGTCGAAATTGCTATGTGTTATTGGTGTGTTTTTTTGCTTGATTATGTGTTTGGTTGATGATCACTTGTATATATGTTAATTTAGGTTTTATTTTCAGTTTATAGGATTTAGAATTCATCTCAAACACCCATGATTGTCGATTTGTATATATGTCTATATGTATGTGTGTATTTGTTTTCTCTTCTATCGATCACCCTTTGGTTTCCCCGGCTAGAACAATCCCTACTTGTCTATACTACTAATGATTGCAGGGTAATTAAATTAAAGGTGTTTGACCCCGGTTACGCGACTAGTCACAAAGTCCCCGACTCTTAATTATGACTCGATCTTAGATAAATAATGGTAAAAACAAAGTATAAACGAGGGTTTTAAATATTATAATCGTCGCATTTTATTCTCTTATCAAAATTTCCCAAAAGTCGTACATAAAAGTCACAAATATACAAAATAAGGGTACCTGAAATATGAGATTGTTAGACAAAATAAGCCGGAGATTAAGGGTACCTGAAATATGAGATTGTTAGACAAAATAATCACAAATATACATCACAAAACGTCACATAAGGGGGGTATAGGCATCGGCAGCAAAAACTGCCCCTAACATCTAGGCACGAAAATAAATTGCTGAAAGTAAATCCTAAGTCTATTATTTACAAGTTTGGTCGACATCTTTGAAAGGAGCACAATGTGCGACGATATTATATGCTTATGCCCTCATTTATGCTTTGTTTAACCCTTATTTGTCTAAGATAGAGTCATAATATAGTTTAGTGTTAATTTGGTAGAGTTTGGCGAAAAGTTGGTTAAGAATCTGAAAAATGACTAAGTTTGAGAAATCTGGAAAATAATGCAAGTTGTCTTTTTCGTGATTCTGAGATGAGTAAAAATGTGATCTATCCTTGTCCGAATTTAATGAAATTTGGTGTGCGTATTATTCTTATACTGGGGAATGTTGTGTTAAAATTTCAGACCAATCGGAGTTCGAGAAGTCGCCCAGAAGATGGCTGCAAAACAGCAGTTCGAGCAAACCAATCCAGGGACTTCCAGGATTTTCCTGGGGGACTGTATCCCAACTTCGAAAACTCATTCCCGTCGACTTACAAGGATTTTGATCGAACTGTTTTATATGGGGGTAGCCATGTGTGTCTAGTTTATCTGAGACTTGGAATCGCATCAATCGGAGCTCCGAGGAGGGAGATATGCCGGAGTTACTGCAACAACATCAAGTCTGCCGATTACAGGATGCTACTGCCTCCTTTTTGCAAATTCTGTTTTCAATGGACCAAATGGTGTACAAATGCATATGTGAAGATGATCCAAGCTTAAGAAAGGAAAGAGGATGACACCATGCCGAGCATTGAAGGAAAAATTGAAGAAAAGTAGCAATCCTAGTCGAGCTAGAATTGCTTGCCAATCGGCTGCTGTGCTGCCGGCAAGTTTTGGACAATTTTTGGTGGATCAAATGTAATCCAATGAAGTCCAAATGCTATGCAAGAAGTCCATGAAGTTGTGAAGCCCATGCCTTGATGAATTTTCAGAAAAAGAAAACCTAATTAGACTTTGAAAAGGAAGGTTTCAAATCCTTAACCAACTTGGTTTTCTGAATTCCTCTTGCACTAGGGTTGCCGGCAGCCTCTCCTTTATATAAAACCTCACTTTTTCATTCTGAAAAATCATCTCATCTCAAGCATAAACACAAGGCCTAAACTCTACCAAAATTCCCCAAAGATCCTAGACAAAAACCTAAACCGAAAACCATCTCCACCTCACTTCAACCAAGTTTCTGCTCTTGCAGGACCTTGGACTTTCTGCCTCCATAACCTACTGCCGATGTAACTTACTGTCATGCAGCCTCACCCCAGCCTCCATACTTCGCCGGATCCACACAACGTGAAGCTCTCAAGGTGTCTCAAAGTGTGATCCACTCCCTTCTTCGGTTTTGTAATTTTTGTTTAGTTATGTTTAGTTTTGTCTATGAAACAATCATGTATGTTTGGTGTTGGTTTATATGTCTACGTATGAATCAATTTTGGTTTTATGAATTGTATGTTAAAGATCACCACCATTGCCAAATAAAGGATGTGCCCTATTTGTGCCCGTCGTAGGACTCCTTAGAAAACCCCTTTGAGCCTACGTTGAGCCTTTTCTTTCATCACCCTTATTAAAATTCCTACGCTTAGAATAGTTATATCTTGACCCTTGTCCTTGCGAGACTTGGCAAAAGTTTGAAATCGATTTGGAGGTTTGATGTAGAGTGATGTCATGAAACAAGTGTGGGGTGGACTTAGCTAGAAATTGTGTGAAAAATGTGTACGCCGTGCCTAGCAAAAGTGAAAAATATGTAAACGGAGAGAAAAGAAAAGAAAAACATGAAGTCCGAAAGAAAAAGAAAAGAAGATGGGCACGGTTGTGATTGAAAAATTTGCTAAGTCCTATCCTTGAATAAATGTTGTGAGCTTGGAGTTTCGTTCGTATTGGAAGGTCCAGCATTGTGAAATTTTGACCTTTGTCCATGTTTATGATGTTTTTGGAAGTAAAGAATGAAGGAAGGGTCCAACAAGATAATATCCGACCCTTGGAGTGAAGCCATAAGGAGGATCAAGAATTGTCAAGTCTTGGTGACGTTTTTAAGCATCCTAAATTTCCTTCCCTATAGCCGAGCCCCATATTTATTCCCCTATAACGTTTTCATGATTCTGAAGATGGCATACTATGATTTGTGGAGATTTTCTCAAGAGTTGAGCTTATGGTTTTGGTCCATTGGTGCATATAGTTATCATATGAGGTTTTTCCATAAAATTTCACAAAGTGCTTTCGTTTCTTTGTCATATGCAAGTCACTCTTTGTAATTCATTATCTTTCACTTGCATATACTTATGTGTGAATAACCATGCTTCGAGAGAAAAGAAGAGAGTATGCCTAGTGAGGAGGATTGGATTAGCTTTAACATGATTACATGCTTACCTTTTGCTCTTATATGTTCATATTAATTGATGCCACTTGTTCATGAAGCTTGGAATTTTCGTGCTTAGCATTCTCATGCATTAACTTGAAAGCTATGTGTACATACGAGCCTGAGACAAATTGTTAGGGGCAATAGTGTGTTTAGAGTCTAGTTTAATTTAGTTTGCTAAGGGACTAGCAAAGGATAAGTGTGGGGTAGTTGATAGGAGCACAATGTGCGACGATATTATATGCTTATGCCCTCATTTATGCTTTGTTTAACCCTTATTTGTCTAAGATAGAGTCATAATATAGTTTAGTGTTAATTTGGTAGAGTTTGGCGAAAAGTTGGTTAAGAAACCGAAAAATGACTAAGTTTGAGAAATCTGGAAAATAATGCAAGTTGTCTTTTTCGTGATTCTGAGATGAGCAAAAATGTGATCTACCCTTGTCTGAATTTAATGAAATTTGGTGTGCGTATTATTCATATACTGAGGAATGTTGTGTTAAAATTTCAGACCAATCGAAGTTCGGGAAGTCACCCAAAAGATGGCTGCAAAACAGCAGTTCGAGCAAACCAATCCAGGGACTTCCAGGATTTTCCTGGGACTGTGTCCCAACTTCGAAAAATTATTCCCGTCGACTCACAAGGATTTTGATCGAACAGTTTTATATAGAGGTAGCCATGTGTGTCTAGTTTATCTGAGACTTCGAATCGCATCAATCGGAGCTCCGAGGAGGGAGATATGCCAGAGTTACTGCAACAACATCAAGTCTGCCGATTCCAGGATGCTACTGCCTCCTTTTTGCAAATTATGTTTTCAATGGACCAAATGGTGTACAAATGCATATGTGAATATGGTCCAAGCTTAAGAAAGGAAAGAGGATGACACCATGCCGAGCATTGAAGGAAAAATTGAAGAAAAGTAGCAATCCTAGTCGAGCTAGGATTGCTTGCAGCTGCCGGCAATGTGTGCCGGCAAGTTTTGGACAATTATTGGTGGATCAAATGTAATCCAATGAAGTCCAAATGCTATGCAAGAAGTCCATGAAGTTGTGAAGCCCATGCCTTGATGAATTTTCAGAAAAAGAAAACCTAATTAGACTTTGAAAAGGAAGGTTTCAAATCCTTAACCAACTTGGTTTTCTGAATTCCTCTTGCACTAGGGTTGCCGGCAGCCTCTCCTTTATATAAAGCCTCACTTTTTCATTCTGAAAAATCATCTCATCTCAAGCATAAACACAAGGCCTAAACTCTACCAAAATTCCCCAAAGATCCTAGACAAAAACCTAAACCGAAAACCATCTCCAACTCACTTCAACCAAGTTTCTGCTCTTGCAGGACCTTGGACTTTCTGCCTCCATAACCTACTGCCGACGTAACTTACTGCCGTGCAGCCTCACCCCAGCCTCCATACTTCGCCGGATCCACACAACGTGAAGCTCTCAAGGTGTCTCAAAGTGTGATCCACTCCCCTCTTTCGGTTTTGTAATTTTTGTTTAGTTATGTTTAGTTTTGTCTATGAAACAATCATGTATATTTGGTGTTGGTTTATATGTCTATGTATGAATCAATTTTGGTTTTATGAATTGTATGTTAAAGATTTGTTTGAATTGATGCTTAGAATCAAGTTTAGGTTTCGACGAGAACAATGAATTTTGCATGCTAATTTGTAATATGTAACTTGTGGTTTTGTATGTTTGATAATTAGGGCAGTGGTATTAGAAGCATGTTTAGGATTTAAATTGGTTAGTAATCTAAGATGAGGGCATGAAAATCGATACTTGGTGTTGTCTTTGAACATGATCTAGGTATTAGGTTTAATCTGCTAGAGTAATTACAAACTAGATGGACCTGAGGGACTCTATGATTTGTGTTATTCACTAAGGGTTATTAATCTTAGAACTTGCATGCTAAATAAGATGATTGACAACCTTACTTGTTTACATGTTTTCGATTTAAGACTCTTGTCCGTGCGATATATGTTAAGTCTTAACCGGATTAGCATAAAAATCTTTAGGGCTAGAACGGAAGTTTGTTCTAAAGAACTTGAGGAGTCTAGGAACTAGGTACAGAGCAGAAGCTCTAGTTATGGTCGAAACTAATTTGAGTCTTGAACATGCTGAATACTTGTCTCTTACCTTCTTGCATGCGAAGCTACTTGTTAAAGAGTCTTTGGTGCTAAATGTTTTGTGAGAGATGATGATCAAACTTGTAAATAGTAATTTAGGATTTATTTTCAGCAGTTTATTTTCGTGCCTAGCGTTAGGGCAGCCCTTGCTGCCGAACCTCACCTTAATCCCCCTTGATTTCATGTGAATATGTATATAAGTGTGACAATTGTGTGCATATGTATTTGTGAATATTTGTGTTAACATTCTCATGTTTCAGGTACCCTTAATCCCCGGCTAGAACGATCCCTACTTATGTCTATACTACTAACGATTGTAGGGTTATTATTGCTTGATGCTCGCTTCGGCGACTCGTCAATCTTTCACACAAAGCACTCCACACTACACTACCAGATCCGAGGGCATAGCCGACGAAAAAAATTTCGTCGACTATGCCGAAATTTCGTCGGCTATAATTCGTCGGAAAAGCGCCGTCGGCTATACCAATGGCCGACGAAAAAAAGGAAATCGTCAGCTATCTGCGAGTATGGCCGACGATTTTGCCGACGAAACATCATTTCGTCGACCAAACCTTGGCAAAATATCCGACGAAATTCGTCGGGTATTTTCGAGTATGGCCGACGATATCGTAAAATATAGCCGACGAAATTCGTCGGCTATATGTTCTGAACTATAGCCGACGATTTCATCTATTTCGTCGGTTATTTCGTCGAAATATATTAATATTTTAATAGGCATTAATTAGTTATAGCCGACGAAATAAGGTAATTTTCGTCGGCTATAAGACTTATAGCCGACGAAATAATGCCAAAATCGTCGGCTATTCTTACATTTGGTGAAAAAAAAAATTAAATTATTTTCTAAATTACCATTCCAAGCAACCTGCAAATCACAAAGACAGTCCATGCATTTGCACCAACAAGAAACACGTTTAAATGACTTATTATTTAATTCGTTCCAATATACATAAAATATAACCCTACTAATCATCACCTAAACCACTAAAGTCCACCACGTCATCCCCAGCATCCTGCTCTCCATCATGCTCGTCATCCTGCTGACCGAACTCGGGAGGTTGAGGCATTGGAGGTTCAAATAACGGCTGAAACGGGGGCGAGGGTTCAAGGTTTTGTTGTTGTGCGGTGAACATATCATACCACCAGTTTTGTTGGCCGGCGTAGTTGTGTCGCCGAATTCTCTCGCATTCAACATGCCAACTGGACAAATCTAAATAATACTGCTGTGTTCTGCGGTGTTGCTCCTGTGATCTGCGTTGTTCCTCCTGTGATCTCTGGAACTCGGTCGCCAACCTTGCATTTTCTTCTGCCAATCTCCGCACTTCCCCCCTCACCTGTTGGCTCTCCCCGCCTCCCTTCTTTTGACCTCCCTTAGTGGTCTTCAGGAGCCCTAGTCTAGAACTTCCCAAACCCCGGCAGTAGTAGTTGTTTGAGCGGTTTGGGAAGGCTGCGTCGAACATCCTCGCTGCTGTTTGGACATTGGACCGGTCGACCTGGCACAGGGCTTCTTCCAGATCTGCCTCTGAAATGTTCGGTTGTGTCTCCCGAACTACTTGCTGGAACACCTCTTCTTCGGCCCAGTTAACCCTCTCCTAATTGGACAGGAAAAAAAAGAATTAATATTCTAACAAATATATAATTAAGTAAAATTGATAATTAAAATTTTAAAATCGTAATGAACGACTTACGAGCTGTTCTGTCGCTTGTGGATAAGCGATCTTGAACGTCTCCACGTACGGGTTCACTACCAGAAAAGGCGTCATAGCCGACGACGCCATCTCGTCGGCCGTTTCCATTAATTCGTCGGCTATAGTCATAGCCGACGAAGTATCGTCGGCTATTATCTCGTCGGGATTGCTCCGTCGGCTATAGTATAGCCGACGACACACGGGGTAAGTCGTCGGCTTATGAAACACCAGGTATAGCCGACGAAAAAAGCGTCGTCGGCTATACTTCGAACATTGCCGACGAGAAGATCGTCGGCTTTAAAAATTACGTAACTGCCCCTAACCCGAAGTATAGCCGACGACACTATCGTCGGCTATACGTCCGTTTTAGCCGACGACACTATCGTCGGCCATAACAATCGCCGGTACCAGGAACGGCTTTTTTTTGCCTGAAGCCGGGAGGGTATAGCCGACGACATATGGTAAACATCGTCGGCTATAGCCCTTATAGCCGACGAAATTTGGTAAAAATCGTCGGCTATAACTGTTATAGCCGACGAAATAATGCCAATATCGTCGGCTATAACCCCTAAATATTTAAAAAAATTAAAAAATTTTACTCGGGCCCAATTTCTCTTCGTCTTCGGGGGCTGCAGAAAATGCACAAACAAACATCCAAATATCCAACAAATATCCACATCAATCCATCCCTAATATCCTACATACTGTACAAATTAACCCACTATATATATCTACTCATCATCACCCCCTAAACGCGTAGCGTCGTCGACCGGATCGTTCGAGTTCCGGTGGCTATGGCTGTCCTGATCGGCTGGCGTACTCCGATGCGGGGGGGGAGTGGGGACGACGAACTGGGGCATCTGTGGCGGAGGCGGGGGCTGGAGTCCAGCCTGCTGGGCCTCCCAAGACTGCTGCATCCATCGGTACATCTCCGCCACAGATGCGTCTCTGGCCTGCTGCGCCGAAGCCTCCGCAGCCCTCGCCAACTCCGCCTGCTGGAGCGCCTCCACCGCCCTCGCCAACTCCGCCTGACTCCTCTGCAGCTGCGTCTGCAAGTCTCCTCTCGTCGAAGCCGCACGCTGCGTGCTGGGATTGGCCGGCGTGAACTTGAGAACCCCATCTCCCGCCGCGCCTAGGCCTCTCTGGTAGAAGTAGTTGTTCCCCGTCCCTACCGCCGCGTGCATGATCTGAGAGGCCAAGCGCGGCTCAAGGGTGTCGATCGTGGAGGCAAACTCCGCGATCGCCTCGTCGGACGCCCCGTCTCCCAGAGTGTCTCGCGCGATCCCGAAGGTGATCGCGTCGGTCTCCGCATCTATTTCCGCCTAATTGACAAGAAAATATAATAAACGAATTAAAAATTATATATATAAATTAATTTCATGAAACACTTTTATTTAAGATGGACGAATACTTACCACTTGGTCGGGACGCCCCGGATATATCTGCGCATGAATCCACGACAACGGCCTCAGCGGTCGGTCCCTCCTCGCCATCTCTGCCCACTGCCTCCAGGAGCGGGCGCCGCCGTGGTGAGGGTGCTCGTTCCTCCTGCGGTTGTCGCTGTTCGTCCGCGAGATTTTCTGTATTATAACAACAAACATATAAACGCAAATATAAATTAGTAACTAAATTAAAATATTAGGAACTAACCAAAATAAAATTAATAACTAATTTAGTTACTAACTAATTTAATTTAATTAGTAACTACTTAACTAACTAATTTAATTAGTAACTACTTAACTAACTAATTTAATTTAGTAACTAACTAACTTACTAACTACCTAATTTTATTTAATTTAATTTGATTTAATTTAGTAACGAACTAACTAACTATGTAACTAACCAACTGACTTAATTTAATAACTAATAACTAACTAACTAACTAATTAATTGAATTAAGTAACTACATAATTTAATTATTAAATAACATTAAAAAGTTATATACTACCAGGCTAAATTTTCTTACCGAGACCCTGTCGCTCCCGAAGTAGGCTACCAGCCATAGCCACTCGTACTCCCTGTACCGGAACTCGTGGGGGGTTGCAGCTCGCCCCAAGCGCTGCTCCACATGGTACGTCCTGTAGTGCGTGGACAGCTCGTTCTTCCACTCGGAGTACCTATATTAACAGAACACAACTGTTAGATATATATATTCGTACACTGCCAATAAATATATTTATACAAAAAAAAGCAAAACACATAACCTGTTCTTCAGCTGCTCGTCTCTCCACCAGTTCAAGGTAGGATGGACTCTAAACCATTGCTGCAACATTATAAATTAATTAGAAAATATTTTTATATAGTTATAAGGACTGAATTCATAATTGTTTATTTTCTATAATAAAAATCATATTTAACTCACCGACAGTGCATTGTACACTCGCGCTTTGATCTCATCGGGCACAGAGCCCCAGTCGGGCCACAACAGTGGGACCCTGTCCCGCACGAGCATGCCCGTCGCGTTGATGTACTTGGTGGTGGTGTCTCTCCGCTCAATCGGGCGTCCATCCTCACCGGGACCGGGCAGGATCTCTCTGATCCCACCGGCCAGCTCCCTCTCCAGGGTGGACATGTTCGCTGGCCCTCTGGTCCGTCTCGTCCCCGCGGGTTTATTGACGAGGACGCCTGTTAAAATGAACACATAGTTAAATAATTATTTAAACTAACTAATTAAATAATTAATTAAACAATGTAAATAATTAATTAAACTAACCAATTACCTGCGTCGTTGTACTGCTTGTCCCTCTCACGAACGGCCCACAGGCCGCGGCAGTCCTCTGAGTCGAAAGGACTGTAGAAGTAGGCCTCCTCCCAGGGAATCTCGTGAGGCCGGTCGTGCCTCCAAATCTGCCTCCCCCTGGCGTCGTACTCAGGGATGGCAGGGAGGAACTGGACCATGTACATCCCCGATGGCGGAGACATACGGGGCGTGGACCCTGAGGGGCCTGCTCCCCCTGACGGTGGGCCCCGTAGCTGTGGACGCTGTCGCTGTGGGGGGACAGGGAGCATCTCTGGAGGGTCCAGATCGGCGCGCGGTGGGGTCGGCTGCCGATCCTGGAACAGTGCTGAAGTGCACTGGGGTCTGGTGGCTCTGCGTCCTCCTCCGACACTCGAGTCAGGGCCCGCTCCCGTCGACTCATACGAGGAGCCCCCACGTGGATCGCTCGGCGTCAATCCCATCAACGTCTCCTCTCGTCGACTCAAAGGCCGGCCTAGGCCCCGACGACCGCTGGATCCGCTCCCCCCACGGCTGGATCCTGCCTGAGCGTCGGGGTCGCTCTCGGTCCGTCTGCCAAGCCATCGGTCTACAAAGCGCCGGTTTCCTGCACAATTAGTATATAAATTCCATAAATTGCACAAAAATTCCACAAAACAAAATTAAAAACATCATTCAATGTATATATACCTAATTATATATATACGTACCTAAATATATTTATACCTAATTATATATATATATTCCGAAATATAACACAAAATTCCTTAAATTTCATAAAAAAATAAAAAACTTTTTTAAATATATATACACCTAATTATATATATACATAACTATATTTATACCTAATTATATATATATATATATTCCGAAAAATATATATATATATATCGTCATAAAAATGAAAAAAAATATTTATACCTAATTATATATAAATTAGTATATAAATTAGTATACTAGTATATAAATTCAACAAAATTCCACAATTAGTATATAAAAACCGTAAATTTAACAAAAAATCCACAAAATTAGTATATAAATTCCACAAAATTAACAAATTTAACAAAAAATCCACACAATTCCATAAATTTCAAAAAAACCCTAAATTCCACAAAAAATTCACAAAAACCCTAAAATTCACAAAATTCGACAAAATTAATAAAAACCGTAAATGAGGCTCGATCGGGACTACCTGACATGGTGGTGCAGTCTGGACGAGGACGGGTGGTGCGGTGCGGCGGCGGCGGCGGCAGGGGCGGCGGCGGCAGGGGGTTTCGGATCGGCTAGGGGCGGCTGCGGCTGGGCGGCTGCAGCAGGGGCGGCAGAGGCGACGCAAGGCAGGGGCGGCTACGGCGGCAGGGGCGGCTACGGCGGCAGGGGCGGCTCGGGGCGGCGGCGGCAGGGGGTTTCGGGTCGGGGAGGGGTCGGGCACGACGGGGAGGGGGCGGGGAGGGGGAGGGTAGGGAGGGGGAGGCTCGGTCGGCGTCGGTGGTGGTCGGTCGGCGTCGGGGAGGGACGGGCGGCTGCGGCAGTGGGGATTTAGGGATTTAGGGTTTCTGGAAAATGAGGGAGGCGCCCTCTGTTTCGGTTTAAATCGAAGGACTATAGCCGACGATGTTATTTTAATTCGTCGGCTATAGTTATAGCCGACGAATTTCGTCGGCTATACTCTGACGGGCCGGGCCGAAATCCGGGCCGGGCCGAAGTTGGGCTTTGCGGGCCGGTTATAGCCGACGAAGTTAAGTCTATCGTCGGCTATAATATGCACATCGTCGGCTATAATATGAATCTCGTCGGCTATACTTTACGCTCTCAGCAGCCGTCAGATCTCGCCCATCCAACGGCGGACAATGAAACGGCGCGGATCGCAAGAGTTTAGCCGACGAAGTTCAGGATTTCGTCGGCTATTCCCTGGTCAAGTTTTGGTCAAACCTCTAAACGCTTTAAAACGGCAATTGGCCCGTCTAGATGAAGTTTTTTGGCCTGACCTTCAACAGAGAATAGTTTCAAATCGATGCGACGCAACTAACCGTATAAAAATTTTCCTCCAAATATTTACCGACCGTCAGGCTACCCATAGGAAAACGGAAGTAAAAAACACCTAACCGCAACATTCGGCACACAGATTTTGTCCGAATCTTCCCATTTTTCAACCGTAGTCGTATTTCAATATTTCGGTCGTATCTTATTTCACGACACTTTTGCATTTGAACGGTCTACGTATGGTAACTATTTGAAACTATACATTCACTTAAACACTTAGTAAATAAGTTAAGGAACATTAGTGCATATGTTCCGATTTCGAATCTAAAAGTTTTGAAAATCTATTCCAACCGTCAGATATCACCGTTAAGATTAAATACATGTATGAAAAAAAATACAACTAGATCTGACAACGTTAAAGGGTCGATCGGATCGGTCAAACTGCTTGGTCAAACCTCTAAACGCTTTAAAACGGCAATTGGCCCGTCTAGATGACGTTTTTTGGCCTGACCTTCAACAGAGAATAGTTTCAAATCGATGCGACGCAACTAACCGTATAAAAATTTTCCTCCAAATATTTACCGACCGTCAGGCTACCCATAGGAAAACGGAAGTAAAAAACACCTAACCGCAACATTCGGCACACAGATTTTGTCCGAATCTTCCCATTTTTCAACCGTAGTCGTATTTCAATATTTCGGTCGTATCTTATTTCACGACACTTTTGCATTTGAACGGTCTACGTATGGTTTCGGTCAATATACTTTAGCCGACGACTTGCAAGTCGTCGGCTACAGTATGGGCATTATAGCCGACGAATTGCAAGTCGTCGGCTAAAGTATGGGCATTATAGCCGACGAATTATGGTCCATTTCGTCGGCTATAACGCTGATCTTTCTGAAAATTTGCCATTTAGGGCCTGAAAATTGCCTATTTCACCTGATAAATTCCTGAATATCGCACAAACAAATCAATACAATTTCCCATAAATTCGAAAAACGGTAATTAAGGACAAAAATTATTTTCAGACATGCATGCACCATCGTACACAAATACATACATAAATAGTATACTAAGGATGATAATCAGAATCATCCTCATCACTTGAGTCAGACGTAGTATAGTAGTTAATATCTGGCAACCGGTGCTCGTACTCGTCGTCTGAGTCATCGTCGGGCTGATATAGACGATTCGGATTAACATCATACATGGGCACCTGACCCCTAGGAAGTCGGACCACTCTGCCCGGCGTCACATTATTATCGCGGATGGTGGAGGATTCCGGAATGTCGCCGGCGTCCGGCTCTTGGTATGCGGTCGCTTCTTGACACTCTGTGCTCACACCAAGTGTGGTAGCACTGTATATGTCTCGCTGAGACACATGGTTAACTACCTTCCACGTGCCTTTGTTCAAAGGATCGTCAAGATAAAAGACCTTTTTGGCCGCTGTGGCGAAAACAAAGGGGTCGTCTTCATACACACTAGTGGCGGTATTCACCGAAAGTATGCCGTACTGATCGATCCGTGTGCGGTGCGGCCTAGTATCAAACCATCGACACTTGAACAAGTGGACTTTCATGCGGTTCCCATAAATGAGTTCAACAACTGACTGTAGGACACCGTAAAAATCCACGCCCCCCTCTGCACCATCGACCATCACCCCACAATTCTGTGTTTTGCGTTCCCCGTCTCTAGCTTCACATATATACTTAACGCCGTTGACATCACACATTGGGCGGACTGTGGAAGATATCGGCTTCATCGACAACAGCCTCAATTCCTCTGAGTAATTTGTATGACCACCCCTCGCAGCCACTTGCATCAGCTGAAAAATATAACTCAAATCACTCGGTGTGTTTATGATTAAAGAATAGGGAACTGTAAAAGAAAGCCATCTAATATATATATTTATACACTTACCCATTGTGGAAAATAGTCTGCAAACGTCGTGTTGTGGTACTCGACATCACCGCGAACTTCCTTGCTGTGAAGATGGTGACGTTTCCAATATTGTACCTCCGGACAGTTTATTAGAACCCACCAGTGGGCAATCCCTACCTCATGGTCAGGCAACTTGTCCACACCCTTTTTCTTGAAGCTTCCGTATGGTACAACAGAGTTGGCGACGATAGATAGGTTGAACTCGGGGTCATCTCGACTTGGATGTTGTGGGGGGTCCTCCATCGCTCCCAAGTACAACTTGGCGTACGTTACACACTCATGCGCAATGTAAGCTTCAGCAATACACCCCTCAGGCGCAGATTTATTGTGCACATATTTCTTGTAGTCTCCAAGTTGTCTGCAAGGTTAACAAGTGCGTGTTAAGAGCATGCAACTTTTATTTAAAAACATGTATAAATCAAATTTATGAATAACATGTACCTTTCGATGGGATACATCCAAGTGTAGTGTACGGGACCGGTAAGCAACAATTGTTGGGGAAGATGGATCATCAGGTGAGGCATGATGTCAAAGAAGTTTGGGGGAAATATCCTCTCGAACTTGCACAAGATAAAAACGATTTCCTCATGCATTCTCATGAGGTCTGATTTTCTAACTTCTCTAGCGCATAACTTCTGGAAGAATCTTGACAACGCCACCAACGGCTCAACCACTTCATCCTCCAAGTACGCTCGAATGAAAATAGGGAAGAGGCGTTGAAGCAGTACATGGCAGTCGTGACTCTTCAATCCGTACATCTTGTTGTCTCGGTAGTTAACACACTTGCTTATGTTACCCGCATAGCCATAAGGATACCTGCATAGCCATTAACAACAGTTAGATTTCATGCATATATAGTCGTCCAACAAGAGATGGCGGATTCTTTAGGGAATACATGCCTAATAAAAAGTTACCTGACATTACTCAGCCATCCAAAGATTTCATGTTTCTGGTCCCTGGTGACGGTGTAAGGAGCTTGGGGCATTTTGCTCCTGCCCTCTCTCAACCACAAATGGTCCCGCAGTCCCATATTTCTCAGATCAACGCGTGCCTTGGGGGTGTCTTTTGTTTTCTTCTCCCAATTCAAAACTGTGCCAACCACGGCTTCACCCACGTTCTTCTCTATATGCATGACATCCAGGTAGTATCTGGTAGCCAACCTGGCCCAATAAGGAAGTTCCCATAAGATGCTCTTGTGTGACCAGAACCTATACCGATCCGGCCTCTCTGGAATCGTGCGCAACACATCGGGATGATTGCTAAGCGGACCAAAGTCATACTCATTCAACACTGCCAATATTTCCTCCCCTGTCCATTGCTCCGGTGCCCAGCCCCTTTCTTCAGTCCCATCAAAAGCCTGTGCATCGTCCCTAAATGGATGGTCATGCGGAAGCCAACGACGGTGACGCATCTGGACAATCTTGCTGCAATGAGGACTGGAGCAATCAACAGTCATGCACTCTGAACAAGCCCTGTAACCCCTGGTGACGCTGCCCGACAACATACCCCTCCCAGGAAAGTCACTGATCGTGCCAACAAGCATGGCATGCATCCGGAACATCTCATTTTTGAACCGGTCGTAGACCAGGTGGCCGTTCAGACTCAAGTACCGAAGCTCCTCAATTACGGGTCTCAAATACACATCGAGACACTTTCCCGGATAACCTGGGCCTGGAATCAACAATGTGAGCATGTTATATTCCTTCTTCATGCACATCCACGGTGGAAAGTTGTACGGAATCAAAATAACTGGCCACACACTGTACTGAAGCTCTTTCTTGCCAAAAGGGTTGAAACCGTCGGATGATAGCCCTAGCCAAACATTTCGAACCTCTGATGCAAATTCGGGAAACTCCAACACGTTCTTCTTCCAAGCCTCTCCGTCGGCGGGATGTCTAAGGGTGTCATCGTCAGGCACATTCCTCTCAGCCCACCATCTCATAGCTTCGGCCGTGAAAGCACACATGAACAACCGCTCAAGCCTATCAATCAGCGGGAAGTACCGAAGTATCTTCACAGCTTTCTTGTTCCCTTTAGGAGTGAACTTATACCGCTCTGTATTGCATAATGGGCAGTATTCAAGATCTGCAAGTCCTTCCCCGTAAAACAGAACGCAATCGTATCTGCATGCATGAATCTTGATGTAGGAAAGGCCGAGATCTTTAACGATATGTCGCACCTTATGATGACTGGTAGGAAGCCGATGTCCGGGGGGCATCGCCCCACCCCATAGCCGAAGCCAATCATCAACCGATTTGACAGTGCCTTTGTTCTCCGTTTTGATCTTCATCACTCCCATGACAGATTCAAGGACAGTCTTACTGCATCCGGGGTACAACGGAGTCTGTTGCAATGCGATCAGGTTGTTGTACTTTTCCATACCACTTGTGTTGACCGGAGATCGGGGTAATGGCTCGAGTGGCTCAATATCAGGGAAACACTCCATCTCCGGAGGTGGGAGTTGCACATCTGGTGCTTCCTCAAAGACACCGCTCTCACGAGGAAACATATCGTTGATCCAGTTCGTTGTCGGATCATTTGAGGAACTCCCTCTCTCGGCAAATTGTCCATGATCATGACGACCCGCAAACTCTGGTTCACCGTGATAAATCCAATTAGTGTATAGGACCCAAAATCCATATCTAGCCAGGTGTTGCTCCACTGTCTCTATGGAAAACCGGTGACGTGGGGTGGCACACTTGCACTTTTTACACGGACAATAATGAAGTGTAGTGTCTCCACAGTTAGCCATCACAAAATCCAGGAAACTCCTAACTCCATCATGATACGCCTGATCCCATCTTCCAAGGGTAATCCAACTCTTGTCCATCCTGTAAATTCAAGAAATAAATATAGCTATATATAGATATGTATATATGCACGTACTACGTACGTACTAATTAATTAAAAAATTCATCATTACACACACACACACATATATATATATATATATATATATATACACATGCATCCCTAAATTAATTAAAACATCGTCAATCTCCCTAATTAATTAAACACAATGTATTTTTTATATATACCAACAATATATTTTTAATTACAATTAAATTAATTAATATATATACATTTTTTCATCAAATTCATCTAAAATCACCTATAAATCAACATTAATCAATCACTAATCTTCAACAAAACTTCAATTCTATCTAACCAATACAACATATATATCAACCCATTAATAATCTCATCTCAACACATATATATATATATATATCAAATTAATCACACATTTATTCTAATTAAACTCTAAATTAATACACCTCTGCATATAACCAACTAAATCAACACACACAGCAATATACGTACCTTTCAAGCTTATGGCCGAGGTTTTGGACGATTTCAGAGCGTTTTGGACGATTTCATCGACGAATGAGCTCCCTGATGCAGAAGGTCGATCTGATATAAGAGTTATAGCCGACGAATACCCCCCTCGTCGGCTATAACAAAAACTTTTCGTCGGCTATAACTCTTATAGCCGACGAATACCATCCTCGTCGGCTATAACTAAAAACGTTTCGTCGGCTATAGTTATAGCCGACGAGTTGTCGGCAGTCGTCGGCTATAATATTATAGCCGACGATGTGGCCGACGAAATAGTAGTTCGTCGGCTATAACGGGTTATAGCCGACGAGGTACTATTTCGTCGGCCGTTTTTTCCCATATCGTCGGCTATAACCCCTTTTCTGGTAGTGGTTGCTATCAGGATGATCTCTCAGCGCCTCCTCCTGATATTGTGCAAACAGCCTAGAACCATCATGATGAGGGGTTGTGTTACGGCGGCGGTTCGCAGAGTTTATGCGAGACCATTCCTTCAAACAAATAATAAAATATTAGAAAAATACATAAAAAAATATTAGTGTAATAATTATAAAATAATTAAACTAATAATTAAAATTTTAACAAAATAAACATTTGTAGTGAAGTTTAGTATTTACCTGCATAACTGGGTTGTTGAAGTCTACTGTCTTCAACCAACGCCACTCGTACTCCCTGAACATGAACTCTCTGGGAGTACCCATACGACCACGGTTGTCGTATTCATTATAGTGGGAACGGAGCTCGTTCTTCCACTCTTTGAACCTACGAAAACAAAAGTGCATTAGAAATATTATTAATATCATAAAATATTTCAAATTATAAGATGAGGAATTCCCAACGTACCTCGAGTTCTGCACGGAGTCCGCCCAATCCCGCTTGTGTTCGGCAATCTCGAAGAATGTCTGAAAGATAATATTTTATTAGTTTTACAATTGTAACAATACCGAAAATTATTAAATATTACGATAAATAAATTAAATTTTTTAAATTACTCACCGACGCGGCGTTGTTCACCTCCCTCTTTATTTCTTCGGGCACATCAGCCCACCGGGTCCACAACATAGGGACTCTGTCCCTAATCAATGCCCCCAAGCAACCCGAGTAGTCGCGTTTTTTTTTCCCCTGAACCTCCTGATTAGGAGGTTCGTTGATCTGGATCCTCCCCCTTAGATCAACAGTTCTCCTGAGTGTGTCAAAACATATGACACCTCTCGTATTCCTCCGTGAACTGCTAGCGGCTGTCCCTATCACATAAACGACGATTGGTTAATAAAATTAAATATTAGTGCGTTAATTTTAATAAAATATTTAATTAATAAAATCAAATGTTACCTGAACTGGATGATTCGTCTGTCGACTTTCCTTTTCTCCTCCCCGAAATAAGGTGGTCAGGGTTCTCAAATGGCTACTGCTGGTATGCCTCCGCAGCACTCACGTACTGAGGCATATCAGGCCATATGGGCACACCACGATAGTCGACCTCCGGTATCGCAGGAATGTTGTACGGGAGGTAGAGCTGGTTTGGGAGAGTAGGACCCTCAGTCGAGTCAGCAGCAGACGTCGTCGGACTCCTCATCTGCTCCCGATGAACCTCAGGCATACGAACCTGAGGAACGTCTGCAGCTATCTCGTCCTGAAATAGCTGCCGACTGAACCTCGGAGCATCTGGCCCGACAGGCGGAAGTGAACTGCTCGACGGCCGCCCCGCCTGAAGAAGGGTCTGGTGCCGAGAACTCATACTTCTCCGCGGCTGGGATGAATCCACAGTCCTCCGCGGCTGGGAGGAATTCACACTCCTCCGCGGCTGGCTGGTGGTCCTCTCAAGCTGGCTAAGGGTCCTGTCGGAGTCTGCGGAACCGGCGGAACTTCCAGAACCTCGATCTTGATCTGGAACGACGGCCTCCGAAGAACTGTCTGAATGCATCGGCCATCTGCAACCGCGGCCATTTTAAATAATACTAACCATTAACCTAAATATAACTATTTATATACAAATATAACTATATTTCTTTATTAACATATATATATATATATATATATATATATAATTAGACTACCAATTTATATATATAATTAATTTAACAATTTATATAATTAAAATTAAATATATAACAATTTATATACCTAAATTATAACAAATATATAACAATTTATATAATTAAAATTAAATATATAACAAATATATAACAATTTATTATATAACAATTTATATAATTAAAATAAAATATATAACAAATATATAACAATTTGTTAAAATTAAATTTATTAACAAATATATAACAATTTATATAATTACAATTAAATATATAACAATTTATATAACAATTTATATAATTAAAATAAAATATATAACAAATATATAACAATTTGTTAAAATTAAATTTATTAACAAATATATAACAAATATATAACAATTTATATAATTACAATTAAATATATAATAATTTATTAAATTAAATTAAATTGAAAAAAAAATTACCGGATCGGATCAGAGGAGGAGGAGGAGGAGAATTCGGCCGGATGGAGGAGGAGGAGGAGAATTCGTCGTCGATTTGAGGAGGAGGAGGAGGAGAGCGGCGGTGCGGCTCTGTCTGAATTGCTGCGGAGGAGAAAGCAGAAAAACGGAGGAGAAAGCAAAAAAAAGGAGAAAACGGAGGCTAGGGTTCGGCAGTTTCAGCTTATACCCGATAGAATAGCCGACGATTAAAAAAGATTTCGTCGGCTATTCTTTACTATAGCCGACGAAATCTTTAATATCGTTGGCTATTGTTTGAATGTCGTCGGCTATACTTTAGGCGCTCAGCAACCGTCTTATCTCCCCCATCTAACGGCGGACATTGAAAAGGCGCGGATCGCAAGAGTTTAGCCGACGAATTCAAATATTTCGTCGGCTATACTTTGGACAATCAGCAGCCGTTGGATCTGAGCCATCCAACGGCGGACAATAAGCGGATCGCAAGAGTTTAGCCGACGAATTCAAATATTTCGTCGGCTAAATCTTTGGTCAAACAACGAAGTCAAACCCTTTAAACGCTTAGAAATGGAAATTGGCATGTGTAAATGACCTTTTTTTGCCTGACCTTCAACAGATAATAGTTTCAAATCGATGAGACGCAACTAATCGTATAAAAATTTTCCTCAAAATATTTACCGACCGTGAGGCTACCCATAGGAAAACGAAAGTAAAAAACAGTTAACCGCAACATTCGGCACACAGATTTTGTCGGAATCTTGTCATTTTTCAACCGTAGACGTATTTCATTATTTTGGTCATATCTTATTTCACGACACATTTACATTTGAAGAGTGTACGTATAGTAACTATTTGAAACTATACATTCACTTAAACACTTAGTAAACAAGTTAAGGAACATTAGTGCATATGTTCCGATTTTGAATCTAAAAGTTTGAAAAATCTATTCCAACCGTCAGATATCACCGTTAAGATTAAATACATGTATGAAAAAAAATCCAACTACATCTGACAACGTTAAAGGCCCGATCGGGACGGTCAACCGGGTGAGTCAACCCCTTAAACGCTTAGAAATGGAAATTGGCCTGTGTAAATGACGTTTTTTGGCCTGACCTTCAACAGATAATAGTTTCAAATCGATGAGACGCAACTAATCGTATAAAAATTTTCCTCAAAATATTTACCGACCGTGAGGCTACCTATAGGAAAACGGAAGTAAAAAGCAGTTAACCGCAACATTCGGCACGCAGATTTTGTCGGAATCTTGTCATTTTTCTACCGTAGACGTATTTCATTATTTCGGTCATATCTTATTTCACGACACATTTTCATTTGAAGGATGAAGCAATAGGTTGTCGATAGTGATAGAAAATGGAAGGGGGTCTGTTTTTTTTTTTTTAAAGAATAGCCGACAAAATCAAACCTAGTACTCGTCGGCTATTCTTTTGTCGTTTTGTGTCTAAAATAAAATATGTATTTTTCAATATAGTTTTGCCCGACAAAATCACGTATTTTTCGTCGGCTATTATGAGTATAGCCGACGAAATAATGCATTTTTCGTTGGCTATTCTTTGAAAAAAATAAAAAAATCAGTTGTGTTACACCTCTCGTATTCCTATGTCCTGTTCATATATAACCAAAATTGAACATAAAAAAAACAGAAACTCAACAGTCAACATATTTCAAATTTTTTTTTTAAGGGGTTTGGAACCCAGCCTAGCTGGGAGGCTCATCCCCACACCCGTTCATTAGAAATGAGTGGATTACAAATGAAAGGATTACACCATCTAAATTACTTAATCCGTCGGATTGTAATCGGAATCATCGGATGAGTCTTCTTCGGTTTTTGAATTGCTCGATAGGGGTAATCTATGTCTTTTCTCACCACTAGAGTCCTCGTTAGTTTCTTCATTTGGATCAACATCAACAAGCAGTGGCTCTTCACGTCGAATTCGCACCGGCGTGTCTAGGCGAATAAAAGAGGAGTTAGGAATACCGTTTGAGTTGGGCTCTTGATACGCGGTGCCACCTTCCTCGTTCTCTTCAGCCACTCCAAGTGTAGACGCCCGGTAAATGTTGCGATGGTGGATAGTGTTGACTACTTTCCACCGGTCCCCCTTGGCGAGATCATCAAGATAAAACACTTGTTTCACCCATATGGCTAAAACGAACGGGTCGTCCTCATACCATGATGTACTAATGTTCACAGAAGTTATGCCGTATTGATCGGTTTTCATGCTCTGCGGCCGTGTGTCAAACCATCTACACTTGAAAATGTGCACTTTCATGCCTTCCCCATAATGCAGTTCCACAACTGAATGGAGAACACCGTAATAGTCAACTCCATCATCCCCACCATGTGCCATAACCCCTGAATTTTGTGTTTTCAGTCTGAGGTCTCTCTCTTCACATCGAAATAACACACCATTCACCTTGTACGTCGCATAAACTTTTGAATAGACCGGCCTCATTGCTAGAAGTCTGAGTTCGTGCGACCAATTTGGGTGATTATCATTTTTAATAAGGTCCATCTGCAACCATCAGAATCAACTATAAATATGAATAATTATGCACAATAATATATAAATACGTATAGAATAACGTTAAAGTTACGTACCCAGCGGACGAAATACTCTGCGAATGTCCGTTTGTGGTAATCGAGATCACCTCCTACTTGTTCACAGTTTAGATGCATGTTCTTCCAAAACTGAACTTCTGGACAGTTAATTAGTACCCACCAATGTGCAATGGCTACCTCATAATCTTTCAACTTATAGGAAACTGGCATGTTTCCACCGAGTACAACATCGTCGGAGAGTATGGAAAGATTGAACTGTGAAGGTACATCTTCTGGTATGCTTTCCTGTAACGCTCCTAAATACAGCTTCATGTAGGTGACGCACTCGTGCGCAATATATGCTTTAGCTATACATCCTTCAGGTGCGGATCTGTTTGGGACAAAATCACCGTATTGTCCAAGTTGCCTATAAATCAAGTTTTTAAAGTGTTATGATAATACATTAATACTATATCACATATATTGATGAGGAAATTAACATAAGGTGTAAAATACGTACCTTTCCATCAGATACATCCAAGTGAAGTGCACAGGACCGGTAAGCAACAACTGCCGAGGAAGATGGACCATGAGGTGAGGCATGATGTCGAAAAAATTTGGAGGAAATATCATTTCAAATTTACACATGATATGAACGATGTCTTGTTGCATTTCCCGGAGGTCAGATTTTCTCACTTCCCGTGTGCATACCTTCTGGAAAAATCTTGCCAACGCTACTAACGGCTCCACAACGTGACGGGGAAGGAACGGTCGAATGAAAACAGGGAAAAGACGTTGTAGCAGGATATGATTGTCATGACTTTTCAACCCGTAAAGATTGTTGAATTGTCTGTTCACACACTTGGCTATATTTCCAGCAAAGCCTGAAGGATACTTGGCCCGACTTATCCAATGGAAAATTTCTGGTTTATGCTCAGGCTTGACGGTGTAAGGAGCTTGAGGCATTTTTCTCTTCCCTTGTTTCAACCATACTTGTTTTCTTATATTCATGTTTTGCAGATCAGTGCGAGCCTTAGGACCGTCTTTCGTCTTCCCCTCCAAGTTCAGCGTTGTGCCCACCACACTTTCAGAAACATTTTTTTCTATATGCATAACGTCTAGGAAGTGACGGATCAGCAACTCACACCAGTACGGGAGTTCCCACAATATGCTCTTATGTGTCCATAATTTGTACTCCTCAGGTCTTTCAGGTATTTCCGCTACAATATCGGGATGATTGCTGAGGGGCCCAAAATCGTACTCATTAAGCACTGCTAAAATTTCTCTTCCCGTCCATCTTCTGGGAGGACCACCATGTTCTTTGGTTCCATCAAATGCGGCGGACTCGTAACGCCAGTGGTGATCCGCCGGAAAGAACACACGATGACCCATTCTGCATATCTTGTTGCAATGAGGGGTGCTCCCATAATCGCTGAGGCACTCTGGACAAGCCTTGTATCCCCTAACAACGCTGCCCGACAACATCCCATAAGCAGGAAAATCACTTATGGTACCAATAACCATGGCATGCATCTGGAACGTCTCCTTCTTGTACTTGTCAAAAGTGGGATGACCAATGTCCCACAATACCTTAACCTCTTCAATCAATGGTCTCATATACACATCGAGACATTTCCCTGGGTAACCAGGCCCCGGAATCAACAACGTCAACATATTATATTCCTTCTTCATGCACATCCACAGAGGAAGGTTGTAAGGTGCCAAAACCACCGACCATATACTGTATGAAAGACTCATGGTGCCGAAAGAGTTGAACCCGTCGGTTGAGAGCCCGAGCCTGACGTTTCTGACATCTGACGCAAAATGAGGAAACTCATTGTTTATATGCTTCCAAGCCGCTCCGTCAGAGATGTGTGTCATGATATCTGTGTCTCCCGCGTCCCGCTCACCGTGCCATCTCATAGCTTTTGCGGTGGTTTCTGACATGTACAACTGCTCAAGCCTATCTCTCAACGGAAAATACCGAAGCACTTTCACAGGTTTCCTATTGCCTGCTCCCGTCAACTTATATCGGTCAGACTGACATATCGGACATGCGTCAAGGCTAGCAAGGTCATTCCCTTCTGCATCCTTACCCCAGAAGAGAACGCAGTCAAATGCACATGCATGGATCTTAATGTAGGAAAGCCCTAGATCTTTGAGGATACTTCGGACCTTACGGTGATTGGTAGGATTACGATGACCCTCCTTCAACAACGAAGAAGTGTACTGTAGATATTCATCCACTTGCCTGATGCTCGATTTTGTCTCGACTTTAATCCTCATTACCTCCATCACACTTTGAAGAACTGTCTTCTCAGAACTTGAAGACACAGGGGTCTGTTGCAATGCAATCAGTTTGTTGTACTTGTCAAAGGCAGCAGTGTTGACAACTTGTGGGAACGGCTGCACCGGGTCATGCATATATTGTTCCCCACGTACACCGCTTTCAAAAGGAAACACGTCGTTGACGAATGCCGTTGTTGGATCGTTGGATGTACTACTACTGCCCGCCTCAAAAAACTGCCCATGATCATGCGATCCATCTAATGATGGCTCACCGTGATATATCCAACGTTTGTACTTCGGCCAAAACCCATTACTCTTTAGGTGCTCCCATACTGTCCTAATCGGAAATCGACACATATCACTGCGACACTTACATTTCTTGCACGGACAATAATGGTGTTCCTTCCCGTTTGCATTTTCCTCGACGAACTGCAAAAAATCCACAACTCTTGTAGTGTATCGTCGGTCATGCCTTGGAAGCGAAATCCAACTCTTATCTCGATCCATATATAGCCTGATAATAATATATATGTATAATTTTAATTAATAAGAAATTAATTAACACATATATATTACAATATATATTATTATCAACATCAACTCATATATATATATATACCATTAATTAACAACCATTATTTAAGTTCATTACACTATCAACAACCATTAATTAACATATTTATATATATTTTAACACTAATTAAAATAACATCAAATTAAAACACATAATTATACTCTAACTGAAAATCAACTCAACTACAACTCAAAATCAACATATATACATACATTCTAACACTAAAACAACAACAAAACAAAAAATCACTTACTATATCAAAATCACTAAAACTCAAAATCAACTCAACTAAAACTCAAAATCAACATATATACACATATACGTACCTATATATAGCTCCACAATGTAAGAGAGGACGGATTTCAACAATACCCACAGATTTTTCACTCTTTCTCCCGTTTTTTTTCGTTTTTTTTTAAATGAGCAGCTTCTGTCCAGATCTGAAAATATAAAGACTTATAGCCGACGAAAATTCCAATTTCGTCGCCCAAACTTTCTAAAGTTTTCGTCGGCTATACTTTAAGAGAAAGGCCGACGAAAATCCATATCGTCGGTCATTCCATGGGTATAGCCGACGAAAAATATTTTTTAGTGACGAAAGAAAAAATCGTCGGCCATTCTTGGGGAATAGCCGACGATTTTTTATTTTTATCGACGAAAGACAATATCGTCGGCCATTCTTGGGAATAGCCGACGAAAATAATATGTCGTCGGCCATTTTTTTTTTTTCGTCGGTAATAGTCTTTTTTCTGGTAGTGCTAGACTCTTTAACAAATAAGACTCACACAAAAGAAGGTAAGGGACAAGTATCAGCATGTTTAAATTCAATCTTAGTTCCGACTACAACTCAGTTGTAAGACTTCTCAAGTTCTTAAGATCGACCTTTTGAGTATGGACCCTAAAATATGTGTTAATCCTTTTGAGACTTAACAATTAATCACAATAGTCTAAATCGGAGACATGTGAACCAAGCAAGGTTGTCAATCATCTTATTTAACATGCAAGAAATCTAAAGTCTTATACCTAGGTGAGCAAAACAAATCAAAGCAACCTTTTGAGTATTTAGCCATATTTGTTATTACTCGGGTTTGATGAAACCTAACACCTAGATTTACATGTTTTAAACAACAAATACTTAAACACAACTAATATTTCGGTTTTTAAGTCTCACTCCTTAGATTTCTAACCAATTTCGAACCTAAACATGCATCTATACCACTGCCCTAATTATCTAAGTGTATAAACCTTACAAGTTTTATATTACAAGTTAGCATGCAAAATTATTGTTGCCGAAACTTAAACCTAAATCTAAGCATCGAATTCAACAAGTCATTAACATACAAATTATAAAACCAAAATCCAAATTGATTCATACATAGACATATAAACCAAAACTAAAAATACATGTAAGTTTCATAGACAAAACTAAACATGACTACATAAACTTTACTAGACCAAGAGAAGGGAGTGGATCACACTTTTGTAGACAACTTGATGACTTCGACTCGTGCGGATCCGGCGGAAGATGGAAGAGGAATGGAGGCTGCTCGGCAAAGAGGTGGCTCGGCAGGATCTTTTCCAAGTTTCAGTAGAAACTTGGTTGGTGGTGGAGGGTGGTTTTTGGCTAGGGTTTATGTAGAACTCTTGGGGATAATTTGGTAGAGTTTTGGCTTTGTGTTTTAGCAAAAGATGTGACAAGTGTTTCTGTGGAAAAGTTGGCTATATGTAGAGGAAAAGACTAGGGTTGCCGGCCTCAACAAGGAAAGGGGAAATTCTTTTCCTAGTTGGTTTATGTTTCCTTGATCAACAAATATTGCATTCTTGGACTTCTTTTTCTGAATTTTCTTTATGGCATGGGCTTCACATCTTTATGGACTTCATATGTGGGCTTGACAACTCCATTTGGTGAACTTGATCCATCGAAAAATGCCCGAAGCCCGCCAAGAACACAACCGGCAGCATCATGCTTGCCGATCGGCAATGCAATCCTAGTGAGGCTAGGAAATCTTCTTTTCTTCATGCTTTCCTCTATTGCCTTGGCTCAATGTCTTCCTCCATCCTTTAATAAGCTTGGACAATCTTCAAATATGCAATGGCACGCCAAAATGTCCATCGAAAACAGAACAAAAGGAAACGAAGCAGAAACTTGCTAGAATCGGCTGGAATGACCTTGCTCCAGTAAAACAGGCATAACTCCCTCGTCGTAGCTCCGATTGATGCGATTCTAAGTCTCAGAGAAAATAGACACGTAGAGTGTCCTTCATATAAAAGCGTTTGATTAAATTCCTTGTGAAACGTCGGGAATAAATTTTTGAATTTGAGACACAGTCCCACGAAAAATCCTGGAAGTCCCTGGATTGATTTGCTCGAACTGCTGATTTGCAGCCATCTTTTGGGTGACTTCCCGAACTCCGATTGATCTGTCTTTTTGACACAAGACCCATTAGCAAGCCAATAATAGGCATACCAAATGTCAGAAAATTTGAAAAAGGATAGGTCACAATTCTATTCATCTCAGAATCACGAAAAAGACACATTTTGCACTATTTTCCAGAATTCTATACTTAGTCATTTTTCGGATTCTAAAGCATATATTTTCCAAACTCTACCAAAATGACACTAAACTATATTATGACTCAATTTTAGACAAATAAGGGTTAAACAAAGCATAAAGGAGGGCAAATACAAATTAATATCGTCGCACATTGTGCCCCTATCAGTACATAGCGAGAGCTCTAGTTGTGATCGAAACTAATTTAAGTCCAATGCATGCTAATACTTGATCCTTTCTCTCTTTTTGTTTAAGTCTTGCTTGTTAAAGAGTCATGTGGTACGTGCTTTGTGTAAAAGATGTCGACCAAACTTGTAAATATTAGAGCTAGGTTTTATTTTCATGTCATAGAGTCTAAGGGCAGGTTTCTACCGACGTCATAACCTCCCCCAATGTGTGACATTTGATTGTAAATATGTATATATTCATCTAACATTCTCATGTTTCAAGTACCCTTAATCCCCGGCTAGAACGATCCATACTTATTGCTATACTAACGATCTTTGGTAGGGTTATTATTGTGTGCGTGCCTTATGGCATTCATCAAGAGTCGAAGTCTAGTGTTGAATAAGAAAACTTTTTGACCAACCTCGAATTTCTTTCCTCGAATCATCTTGTCATGGTAACTTCGTGTCTTCTACTTGTATATCCAAGCGGCATCATAGGTTTCATTGCGAATTTCTTCAAGTTCGTTGTGTTGAAGCTTTCTATGAAGGCCGGCCTTATCAATGTCCATATTAAATGCTTTGACAGCCCACCAAGCTTTGTTTTCAAGCTCTACCAGTAAGTGACATGCTTTGCCATAAACTAACCGAAAAGTTGACATACCTATCGGTGTCTTGTATGCAGTCCTATATGCTCACCAAGCGTCATCGAGACGATCACTCCAATCCTTCCTTGAAGGTCCAACGGTTTTCTCAAGTATTTGCTTGATCTCTCGATTACTTACCTCGGCCATACCACTTGTTTGAAGATGATATGGTGTTGATACCTTGTGTGTGACGCCATACTTCTTCAACAAGGCTGCAATAGTGCGGTTGCTGATGGAGGTGTTATCCAAGCACAAAATACCTGCAAAACAACTACATACAAATAATACCCTTCTTGTGTCGAGTGTAGTATTGACAAGTAGGGATCGTTCTATCCGGGGAAATCAAGGGCTTTCAATCACACAAAGTATTGCATAAAAGGGGGGTTGTCGAAGTTTTTAATTATTATTTACTTACTAGTTTACGAAAATTAAATCCTAGATTACTATATACAATTGATCATCACCTTTCACACAATCACCAAACACAAATCTCATTATACATGCAACAAAATTAAAACAAGTAATAGGGGCAGCAAACATAAAACGATTTCAAGATTAATTAAGTTCCAATTTAATTAGGGCCAACGCAGCTTATCCTAATTATTCAAGACATCATAAGTATTTAGAATCCGAAACGCGCGCAATCCTAAACATGGTACTAATCGGTTTAATAACACAACGCATGTAAATTAAACACAAAAAGCACATAAGCACATATTGTCGAATTGGAACATGTTAGCAAGTATGGCGTCACCCATCTCACATCGACATGTAAATTTCCATAATTACTCTAACCCTTAGATTAATACATATCAAAACCAACAACGCGTGTGAATCAACATGTATTAAATCGGCATATGAATTCAACATCTAGATAACACTCATGGCCTGCGAATGCATCTAGACATCTCTTTCGGTTCCACACGAATTAAGAAAATAAACCTAATTAAATCAAGAACACATTCAAAACCTACTGCCCATACAACATATTTAATCATATCACATGCATAAATCGGCAATCATATATAAAATTCCCAAACATTTATAACAAAGATCCAAAGATCCCATATATGATTATCAATACCGAAAATAAATTCAGAAACCAAAACATACTTCATAGACAAAGTTATGTTTAAATACAAAGAAACAAAAACCAATAGAGTACAATCCATGTTACAACCTTGATAAAGATTCGGCAAGGATTGGTGAATGATGATCGGATTGTTGGTAGAATATGGTGGATTCGGCCTTGGTTCTTGGCATGAAATTTGTGGATTTATTTTGGCAGGGATTCGGCAAGGATTTTGTGGAGAGAGAGATGATGATTTTCTGTGCAAAAGCCTTGGTATTTATAGAGGAAGTAACCTAGAGAAGCCAGCCACAAACCAAAACCGAATTGGTTTAGGTTTCCTTGATTTTCTGAATTCGGCAGAATGACCTCCGTGCATTGATTACGTCATAACTCTCTCTAGAAAATAGATATTGAGGTGATTCCAGTTGGGTTGGAAACTAGACTCCCGTAGCTTTCTATCCATATAAGGCTCGAATTCTGATTCATTGTCAGCTGTCCGGGAGAGTCCGTGGAAGTTGAGAGACGTGCACAAGAATTTTCCCAAAATTAATCAGGATTTGTTGCGATTTTCTTCCTCTATTTTCTGCCGAAAATTCCCAAGATAATGGCTGAATAATTGAACAATATCTCTTTAGGTTTTCCATGAATTAATTCAGCCAAAAATCTTGCACAAAGGATGGAATTCAGTCCACATTCGTAAGCCAAATCCATGTAGAACTCGGTTTAGGTTTTCTTCTTTCGGCAAACTTGACCTTCGTGCATTCAAACCGGCATAACTTTTTGCTCAGGAAATATTTTGCTGCGATTCCAAGTCCCAGAGAAACTAGACTCGTAGAGCTTTCCAACGGCGTATGGCTTGTTCTCTGGTTCCAAGCGATATGTCCCAAAGAAATTCCGGAAGTCAGGACACAGTCCCAGGAAAATCCTGGTAGTCCCTGTATTGGTTTGCTCAAACTGCCAAGTTGCAGCCTTCATTTGGGTGACTTCCCGAACTCCGATTGATCTGAAATTTTGACACAATACACTTTAGCTTGCCAATTATATGCATACCAAATTTCATCAAATTTGGAAAAGGATAGATCAGTTTAGCACAGGCCTCAATATCACGAAAACAACATATTTTGCACTTTTTGCTCAGATTTCTTTACTTAGTCATTTTTCTGACAATTAAGCACATTTTCTCCAAAACTCTACCAAAGGGACACTAAACTAAAATATGACTCTATCTTACAAAAATAAGGGTTAAACATTGGATAAATGGGGGTAAAAACATATTAAGAACGACGCACATTGTGCTCCTATCAGTTGCAAAAATGGGAACCTTCATCACTAATAAAGACTCTTGGAACTCCAAATCGTGAGAATATGTTGGTCTTGAGGAAATCGGCAATCACCCTTGAATCATTGGTGCGTATGGCCTTTGCTTCTATCCACTTCGACACATAATCAACCGCTAGCAATATGTAGAGGAAGCATTTGCTTGAAGAAAAGGGTCCCATGAAATTAATACCCCATAAATCAAAGATTTCTACCTCAATGATAGGTTGTAGAGGCATTTGATCTCGGGCTCCTGTGCTGCCGGTTCTTTGACACCGGTCACATGTCACACACGCCAAAAGTCGTACATAAAAGTCACAAATATACAAAATAAGGGTACCTGAAATATGAGATTGTTAGACAAAATAAGCCGGGGATTAAGGGTACCTGAAATATGAGATTGTTAGACAAAATAATCACAAATATACATCACAAAACGTCACATAAGGGGGGTATAGGCATCGGCAGCAAAAACTGCCCCTAACATCTAGAAACGAAAATAAATTGCTGAAAGTAAATCCTAAGTCTATTATTTACAAGTTTGGTCGACATCTTTCACACAAAGCACTCCACACTAGAATCTTTAACAAATAAGAATCACACAAAAGAAGGTAAGGGACAAGTATCAGCATGTTTAAATTCAATCTTAGTTCCGACTACAACTCAGTTGTAAGACTTCTCAAGTTCTTAAGATCGACCTTTTGAGTATGGACCCTAGAATATGTGTTAATCCTTTTGAGACTTAACAATTAATCGCAATAGTCTAAATCGGAGACATGTGAAACAAGCAAGGTTGTCAATCATCTTATTTAACATGCAAGAAATCTAAAGTCTTATACCTAGGTGAGCAAAACAAATCAAAGCAACCTTTTGAGTATTTAGCCATATTTGTTATTACTCGGGTTTGATGAAACCTAACACCTAGATTTACATGTTTTAAACAACAAATGCTTAAACACAACTAATGTTTCGGTTTTTAAGTCCCACTCCTAAGATTTATAACCAATTTCGAACCAAAACATGCATCTATACCACTGCCCTAATTATCTAAGTGTATAAACCTTACAAGTTTTATATTACAAGTTAGAATGCAAAATTATTGTTGCCGAAACTTAAACCTAAATCTAAGCATCGAATTCAACAAGTCATTATCATACAAATTGTAAAACCAAAATCTAAATTGATTCATACATAGATATATAAACCAAAACCAAAAATATATGTAAGTTTCATAGACAAAACTAAACATGACTACATAAACTTTACTAGACCAAGAGATAGGAGTGGATCACACTTTTGTAGACACCTTGATGACTTCGACTCGTGCGGATCCGGCGGAAGATGGAAGAGGAATGGAGGCTGCTCGGCAAAGAGGTGGCTCGGCAAGATCTTTTCCAAGTTTCGGCAGAAACTTGGTTGGTGGTGGAGGGTGGTTTTTGGCTAGGGTTTATGTAGGACTCTTGGGGATAATTTGGTAGAGTTTTGGCTTTGTGTTTTAGCAAAAGATGTGACAAGTTTTTCTGTGGAAAAGTTGGCTATATATAGAGGAAAAGACTAGGGTTGCCGGCCTCAACAAGGAAAGGGGAAATTATTTTCCTAGTTGGTTTATGTTTCCTTGTTCAACAAATATTGCATTCTTGGACTTCTTTTTCTGAATTTTCTTTATGGCATGGGCTTCACATCTTCATGGACTTCATATGTGGGCTTGACAACTCCATTTGGTGAACTTGATCCATCGAAAAAATGCCCGAGGCCCGCCAAGAACACAACCGGCAGCATCATACTTGCCGATCGGCAATGCAATCCTAGTGAGGCTAGGAAATCTTCTTTTCTTCATGCTTTCCTCCATTGCCTTGGCTCAATGTCTTCCTCCATCCTTTAATAAGCTTGGACATTCTTCAAATATGTAATGGCACGCCAAAATGTCCATCGAAAACAGAACCAAAGGAAACAAGGCAGAAACTTGCTGGAATTGGCTGGAATGACCTTACTCCAGCAAAACAGGCATAACTCCCTCGTCGGAGCTCCGATTGATGCGATTCCAAGTCTCAGAGAAACTAGACACGTAGAGATTCCTCCATATAAAAGGGCTTGATTAAATACCTTTTGAAACGTCAGGAATGAAGTTTTGAAGTTGAGACACAGTCCCACAAAAAATCCTGGAAGTGCCTGGATTGATTTGCTCGAACTGCTGATTTGCAACCATCTTTTGGGTGACTTCCGAGCTCCAATTGATCTGTATTTTTGACACAAAACCCATTAGCAAGCCAATAATAGGCATACCAAATGTTAGCAAATTTGGAAAAGGATAGGTCACAATTCTATTCATCTCAGAATCACGAAAATGACACATTTTGCACTATTTTCCAGATTCTAAAGCATATATTTTCCAAAATATACTAAAATGACACTAAACTATATTATGACTCAATCTTAGACAAATAAGGGTTAAACAAAGCATAAACGAGGGAAAATACATATTAATATCGTCGCACATTGTGCCCCTATCAACTACCCCACACTTATCCTTTGCTAGTCCCTTAGCAAACTAAATAAAAACTATACTCTAAACAAACTATTGCCCCTAACAATTTGTCTCAGGCTCGTATGTACACATAGCTTTCCAGTTAAATGCATGAGAATGCTAAGCACGAAAATTCCAAGCTTCATGAACATGTGACATCAATAAAAACATATATGAGCAAAAGGTAAGCATGTAGGCATGTATAGCTAATTCAATCCACCTCCCAAGGCATACTCTCTTCTCTTATCTCTCGAAGCATGGTTATTCACTCAATAGTATATGCAAGTGAAAGATAATGAATTACAAAGAGTGACTTGCATATATCATGAAACAAAAGCACTTTGTGAAATTTTTAAGGAAAAACCTCATATGATAACTATATGCACCAATGAACCAAAACCATATGCTTACTCTTGAGATAATCTCCACAAATCAAATTTAACCATCTTAAGAATCATAAAAAAGATCAATAAAAGGGTTGTAATGTGGCTAGGCTAAGAGGTATTCGATATTTGGATAAGGAGGCTCAAAACGTCACCGTGGCCTTTGGTAAAGCTCAAATCTCCTCATGTCTTCTCATCAAGGGTCGGATTGCTTCTTGTTGGACCCATAGTTCATTCTTTTCTTCCCAAAAACATTACAACAAAATTCAAGACTCAAGCCATGCTAAAAAAAATTTCTTTTTCATGCCTATGTCGTGCCCTACTTTCTTTTCTTGCTCTCGGCATTGTTCTTTTATTTTGGTCCGAGCAATACTTTTCTTTCTCTTTTCTTTTCTAAGGCACGGCACAAACATATATTTTCATACATATTGATGGTTAAGTCTACCCCACACTTGTTCTTCTTCATCACGTCACGCGAAAACGCCTTCAAATATCAAGCTTTACCAAATCATTGATCAAGGGTAAAGATATCACTTATACTAAGCTCATGGAAAGTGTTTAAGGGTGATGAAAGAAAAGGCTGATCGTAGGCTCAAAGGGGTTTACTAAGGTGTCCCACGATGGGCACAAATAGGCACATGCTTTATTTGATAATGGTGGTAAACCTAAGAGATCTTTTCAATCACTTTCAAAATCAAGGTATTTTATGACTGAAATTGTTTTGAAAATCAACAAGAGTAAGTTCTAGTAATACCCGAGTCCATGAAAAAGCTATTGCATATAGTCATCGAATAATCAAAGAATTATGAGGTTTCATGCTTCCTACGAATCTATCGAATTTTATCTTTTATCACTCAAGAAGAAAGCAAATTGGCTCTAAAGCTCACATAGGTTATTTGGAAATAAACTAGCTAAAACATGCATGCTTCGTTAATCAACAAGTCCTACATGCTTCTACCAATGCACAAAACTCCATGAACCTCACAATTTTAAAGTATGCACAACCATCATCTATGTATGCAAAGAGGAGAAAAACATCATTGACATATTAGGGGCATCCTAAGACTCGAAACAACAATTTAAACACTCTATTTTTTCTGAACAATTTTATGAAATTTTTCTCTTCTAAACTAATCACACGTAAACATTGAAACGGAATACGTTATCCCACCCCACACTTAGAAAATTACATTGTCCTCAATGTAAGCACAAGTTTATATCAACGAATTTCCTAAGCATGCAATAGTCTAACATATACCAACATATCATCACAAATCGAAGAAAAAGAGAAGGGTTAAGAAATTGCAAACTCGCGGTGATGGCTCCTTCGTTTTTCTTTGATCGAATTGGGTTGCCTTCTAAGTAGCGCTTTGTATTTATAGTCCATTGCCTAGACTTTTCACCATTGTATCATATATGTGTTCAGCGCGTGCTAAAGTAGCTCATCTCGGCAAGAAGAAGTGCAAGAAGTTGCACTTGGCAAGTTGTATCCGTATCGGCAAAAAATCCTGTGTCAGCAGCCTGCATCGTATCGGCAAAGAGCAGCGTATCCGGGCATGGCTGCAGCTGAACTTGGTTTGTATCCTGTGTGGCTGTATTAGATGCGTTAGCTTGGCCCGGTTGCTGCAGCGTATCGGTATCGGGAGCAGAAGCTGGCGTATCGGCAGGGTGCGGCTGCAAGGGACTCTCGGCAGTAGCACTTGCCCGTGGATAGGTGGCTGTGGCGGAAACCAGCAGCACGGCAGAAAGCTGCTGCTCGGCAGCTTGTGGTGTCTCGGCAGTAGGCAGCAGTGAGGTGGTGACGTTGGGTGCTTCGGGTGTGTCGTGCACGAGTTGCTCCTCGATCATGGGGTTTAGGAAGGGCTCGTAATATGGCTTCAAACGATGCCCGTTTACTTTAAATGCATTCCCCGACACTTCACTTTGGATCTCGATTGCACCATGAGGAAAAACTTTTGTAACAATGAATGGTCCAAACCAATGAGATCGAAGCTTACCCGGAAAAAGTTTAAGCCGTGCATTGAATAAGAGAACTTTTTGTCCAACTTGAAACTTCTTCCCTCGAATCATCTTGTCATGGTATGCATGAGTCTTTTCCTTATAAATCCAAGCGGCATCATACGCTTCATTCCGTATTTCTTCAACTTCATTGAGTTGAAGCTTCCGATGCAATCCGGCCGAATCAATGTCCATATTAAAAGCTTTGACGGCCCACCACGCCTTGTGCTCAAGTTCAACCGGTAAGTGACATGCTTTGTCATAAACTAACCGAAAAGGTGACATACCTATCGGTGTATTGTATGCAGTCCTATATGCCCACAAAGCATCATCGTGACGATCACTCCAATCCTTCCTTAAAGGTCCAACGGTTTTCTCAAGTATTTGCTTGATCTCTCGATTACTTACCTCGGCCATGCCACTTGTTTGGGGGTGATAAGGTGTAGATACCTTATGTGTGACTCCATACCTCTTCAATAAGTCCTCAATGGTGCGGTTGCAAAAATGAGATCCTCCATCGCTAATCAAGACTCTTGGAACTCCAAAACGTGAAAAGATGTTGGTCTTGAGAAACTCGGCCACCACCTTTGAATCATTGGTGCGTGTAGCCTTGGCTTCGATCCACTTTGACACATAATCAACCGCTAGCAAAATGTAGAGAAATCCCTTACTTGAGGGAAACGGCCCCATGAAGTCAATACCCCATAAATCAAAAATCTCTACTTCGATGATTGGCGTGAGTGGCATTTGGTCCTTAGCTCCAATGTTCCCCATTCTTTGGCACCTATCACATGCTTTACAAAACATGAATGAGTCTTTAAAAATCGTAGGCCAAAAGAAACCACAATTAAGAACCTTCAATGCTGTCTTCTTTGGTCCAAAGTGCCCACCACAAGCGTCACTATGACAAAAGGCAAGGATGGATTTATGCTCATCTTCCGGAACACATCGTCGAATTACTTGGCCTTCACATTGCCACCATAAGTATGGATCATCGCACAAAAAGTGGCGTGATTGCTTCTTGATTCTCCTTCGTTGGTGGCTCGGCATAGAGTGAGGAAAATGTCGGCATGCAAGGTAATTTGCAATGTCGGCATACCAAGGTGCACTTGTTGCATTGATTCGAAAGAGTTGCTCATCCGGGAAACTCTCCAATAGGGGTAGCCGATCTTCTTCTTTGACAATTCGACTTAGGTGGTCGGCTACCATATTCTCTACTCCTTTCTTGTCTTTTATCTCAATGTCAAACTCTTGAAGCAAAAGAATCCATCGAATGAGCCTTGGCTTAGCATCCTTCTTTGTCATAAGATATCTCAAGGCGGCATGATCACAATAAACAATGACTTTGGAATTCAAGAAATATGATCGAAACTTCTCCAAAGCAAAAATTACCGCCAAGAGTTCTTTCTCCGTTGTGGTGTAGTTGAGTTGAGCATCATTTAAAGTCCTCGAAGCATAATAGATGGCGTGTGGCTTCTTCTCCACACGTTGGCCGAGCACATGCTTTGTGTTTTAGTAAAAGATGTGACAAGTTTTTCTGTGAAAAAGTTGGCTATATATAGAGGAAAAGACTAGGGTTGCCAGCCTCAACAAGGAAAGGGGAAATTCTTTTCCTAGTTAGTTTATGTTTCCTTGTTGAACAAATATTGCATTCTTGGACATTTTTTTCTGAATTTTCTTTATGGCATGGGCTTCACATCTTCATGAACTTCATATGTGGGCTAGACAACTCCATTTGGTGAACTTGATCCATCGAAAAATGCCCGAAGCCCGCCAAGAACACAATCGGCAACATCATGCTTGCCGATCGGCAATGCAATCCTAGTGAGGCTAGGAAATCTTCTTTTCTTCATGATTTCCTCCATTTCCTTGACTCAATGTCTTCCTCCATCCTTTAATAAGCTTGGACAATCTTCAAATATGAAATGGCACGCCAAAATGTCCATCGAAAACAGAACCAAAGGAAACGAGGCAGAAACTTGCTGGAATCGGCTGGAATTAAGTTGAAATCAAATTTGAGATTATCAAGTTGCTTGATTGTGGGGTAATTTACCCAATTTCGGACAGTAAGTGGATATCTCCCGTGCAAGTAGTGCCAAAGAAGAGTGGTGTAACGGTTGTCAAGAATGAGAAGAATTAGCTTGTACCACAAAGACTTGTAACCGGTCATCGGATGTGCATCGACTATAGGAAGCTTAACGCTATAACAAGGAAGGATCACATGCCTTTGCCGTTTATGGACCAAATGCTAGAGAGGTTAGCCGGCCATTCTTTCTATTGTTTTCTTGATGGGTATAGTGGCTACAATCAAATCATGATACACCCGGATGATCAAGAGAAGACCACTTTTACTTGTCCATTTGGCACATTTGCTTATCGACGAATGCCATTCGGACTATGCAACGCACTCGACACTTTTCAACGATGTATGTATGATATCTTCTCGGATTATATTGAAGACATTATCGAAGTGTTCATGGATGACTTTAGTGTGTATGGAAGTACCTTTGATGCATGTTTGGGAAACTTGGAGAAGATACTTGAGAGGTGTGTAGAGACTAATCTTGTGCTCAATTGGGAGAAATGTCACTTCATGGTCACGCAAGGCATTGTTCTTGGGCACATTATTTCGACAAGAGGCTTAGAAGTTGACAAAGCCAAAGTGGAGCTCATTCAAGCATTGCCGAGCCCAAGGTGTGTTAGAGATGTGAGAAGTTTTCTTGGCCATGCGGGGTTCTATCGAAGATTTATCAAAGACTTCTCTTCAATTGCAAAGCCATTAAGCAACTTGTTACAAAAGGAGGTAACGTTTGAGTGGACGGATGCGTGTGAGGCAAGTTTTTGCCGATTGAAGAAGATGTTGTGTATGGCGCCGGTTTTGGTTTCCCCAAATTGGGATAAGCCGTTTGAGTTGATGTGTGATGCTAGTGATTATGCACTTGGAGCAGTACTTAGACAACGAATTGAGAAGAAGCCATGCGCCATTTATTATGCTTTAAGAACCCTTAATGATGCTCAACTTAACTACACAACAACGGAGAAGGAACTCTTGGCGGTAATTTTTGCTTTGGAAAAGTTCCGATCATATCTTTTGAATTCCAAAGTCATTGTGTATAGTGATCATGCTGCTTTGAGATATCTTATGACGAAAAAGGATGCTAAGCCAAGGCTCATTTGATGGATTCTTTTGCTTCAAGAGTTCGATATTGAGATTAAAGACAAGAAAGGAGTAGAGAATGTTGTAGCCGATCATTTGAGTAGACTCATCAATGATGTGGATCGGCTGCCCCTCTTAGAGACCTTTCCGGATGAGCAACTTTTTCGACTTGAAGTGCATGAACCTTGGTATGCCGACATTGCCAACTTTCTTGCCACTCGGACATTCCCTTGTACCTTGCCACGCCATCAACGTGAGAAACTTAAGAAGGAGTCACGTCATTATCTTTGGGATGATCCGTACTTATGGAAGCAATGTGGTGATCAAGTGCTTAGAAGATGTGTTGCCGAGCACGAGCATAAACCGATCTTAACATTTTGTCATAGTGAGGCATGTGGAGGGCATTTTGGAGCAAAGAAGACCGCTTTAAAGGTACTTGAGTGTGGATTCTTTTGGCCTACAATTTTTAAAGATGCTTACATGTTTTGTAAGTCATGTGATCGATGCCAAAGAATGGGGAATATTGGACCACGAGATCAAATGCCGCTCACTTCTATCAATACCATTGAGATTCATGATCTTTGGGGGATTGACTTCATGGGACCGTTTCCTTCGAGTAAGGGTTTTCTCTACATATTGCTTGCGGTTGATTATGTGTCAAAGTGGATCGAAGCCAAGGCTACACGCACCAACAATGCCAAGGTGGTAGCCGAGTTTCTCAAGACCAACATCTTTTCACGTTTTGGGGTTCCAAGAGTCTTGATTAGCGATGGAGGATCCCATTTTTGTAACCACACCATTGAAGCCTTATTGAAGAAATATGGAGTCACTCATAAGGTATCTACACCGTATCACCCCCAAACAAGTGGAATGGTCGAGGTAAGTAATCGAGAGATCAAGCAAATACTGGAGAAAACCGTTGGACCTTCAAGGAAGGATTGGAGTGATCGTCTCGATGATGCTTTGTGGGTGTATAGGACTGCATACAAGACTCCGATAGGTATGTCACCTTTTCGGTTAACATATGGAAAAGCATGTCACTTACCGGTAGAACTTGAGCATAAAGCATGGTGGGCGGTTAAGGCCTTCAACATGAACATTGATGAGGTCGGCCTTCATAGGAAGCTTCAACTCAACGAACTTGAAGAAATACGGAATGAAGCTTATGAAGCCGCATGAATTTACAAGCAAAAGACCAAGGTTGCTGATGATAAGATGCTTCGACGGAAGAAGTTTGAAGTTGGCCAAAAAGTTCTCTTGTATCACTCACGACTCAAACTTTTTCAAGGGTAAGTTGCGCTCTCGTTGGATTGGACCATTCATTGTTCTTCAAGTATTTCCACATGGAGCCATAGAGATTCGCAATAAAGTTACGGGCAACATATTCAAGGTGAATGGACATAGACTCAAGCCGTACTACGAGCCATTTGAGCCTCTAAACGATGAAACCGATGTCCACGACCCTCCAAGCCTAGGGGCTGCCGTAGCTACTATCATTGCCGCGCCATACTGCCTCACTACCGATCCGTAGGTTATTAGATTAGCCTACTTGTAAATTATTTTCATTGTCTAGTCGCTCTGATACTTGTTTTCGTTGTAAATCTCGAATGTTTAACTTTGGTTGTAACTTGACGTTTGGTTGTAGATATTAATGCATTTTCTATGCACCTTTGAGAATTGTGTTATTTTGTTGGTTGTTTTTGAGAAGTTGTTTGATTTCGGGGAGCAAGAGGCTCCTTGAGTCAGGTTGGGTGCTTTTAGAAGTGTTTGGTGATTTTGTTACAGGTTTTGGGTTGTCCATTTTAAAGGAGGTTATGCCGAAATTTTCTCTTTTTCGGTAAAACTCCCCTTAAAGTGATCCCCGCGGGACTAATCCTGGATAACAGTGTTGTTATCCGGGGCGGGTCCTGTCACCCAGCCCCGCTGGTTCGGGAATTTATAAAATAATAGCAAATCTCAAGGATTCCCGAATACCAAGAATAGAATATAAATATAAAAAAAAAACTAGGCCAATCCCATTGACCAATGAATAAAATCGAATAAAAATAGGGGAATGTTAACCACCATATAATAACGAGCCTCCAAGGCTAAGGGTCAGAGTCTCCCAGACTCTCTATAGCGTCCCACGCTAAACCTCTACACCACCCTACGTCGACCACCGAGCGTAAATCTGTCCTATGTGGTCAAGTTGTCACCTCGCGTGGGATGAGGTTAATAAGCTAGCTAGCAGTAAACATATATAGACCCTTGTATGGTGAAAAATCTGAAAAACAAATCAAAGTACATTTCCCCTATTAAATCATGAAATAGTACGGTCCCCGACCGCACTTCTGAGGCTTATAAATATAATATTAAATCGAATCAGGGCCTCATAGGAAAATAAATAAACCAACATATCCAATATATTATAATATCCAGAACTGTTCAATTCATATAATCCACGGAAATTTCATTTCCCGTTAAAAAGTCAATATGCATATAATCTCCATGGTGCCGAGTTAATTTATTTAATTTATAAACCATTTGAAAATCGATAAGAAGAAATCATCCTTTCAAATAAATTTATTGCTCTTCGATAATCCAAACGTTTCTAAAATAATTACGACATATATAAACCCTTCATAAAATCAAATATTCATGCATGCATCAAATTTAAAACAAAAGTCAACTCACTGTGCTTAAGTTTGTCGCCGATCGGAGTCCTCCTCAAGTCGAGTCTCTCCTCGGCCAGCTAAAAGGAAATATTTAGAAAAACTCGAGCTCGGAAATTCAATTATAAATTAAATTCGAAGGCGTCCTCACTCAAACGAAACTCCCAAAATAACCAAACGCAATACTTCCCGAATAAGTATTGCATGAACTTATTCAATATATCTCATTCCATTTAACCAAACGCAATACTTCCCGAATAAGTATTTAATCCTTTAATGGTCTAACCGTCGACAATTGCATTTAATCACCTAAAATCAGCTTTGACCACTATTTAAAAGTGGTTAAAATCAGTCAAACAGTAACTTCAGAATTACTATTTACCCCTTTTTTTTACTGTTTCACTTTTACTGTTACTGAGTTACTGTTTACCGATTACTATTTACCAATTACCATTTTACTTTTTTTTTTTTTTTTTTTTTACCGTGAACCACTTCTGGCCGCCACAGCCTCGCCACAGAAACCCAAAACCACCTCCAAACTCACCCAAAACGATCACCAACACCTCAGGACCTCAAATCTCCTACCTCCGCCGCCCAAAAGTCTCGCTACCGCCGCACGTGGCGGCCGACTCGGCGGCCACAGCCCCTCCTCACCTATACTTCTCCAATTTCCCACCAATTGTACTGAAATTTCAACCTAAATGAACCTAACCACCAATCTGAACCCAACACAATCTCAAATTCATCCAAGAACAACCAAAAACATCCAAAATCACAAACCCCCAAATCGGAGCCACAAACCCTAGAAAATTCAATCTCCAATTTCTCCTTACCTGTTGCAAAAGGGTTCAATCCCTTTTGGGAAAAGATTAAACGGGTCGAGGCCTTGCTTTTCCCCCCGCCCCGAAAACTCGCCGATCGGTGGCCGGAACCGGCCGCTACCACCAACAGAAAGAGAGAGAGAAGACGAGTCGTCCGGCACCGGTGGTGCGAGAATTGGTGGCCGGATGGAGAAGTTGAGTGGTGGCAGTGGAGGAGGAGGCGTCGGGCAGAAGGAGGAAGAAGAGAGAAAGAAAAAGGAGAAAGAAAGAAAGAAAAAGGGAGAAAAGAAAAAGGTTTTTTTTCCAAAATGGAAACATTCTCTACCTATTTATATCGAACCCAAAATCCGACGAATTAAAATACGCAGCCCAAACATTCGTTTTTTAACGGGTTCTACTTTACGAACAAACGATTTCCGCTCAACCATAAACATAAAACAATTTTTCATGAGAGTAAAAATTTAAATAAATTTACCCAGAGATTTAACAAGGTTCGGGGCGTATCACAAAGTGTTTGCACTCATACACAAGCATATAGTGGATTTGTGAAGAGAATTGTATGCTGCTCTCTTCACTAATTAATCAAACATTTAACTCTAACAGGGCTCTTTGCTCTTCATTGTTCTGGAGAAATATGAGAAAGAAACTAATCTGTAACACGAGAGCTGATAGGAGCACAATGTGCGACGATATTAATATGTATTTGCCCTTGTCTATGCTTTGTTTAATCCTTATTTATTTAAGATTGAGTCATAATTTAGTTTAGTGTCGAATTGATAGAGTTTTGGAAATATATGCTTTAGAATCCGAAAAATGACTAAGTTTAAGAATTCTGGAAAATAGTGCAAAATGTGTCTTTTTCGTGATTCTGAGATGAGTGGAATTGTGACTTATCCTTTTCCAAATTTGATGAAATTTGGTATGTATATTATTTGCTTGCTAAAGGGTCTTGTTTCAAAAATATAGATCAATCGGAGTTCGTGAAATCACCCAAAAGATGGCTGCAACCCAGCAATTAGAGCAAACCAATCCAGGGACTTCCAGGATTTTTCCTGGGACTGTGTCCCAACTTCAAAAATTCATTCCCGACATTTCACAAAGAATTTATATTAAGGAAGCTATACGTGTCTAGTTTCTCTGAGACTTAGAATCGCATCAATCGGAGCTCCGACGATGGAGTTATGCCAGTTGTACCGGAGCAAGGCCGGCAACCCTAGACTTGTTCCTCTATATATAGCCATCTTTTACACAGAAAAACTTGTCACATCTCAAGCCAAAACACAAAACCAAAGCTCTACCAAATTATCCCCAAAGATCCTACATAAACCCTAGCCGAAAATCACCCTCCACCACCAACCAAGTTTCTGCCGAAACTTGGAAAAGATCCTGCCGAGCCACCTCTTTGCCGAGCAGCCTCCATTCCTCTTCCATCTTCCACTGGATCCACACGAGTCGAAGTCATCAAGGTGTCTACAAAAGTGTGATCCACTCCCTTCTCTTGGTCCAGTAAAGTTTATGTAGTTATGTTTAGTTTTTTCTATGAAACTTATATGTATTTTTGGTTTTGGTTTATATGTCTATGTATGAATCAATTTGGATTTTGGTTTTGTAATTTGTATGTTAATGACTTGTTGAATTTGATGCTTAGATTTAGGTTTAAGTCGGCAACAATAATTTTGCATGCTAATTTGTAATATAAAACTTGTAAGGTTTATACACTTAGATAATTAGGGCAGTGGTATAAATGCATGTTTAGGTTCGAAATTGGTTAGAAATCTAAGGAGTGGGACTTAAAAACCGAAATATTAGTTGTGTTTAAGCATTTGTTGTTTAAAACATGTAAATCTAGGTGTTAGGTTTCATCAAACATGAGTAATAACAAATATGGCTAAATACTCAAAAGGTTGCTTTGATTTGTTTTGCTCACCTAGATATAAGACTTTAGATTTCTTGCATGTTAAAATAAGATAATTGACAACCTTGCTTGTTTTGCATATCTCCGATTTAGACTATTACGCACAATTGTTAAGTCTCAAAAGTATTAACATATTCTAGGATCCATTCTCAAAAGGTCGGTCTTATGAACATGAGAAGTCTTACAACTAAGTTGTAGTCGGAACTAAGATTGAATTTAAACATGCTGATACTTGTCCCTTACCTTCTTGTGTGTGAGTCTTATTTGTTAAAGAGTTGAGTGTGAAGTGCTTTGTGTGAATGATGTCGACCAAACTTGTAAATAATAGACTTAGGATTTATTTTCAGCAATTTATTTTCGTGCCTAGATGTTAGGGGCAGCCTTTGCTGCCGATGCCTATACCCCCCTTATGTGACGTTTTGTGATGTATATTTGTGATTATTTTGTCTAACAATCTCATATTTCAGGTACCCTTAATCCCCGGCTTAGAACGATCCCTACTTATGTCTATACTACTAACGATTGTAGGGTTATTATTGCTTGATGCTCGCTTAGGCGACTCATCAATTTTTGGCGCCATTGCCGGGGATTATAAAAGCTTGATTTATGTTATTGTTGTGTATATAATATTGCTGGAATTTTTTATGTAAAGTTGTAAAGTTATAATTTTCGATTTTAGTTTGGGATTTTGTAAAGTAGAAATATGCTTCGGCATGTAGAGTTTAAATTTTGGAAGTTGCATGATGTATAAAGAATGTATGTTTGTAATAACTTAGTTTAATTTCTAGGAAGTTGATAGTATTGTGTATGTTTGAGTTTATTGTAGTTTCTAAAGTGTAACATGTAGGGAGAAGCCGCTTTTGTTGGCCATAGCCTTAACCCTTCATACGAATAATGCCATGTTAGATCCGTCTTTTATGTAGACTGTGAAACGTGGGATACGTCCCCCCCACGCATACGAGCGATAACTTGGCAGACCCATTTTTATGAGGTTGAGGGCGGCTTTGATCAACACTTGTAGACCTCTAGTGACCCGAGTTTGTTTTACAAAGTATGGGGCAAGTTAGTTTCATTGATATGGTTCTCAAGTTTGTTTAACTGGATCTCAAGGCCCACAGACTGATGTTCATTCTCGGTGAGTGAGTCGATAGGGAGTTCGCTCCTAGTGGTGACCAACAACGAGTCTTGCCTGGTTCATGTAGAGGGTTCCCCATCCGTGAATCTTAACAACACTGCCTTTGAAAAGTAAAACACGCTCGAACTAGTCAATAGCTTGGGCCGAAGCATCACCTCACTTTAGACGCTAGAAAATAACTTGACATATGTGATCTATTTTCTTCAAAATAAAAACAATTTGTGTGGTTCGAACTCTTGAGGTATATCGGATTAAGCATGACACTACCGGGGGCTGCATTAGTCCATTACACCGTTAACTCCACTGTTCCACGTACCTCGAGATTTAGAACAAATTTTAAAAGGAATTAGACTTAGAGATTACATGATCATGAACGTTCCAATTTTTCTCCTCTTATTGCCGTCGATTTCTCTTCTTTGCCGATCCATTGTATGTGTGACATTGTTTGAAACGTATTTTGTAATCGCCAATGCTGTGGCTTGTAATGATGTATATTCTTGCATTCTATTTCTTTACGATGTTCTAACTTGTTTAAACGTTGCAAATTTTAGAAAAGTGCATGTCCGAATCTAATATTTGGACACGAGATCATCAAGGTCGATTGCAACGTTTGAATCAAGAGCTCGCTATCGCGTTGTTTGTGCCGTTACCACCATCCGAGCCGTCTGAACCATCTTCACCACCGAGCTCACCAACGGCGTCGTCCACACCACCTAGCTCGGCCACATCTTTGCCGAGCCCTCCATCAGTGATATCGTCAACTTGTGATTTAGAGAACCCCGAGTTTGTGTGTTTCGCCGAATCAGTAGAAGAGGAAGAGACCATGACTTCGATCAGAGCACAAAACGGTCATGTCGCAGGAGGAGGAGGAGCTGTACCTTCTAATATCACATACCCTCCTTTGGAAACCGATAAGACCAGAGAGATTGAATTAAGGAGTGGATTCCTCCACAAGTTGAAGTCTTTTTATAGAATGCCAAGTGAGGATCCCAACAAGCATCTACAATGGTTTAACTTCACCACGGAGTCTATGTGTCCAAGAGGGATCGATTTGCAACACTTCAAGATGAAGGCTTTTCCGTTCTCATTGGAAGATCAAGCGAAGGAGTGGTTGTTTGAGGTGCCTAGTGGTCGCATTGTGTCGTGGAATTCTATGATGGATGAGTTTTTGCTCAAGTACTTTCCCGCTTCACGTATCACAGACTTGAGGAAGCAAATTACAAGTGTGAAGCAAGCCGGAGATGAGACTTTCTTCGACTACTACAAGAGGTTCAAGTCTCTCGTCTCTTTGTGCCCATCTCATGGTATAAGTGAGGGACTCTTATTGCAATATTTCTATGAGGGATTGCGAGTAATGGAGAGGGAGTTTCTAGATTCGGCCGCGGAAGGTAGTTTCTTGGAGTTAGATGCAACACCGGCAAGGAATTTGTTGGAGGTTCGTGCTTTGAACAACCAACAATTTGACATGGCACGAAACAATGAGCCACGGAATGAGAAAGTTCATGAGACGTCTTTGAGCTCAAAGTTGGAGGAGAAAGTAGACAAGCTTGCCGACTTGGTGAGTAATTTGATGAAGAAGTGTGCTATAGTTTGTGGTATTTGCACCAAGGGCCATGAGACCGAACAATGCCCTCAATTTGGAACAAGTGAGGGAGTCGAAGAGTGCAATGCAATTGGTTTTGGAGGAGGACAAAGGTTTGGGAATTTTAATCCGAGGTTCAACGATCATCCAAACTTTCATTGGGCAAATAATGATAATGTGTTGAGGGCACCAATGCAACCAAATCAAGGTGGTGCCGCACCCTATGCACCAAGGGCACCATTCGTGCCTCGGCCACAATTTCAGCCGAACCAAGGGTATTATAATACCATGCCGTGCCAAGCCTTGCCGATCCAATCTCAAGGAGGAGCAAGTAATCCGAATTACGATGCTTTGCTCCAATCTCTTTCAAATGCTACTCAAGCGTTGCTCGCGGGGCAACAAAATCAACAAAAGGATATTGGTGAGCTCAAGACTCAAATGGGGCAAGTTGTGGACTTCATGGGAATATTCAATGAGCAAGGGAAGTTGCCTAGTAATACAATTCCAAATCCGTGGAACGAGCATGCCAAAGTGATTCAAACTCGAAGTGGAAGGGAGTTATTACCTCCGATGAGTCCAAAGAAGAAAAGCATATTGCTTGATGTGATCGAGGAAGAAGAGAGGGCTGCCGGACCTGTCATTGCCGGCAGCCAAGGAGACAATACAAGGGCAACAGCCGAGCCAAGAGGAGCTGCCGAGAGGGCAACCACCGAGAATGCTGCCACCGGCGGTGGTGATGCCGAGAAAAAGAGGGCTTCGGCCAATTCAAGAAGCAACGAGCTTGAGCGTGATCCCGCAACATCGAAGAGTGAGCTAATGCCAAGCCAAGTGAGTAAGGGAGGGGTGCCTCAATCTAACATTCCATTTCCTTCTCGCTTTGCTAGATCGAAGAAGGATAAGTCCGATGAGGAGGTGTTGGAGATTTTCCGGAAAGTGCAAGTCAACATTCCTTTGTTGAAATGCATTAAACAAGTGCCAAAGTATGCTAAGTTTCTCAAAGAGCTATGCACGGCTAGGAGGCATACGAGGGAGTCTCGTGTGGTAACTATGAGCGAGACAGTATCAGCCGTTATTCAATGAAGGTTGCCACAAAAGATGAAAGATCCGGGAAGCTTCAATGTGCCTTGTGTGATAGGCAACACTCATTTCGAGGATGTGATGTTAAACTTGGGAGCATCCATCAATGTCATGCCACTCAATGTGTACCAAACGTTGAGTATAGGGCCTCTCAAGAAGGACAATATCATTATACAACTCGTGGATCGTTCAAGCAAATATCTGGAAGGCTATGTGGAAGATGTGCTTGTGCAAGTGAACCAACTTATTTTTCCGGCCGATTTTTATGTTGTGGAGAAGGAAGACTGATGTAAGCCGCGAGGCTCACACAAATAATAACCCTACAAAATATCGTTAGTAGTATGAGCAAGTAGGGATCGTTCTAGCCGGGGATTAAGGGTACCTGAAATATGAGAATGTTAAACAAAACACACATATATATATACACAAACAATGTCACTTTATTCACATATATACAAACAAGAAACGAAATCATGGGGGATGAATTGTGATCGGCAGCAAAGCTGCCTCTAAATTCCTAGACATGAAAATAAACCTAAACTACTATATACAAGTGATCATCATCTCTCACAAAACATTTAGCACCAAAGACTCTTTAACATATAAACTCACATGCAAGAAAGTAAGGAACAAGTACCAACATGCTTAAATTCAAAATTAGTTCCAACTACAACTTAGTTGTAAGACCTCTCAAGTTTTAAGACCGAACTTTTGGTTATGGGCCCTAAAGTTATGTTAATCCTTTTGAGTCTTAACAATTGTGCGCAATGGTCTAAATTGGAGACACGCAAAACAAGTAAGGTTGTCAATCATCTTATTTTAAACATGCAAGTATCTAAAGTATTAAACCCTAAGTGAGCAACACAAATCAGAGCGACCTTTTGAGTATGGCAACGTTCGTAATTACTCTAGCTGATTAAACCTAGCACCTAGATCAATGTTCAAGACAACACTAAGTACCGATTTTCATGCCCAATCCTTAGATACTAACCAATTTTGAACCTAAAACATGCATCTATACTGAACGGGAGCCAAAGCTCTCGTGCAATAATAACCCTACAAAAATATCGTTAGTAGTATGAGCAAGTAGGGATCGTTCTAGGCCGGGGATTAAGGGTACCTGAGATATGAAATTGTTAGACAAATATAAACATATATACACATTAAAAACGTCACACAATGGGGAAAATAGGATCGGCAGCACTGCTGCCCTATAACTAGGTACGGTATTAAAAACAGAAAATAAATCCTAGACTACTATATACAAGTGATCATCATCTCTCACACAAAACAGTTCACACAAAAGACTCTTTAACACATAGATTTGCATGCACGAAGGTAAGGATCAAGTATTTAGCATGTTCAAGAATTAAATTAGTTTCGACACAACTAGGGCCTCCAACGGTTTTCCAATTGTTAGACTTCTTAAATTCTTAGAAACTACTCCAACGTATGACTTCTAAGGTGATGCTAATCTGGTTTTACGCATTTTAACATTTAAGCATGTGAGTCTAAATCGAAGACATGTAAACAAGCAAGGTTGTCAATCATCCTATTTAACATGCAAGTAATCTAAGGTTTTTACCCTTGGTGAGCAACACAAAACAAACTACTCCAACGTATGACTTATCCGTATTACTCGATTAGATGAAACCTAACATCTAGATTTACATGCAAACAACAAATGCTTAAACACAACTAATGTTTCGGTTTATAAGGCTCACTCATAGATTACTAACCAAATTAAATCCTAAACATGCTTTTAATACTAATGCCCTGGTTATCTAAACATACAAAATCCATGAATTAAAGATTGCAAAGTCATCACATAAATTCCAACAAAAATCGCAATTTATGTTCATCATACAAAACCAAACGAAAACAAAGTATTTTTATAACAATACATGTGACTAAACCGAAATTAAAAACACAAGTCATAGGGATGGATCACACTTTAGAAACCTTGGAGAGCTTCGTCTTGGTGTGGTGGAAGAGATTCGGCAGTGGCTGAGGTAAGGTATGGGATTCGGTGGTGTATGGTGGTGGAATAGGTGAATCGGTGACTTGGTGTTTCTAGGGTTTCGGCTTAGAACTTTGAGTAGGAAATTTGGTAGAGTTTTGGCTAGTGCTTTGCAAGAGATGAGATGATGATTTTTCTGAATAAGAGATGGCTATATATAGAGGAATATGGGTGAGAGGCTGCCGGCCACAAGAATGCAAGAAGGTAGGTTTTGGTTTTCCTACTAGGTTTATGTTTCCTTGTTGAATAAGTATTTGCATTCTTGATTTTCTTTTTCTGATTTTTCTTCAAGGCTTTGGGCTGCACATCTTCATGGACTTCTTGTATGATCTTGGACTTCAATTGATAGGTCTTGATCCATTTGAAAATGCCCCACAATGCCGGCAGCACACAGAGGCAGCAATCTGCCAGAATCGGCAGCTTCTCCTAGTTTGACTAGGAGACTTGATTTCTTCATGTTTTTCTTCAATGCCATGGCCTAGTGTCTTCCTCTTCCCTTCATAAAGCTTGGACCATCTTCACATATGCATTTATACACCATTTGGTCCATCAAAAACAGAAAACACAAAAAAGGGGGCAGTAGGTTCCTGGAATCGGCAGCTTTGACCTTGTCGCAGTAATTCCGGCATATCTCCCTCCGTGGAGCTCCGATTGATGCGATTCCAAGTCTCACGTAAACTAGACACATAGGGCCATCTCCCCATAAAATATCTCGGCCAAATTCCATGCAAGTCGTCGGGAATGATTTTTCGAAGTTGGGACACAGTCCCAGGAATTTCCTGGAAGCCCCTGGATTGGAATGTTCGGACTGCCCTTTTTGCAGCCAACTTTTGAGCGACTTCCCGAACTCCGATTGATCTGAAATTTTAACACATCATTTCACAACATATGAATATTAAGCACATAAAATTTCATAGAATTTGGAAAAGGATAGATCACAGTTTCATTCATCTCAAAATCACGAAAAAGACATATTTTGCATTATTTTCCAGATTTCTCAAACTTAGTCATTTTTCGGATTCTTAACCATTCTTCACAAAACTCTACCGAAATTGACACTAACTACATTACGACTCTATCTTAGACAAATAAGGGTTAAACAAAGCATAAACGAGGGTATAAACATGTAATATCGTCGCACATTGTGCTCCTATCAACTACCCCACACTTATCCTTTGCTAGTCCCTTAGCAAACTAAATAAAACTAAGACTCTAAACAAACTATTGCCCCTAACAATTTGTCTCAGGCTCGTATGTACACATAGCTTTCAAGTTAATGCATGAGAATGCTAAGCACGAAAATTCCAAGCTTCATGAACATGTGACATCAATATGAACATATAAGAGCAAAAAGGTAAGCATGTAAACATGTAAAAGCTAATTCAAATCACCTCACTAGGCATACTCTCTTCTTTTCTCTCGAAGCATGGTTATTCACACATAAGTATATGCAAGCGAAAGATCATGAATTACAAAGAGTGACTTGCATATATCAAGGAAACGAAAGCACTTTGTGAATTTTTGATGGAAAAACCTCATATGACAACTATATGCACCAATGAACCAAAACCATAAGCTTACTCTTGAGAAAATTTCCACAATCAAATTTAACCATCTTAAGAATCATGAAAAAGATCAATAAAAGGGTTGTAATGGGGCTAGGCTAAGAGGTATTCGATATTTGGATAAGGAGGCTCAAAACGTCACCATGGCATTCGGCAAAGCTCAAATCTCCTTATGTCTTCTCGCCAAAAGGGTCAAATTTCATCTTGTTGGACCCATACGTCATTCTTTTTCTTCCCATAAAATATTACAACAATAATCTAGACCATAGCCATGCACAACATTTTTATTTTTCAACCCTATGCCGTGCCCTTCTTTTTCATATTTTTCTTTCTTTTTCTCGGCATTTTTCTCTCTTTTGATTCGAGCATTTTTCTTCTCTTTTCTATTTCTAAGGGCACGGCATGCATACATATTACATACAAATTTATGGCTAGGTCTACCCCACACTTGTTCTTCTTCATCACACACGCAAAAACGCCTTCAAAAATCAAGCTTTGCCAATACTTTGATCAAGGGTAAAGGCACAACTATACTAAGCTCATGGAAAGTGTTTAAGGATGATGAAAGAAAAGGCTCAATATCGGCTCAAAGGGGTTTACTAAGGTGTCCCACGACGGGCTCTAATAGGGCACATGCTTTCTTTGGCAATGGTGGTAAACCTAAATGATCTTTATTCAATCACATTCAAAATCAAGGTATTTTATGATATAAAAGTTTCGAAAATCGACAAGAGTAAGTTCTAGCATACTAGAGTTCATTAAAAAGCTATGGCACATAGTCATCGAATAGTCAAAGAATTATGAGGTTTCATGCTTCCTACGAATCTATCGAATTTTATCTTTTTATCACTCAAGAAGAAAGCAGATTGGCACAAAAGCTCACATAGGTTATAATCGAAATAAACTAGCTAAAACATGCATGCTTAATAATCAACAAGTCCTACATGCTCCTACCAATACACAAAATCCATGAAACTTACAATTTTAAAGGTATGCACAACCATCATCTATGTATGCAAAGAGGAGAAAAACATCATTGACATATTAGGGGCATCCTAAGACTCAAAAACAAACAAATTTAAACACTCTATTTTTATGGAACAATTTTCTGAATTTTTCTCTTCTAAACTAAGCACACAAAAAGCAAAAATAAAAACGGAATACGTTATCCCACCCCACACTTAGAAAATTACATTGTCCTCAATGTAAGCACAAAATAATATCAATGAATTTCCTAAGCATGCAATCGACTAACATATTCCAACATACCATCACAAATCAAAGAAAACGAGAAGGGTTAAGAAATTGCAAACTCTCGGTGATGGCTCCTTCACTTTTCTTTGATCGACATGGGTTGCCTCCCAAGTAGCGCTTTGTGTTTATAGTCCATAGCCTAGACTTTTCACCGTGTTTTGCATGTGTTCATCGTGCTCCAAAGCAACTCAAATCGGCAAGAAGAAGTTCAATGAGAAGATCGTTGCAAGAAGTGTCCGATTTGGTGCTTGTAAAGGGCATTGTATCCGGCTCGGCCTTAGTCTGCGTGTCCGATTCAGGTCGCGTGTCCGTCTCTTCTGCCGGTGTATCCGGCGTATCCAGCTTGTGCCCGGCCTCTTGTGGCCTTGTCTCAACCCTGCCGGCAATGGCAGGTCCGGCAGGAGGTGGTGGAATGGTGGAAAACAGGGGTAGCAGCTCGGCAGGTCGGGGCGTGTCCGGAAGGGTGATCGGTGGTGCGTCCGTGTCCGTGTCAGCCTTTATGGTGATGCTGCCGGCAATTGTAGGTCCGGCAGCCACTTGGTGTGGTGGTGGCATGGCTGCATCATGTATTTGGGAAGGCGGCTCAGCTTGTGGTGCGTCACCAAGAATGATTGTGTCCTCCAATGCATCAAAAGGTGCATGATAATGCTTGAGGCGATGGCCGTTAACCTTGAAAGTCTTGTGGGTTTGCAAATCTCGAATTTCCACGGCTCCATGAGGGAACACACTAGTGATGACAAAGGGACCAATCCAACGAGAGCGCAACTTTCCCGGAAAGAGTTGAAGCCGTGTATTAAACAAGAGAACTTTTTGCCCAACTTCAAACTTTTTCCCCCGAATTATCTTGTCATGGTATGCTTTTGTCTTCTCCTTATAGATCCAAGCGGCCTCATATGCTTCATTACGTATTTCTTCAAGTTCATTTAGTTGAAGCTTCCTATGAAGGCCGGCCTCATTGACATCCATGTTGAACTTTTTAATGGCCCACCACGCTTTGTGTTCTAACTCAACCGGTAAGTGACATGCTTTGCCATAAATTAACCGAAAGGGAGACATACCTATCGGTGTCTTGTACGCAGTCCTATAAGCCCACAAAGCATCATCGAGACGATCACTCCAATCCTTCCTTGAAGGTCCAACCGATTTCTCCAAAATGTTCTTGATCTCTCGATTACTCACCTCGGCCATTCCACTTGTTTGGGGGTGATATGGTGTAGAAACCTTATGTGTGACTCCATACTTCCTCAATAAGGCTTCAATAGTGCGGTTACAAAAATGGGATCCTCCATCGCTAATTAAGACCCTTGGAACTCCAAAACGTGAAAAGATGTTGGTCTTGAGAAACTTGGCTACCACCTTGGCATCGTTGGTGCGTGTAGCCTTGGCTTCGATCCACTTTGACACATAATCAACCGCAAGCAATATGTAGAGAAAACCCTTACTTGATGAAAACGGTCCCATGAAGTCAATCCCCCAAACATCAAAAATTTCCACCACAAGGATAGGCGTGAGCGGCATTTGATCACGCCCACTAATCTTCCCCACACGTTGGCACCGATCACAAGCCTTACAAAACATAAATGCATCCTTGAAAATTGTAGGCCAAAAGAAACCACAAGAGAGTACCTTCAATGCCGTCTTCTTCGGTCCAAAATGTCCTCCACACGCCTCACTATGACAAAAAGCAAGGATGGATCGATGCTCATTCTCCGGCACACATCTTCTAATAACTTGATCACCACATTGCTTCCATAAGTACGGATCATCCCACAAGAAGTGTCGAGCTTGCTTCCTTATTCTTCTTTGTTGGTGGCTCGGCAACTCTTTAGGAAATCGTTTTGTGGCTAGAAAATTGGCAATGTCGGCATACCAAGGCTCATGTACTTCAAGTCGAAAAAGTTGCTCATCCGGAAAGGTTTCACATAGGGGCAGCCGATCCTCTTGTTGCACAAGCCTACTCAAATGATCGGCCACAACATTCTCTACTCCTTTCTTGTCTTTGATCTCAATGTCGAACTCTTGAAGCAAAAGAATCCATCGAATAAGCCTCGGCTTAGCATCCTTCTTCGTCATAAGATATCTCAAAGCGGCATGATCACTATAAACAATAACTTTGGAATTCAAAAGATATGATCGAAATTTTTCCAAAGCAAAGATTACCGCTAAGAGTTCCTTCTCCGTTGTTGTGTAGTTGAGTTGTGCATCGTTGAGAGTCCTTGAAGCATAGTAAATGGCGCATGGCTTCTTCTCAATTCGTTGTCCAAGTACCGCTCCAAGTGCATAATCACTAGCATCACACATCAACTCAAACGGCTCGTCCCAATTAGGGGAAACTAGAATCGGTGCCGTACACAACCTCTCCTTCAATCGGCAAAATGCTTCTTCACATGCCTTTGTCCACTCAAACGTCACCTCCTTTTGTAACAAATTGCTCAATGGCTTGGCAATTGAAGAGAAGTCCTTGATGAATCGTCGATAAAACCCCGCATGGCCAAGAAAACTTCTCACATCCTTCACACACCTAGGGCTCGGCAATGCTTGTATTAGCTCCACCTTGGCTTTGTCAACTTCAAGTCCTCTTGCCGAAATAATATGGCCAAGCACAATGCCTTGCGTGACCATGAAGTGACACTTCTCCCAATTGAGCACAAGATTTGTCTCTACACACCTCTCAAGTATCTTCTCCAAGTTCCCCAAACATGCATCGAAGGTGCCTCCATACACACTAAAATCATCCATAAACACTTCGATAATGTCTTCAATAAAATCTGAGAAGATAGCATACATACATCTTTGAAAAGTGCCGGGTGCGTTGCAAAGTCCGAATGGCATCCTCCGATATGCAAACGTGCCAAATGGACAAGTAAAAGTGGTCTTCTCTTGATCGTCCGGGTGTATCATGATTTGGTTGTAGCCACTATATCCATCAAGAAAGCAATAGTAAGAATGACCGGCTAACCTCTCTAGCATTTGATCCATAAACGGCAAAGGCATGTGATCCTTCCTCGTTGTAGCGTTGAGCTTCCTATAATCGATACACATACGATGACCGGTTACAAGTCTTTGTGGCACAAGTTCATTCTTCTCATTCTTGACAACCGTTACACCACTCTTCTTCGGCACAACTTGCACGGGAGATATCCACTTACTATCCGAAATTGGGTAGATCACCCCACAATCGAGCAACTTGATAATTTCTTCCTTTACAACCTTCATCATAGGAGGGTGAAGTCGACGTTGAGCTTCCTTTGTCGGCTTAGCTCCTTCTTCCAACAAAATACGATGAACACAAGTAGTAGGGCTTATTCCCTTGATATCCGCTAAGGTCCAACCTATGGCGGTCTTGTACTTCTTAAGCACATAAATCAAATCTTTCTCTTGCTTCTCACTAAGCATTGAAGACACAATAACCGGTAGTGTGTCTCCTTCTCCAAGATAAGCATATTTCAAATGACTAGGGAGTTCTTTTAGTTCTAACTTTGGGGCCTCTTCCACACTTGGTCGAAATTTGGTTGTGGCACTTGGAATTGACAAGAACGAATTAAAGGGTGGGGCATAAGGTCGAGCCTCTAGCTCGGCAACAACTTCTTCTATACTCGGCAAAACCATGAATGGCTCGGCACCTCCTTGCTCGGCAATGATGCTTGGCTCGGCCTTGGCTTGGTTGGCACGGCATGACTTGGTTCCTTTCTTAACTCGTTCTCCCTTCTTGTCAAATCCGACCCCTTGCTCAATAGCTAATTGCTATGCGTCGAGCGAGGTCGACATAACTTGCTCGACCTCCTCCAAAACATCAATGGCACAACCCTCCTTCAAATCAACAATGGGAAACCTCATGGCGTCAAACACATTGAACTTTATCATCTCACCATCAAACTCCATAGTTAGGTTGCCCTCGGCCACATCTATCTTTGTGCGCGCGGTCCTCATGAATGGTCGCCCTAAAAGCAATTGAGTGTTGTTGACCGGCGAATCCTCCATCTCAACCACATAAAAATCGGCGGGGAATATCAATTGGTTGACTTGCACCAACACATCCTCTACATAGCCTTCCGGATATTTGCTTGAGCGATCCGCAAGTTGAATGATGACATTATCCTTCTTGAGAGGCCCTATACTCAACGTTTGGTACACATTGAGTGGCATGACATTAATCGATGCTCCCAAATCCAACATAACATCCTCAAATCGTGTATTGCCTATGACACAAGGCACATTGAAGCTCCCCGGATCCTTCATCTTTGGTGGCAACTTCCTTTGAATAACGGCCGACACCGTCTCGCTCATAGTTACCACACGAGTCTCCCTAGTATGCCTCCTCGCCGTGCAAAGCTCCTTCAAAAACTTAGCATACTTTGGCACTTGCTTAATGCACTCCAACAAAGGGATGTTGACTTGCACTTTCCGGAAAATTTCCAACACCTCTTCATCGGATTTATCCTTTTTCGTTCTAGCAAAGCGTGAAGGGAATGGGACGCTTGATGATTGCACCCCTCCCTTTCCGGAATCAATACCTTGCTCGGCAGCTCTCCCCTCTTTGTCAACATGGCTGCTGCCGGCAGGATGTCCCTCGGCAGAATTGTTCTTCTCGGCAGCATTGCCTTTGCCGGCAGTGTCATGGCCGGCTGAGTGGTTGGTCTCGGCTGCAGCATGGTTGCCGGCTGCAGCCCTTTGTCCTTCAATATGGCTGCCGGCAATGTCAGGTCCGGCAGCCCTCTCGTCATCCCCAATCACATTGAAAGTTACTCGCTTCTTCTTTGGACTTGTTGGAGGAAACAACTCTCTTCCGCTTCGAGTTTGAATCACTTTGGCTTGCTCGTTCCTCGGATTTGGAATAGTATTGCTCGGCAACTTCCCTTGCTCATTGAACCTTCCCATAAAATCCACAACTTGCCCCATTTGAGTCTTGAGCTCTCCAATGTCCTTTTGATGATTTTGTTGCCCCGCGAGTAATGCTTGAGTGGCACTACACAATGATTGAAACAAAGCATCGTAATTCGGATTGCTCGGTGCTTGGCCTTGGCTCGGCCCTCCTTGGCCTTGGTACGGCACAACTTGTGCATGTGGCTGGTTCGGCACTGCTCCATAGGTTCCTTGGTTCGGCACATAAGGTTGCCGAGGCACAAATGGTGGCCTCGGTGCAAACGGCGCTCCTCCTTCTCTCGGTTGCATAGGTGCCCTAAGCACGTTGTCATTATTCGCCCATCGAAAGTTCGGATGATCATTGAACCTTGGATTGAAATTGCCAAAACGTTGGCCTCCTTGAAAACCAATGGCATTGCACTCCTCTACTCCCTCATTAACTCCAAATTGAGGGCATTGTTCGGTCTCATGGCCCTCGGTGCAAATTCCACAAACACTAGCACGCTTCTTCATCAAATTACTCACCAAGTCGGTGAGCTTGTCCACTTTATCTTCTAACTTTGAGCTCGAAGAAGTTTCATGCACTTTCTCATTCCTTTGCACATTGCTTCGTGCCATGCCAAATTGTTGGTTGTTCAATGCACGAACTTCCAACAAACTTCTTGCCGCTCCGGCGTTCAACTCCAAAAAGCTACCTCCCGCGGCCGAGTCAAGAAACTCTCTCTCCATGACGCGCAATCCCTCATAAAAATATTGTAGCAAGAGCTCATCGCTAATGCCATGCGATGGACACAATGAAACTAGGGACTTGAACCTCTTGTAGTAGTCGAAGAAAGTCTCATCTCCGGCTTGCTTCACACTTGTAATTTGCTTCCTCAGATCAGTGATACGTGAAGCAGGAAAGTACTTGAGCAAAAACTCATCCATCATAGTACTCCACGAAACAATGCGACCACTAGGCACCTCAAACAACCACTCCTTCGCTTGATCTTCTAATGAGAATGGAAAAGCCTTCATTTTGAAGTGTTGCAAATCGGTCCCTCTTGGACACATGGACTCCGTGGTGAAGTTAAACCACTGTAGATGCTTGTTAGGGTCCTCACTCGGCATCCCATAAAATGACTTCAGCTTATGGAGGAATCCACTCCTCAATTCAATCTCTCCAGTCTTGTCAGCTTCCAAGGGAGGATAAGTGATATTCGAAGGAGCAACTCCAGCTCCAGCAACATGACCATTCTGTGATCTGATTGATGCCATGATCTCTTCTTCTTCCTCTGATTCGGCAAAAGCTTCAAACACTGGATTCTGAAGATCACACGATGATGACACTACTGATGGTGAACTCGGCCCTGATGATACTGAAACTGACGGCACAATAGGGGAGGACGGCAATGATGATGATACTGATGAACTGGTTGGTGACGATGGTGGTAATGGCACAAAACGAGCAATAGCGAGTTCTTGCTCTAAACGTTGCAAACGGCCTTGAAGATCTCTTGCCCAAATACTAGATTCGGACATGCACTATTTCTGAAATTTGCAACATTTAAACAAGTTAGAACCTTATAAAGAAATAGAAGACAAGAATATACATCAGTACAAGCCACGGCATTGGCGATACAACAAATTTCATCAATGATTACACACATATAGACAATCGGCAAAGCACAAAATTCACACATGGCAACAATACATTTCGGCAAAGTACAAATATGGTTCGGCAACAAGATATCAAAAAGTCCATGATCATGTAATCGCTAAGTCTAATTTCTTTTAAATTTGTTCTAACTCTCGAAGTACGTGGAGCAGAGGAGATAACGGTGCAATGGACTGATACAGCCCCCGGTAGTATCATGCTTAATCCGATATACCTCAAGAGTTTGAACCACACAACATGTTTTATCTTTGAAGAAAATAGGCCACATATGTCAAGTTATGTTCTAGCGTCTAAAGTGAGGTGATGCTTCGGCACAAGCTGTCGACTAGGTCGTGCGGATTTTACGTTTCAAAGGTCATTACAATCACGGAGGGCGAACCCCCTACAGGAACCAGGCAGGACTCGTTGTTGGACACCACAGAGGGCGAACCCCCTATCGACTCACTCACCGAGAATGAACATCAGTCTATGGGCCTTGAGATCCAGTTAAACAAACCTGATAACCATATCTATGATCATAACTTCCCCATACTTTGTAAAACAAACACGGATCCCTAGCGGTCTCAAGTGTTGATTAAAACCGCCCTCAACCTCATAAAAATAATACCAAGTTAGCGTCTTTATGCGTGGGGGGCCAACGATGGACTAATTCCAACATTGCAGGGCCCGTTTCCCAATCTACACAAAAACATACCTAACATGGCATCACTCGTATGAAGGGTTATGGTTATGATCAACAAAAGAGGCTTCACCTACATGTTACACTTTAGAAACTACAATAAACTCAAACATACACAACACTATCAACTTCCTAGAAATTAAACTAAGTGATTACCAACATACATCATTATCCATCATGCAACTTTCGAAATTTAAACTCTACATGCCAAAGCATATTTCTACTTTACAAAATCCCAAAATAAACTTAAAATTTACAACTTTACAACTTCACAACAAAAATTTCCAGCAACATTATATACACAACAATAACATAAAACAAGCTTTTATAATCCCCGGCAACGGCGCCAAAAATTGAACGGGAGCCAAAGCTCTCGTGCAATAATAACCCTACAAAAATATCGTTAGTAGTATGAGCAAGTAGGGATCGTTCTAGGCCGGGGATTAAGGGTACCTGAGATATGAAATTGTTAGACAAATATAAACATATATACACATTAAAAACGTCACACAATGGGGAAAATAGGATCGGCAGCACTGCTGCCCTATAACTAGGTACGGTATTAAAAACAGAAAATAAATCCTAGACTACTATATACAAGTGATCATCATCTCTCACACAAAACAGTTCACACAAAAGACTCTTTAACACATAGATTTGCATGCACGAAGGTAAGGATCAAGTATTTAGCATGTTCAAGAATTAAATTAGTTTCGACACAACTAGGGCCTCCAACGGTTTTCCAATTGTTAGACTTCTTAAATTCTTAGAAACTACTCCAACGTATGACTTCTAAGGTGATGCTAATCTGGTTTTACGCATTTTAACATTTAAGCATGTGAGTCTAAATCGAAGACATGTAAACAAGCAAGGTTGTCAATCATCCTATTTAACATGCAAGTAATCTAAGGTTTTTACCCTTGGTGAGCAACACAAAACAAACTACTCCAACGTATGACTTATCCGTATTACTCGATTAGATGAAACCTAACATCTAGATTTACATGCAAACAACAAATGCTTAAACACAACTAATGTTTCGGTTTATAAGGCTCACTCATAGATTACTAACCAAATTAAATCCTAAACATGCTTTTAATACTAATGCCCTGGTTATCTAAACATACAAAATCCATGAATTAAAGATTGCAAAGTCATCACATAAATTCCAACAAAAATCGCAATTTATGTTCATCATACAAAACCAAACGAAAACAAAGTATTTTTATAACAATACATGTGACTAAACCGAAATTAAAAACACAAGTCATAGGGATGGATCACACTTTAGAAACCTTGGAGAGCTTCGTCTTGGTGTGGTGGAAGAGATTCGGCAGTGGCTGAGGTAAGGTATGGGATTCGGTGGTGTATGGTGGTGGAATAGGTGAATCGGTGACTTGGTGTTTCTAGGGTTTCGGCTTAGAACTTTGAGTAGGAAATTTGGTAGAGTTTTGGCTAGTGCTTTGCAAGAGATGAGATGATGATTTTTCTGAATAAGAGATGGCTATATATAGAGGAATATGGGTGAGAGGCTGCCGGCCACAAGAATGCAAGAAGGTAGGTTTTGGTTTTCCTACTAGGTTTATGTTTCCTTGTTGAATAAGTATTTGCATTCTTGATTTTCTTTTTCTGATTTTTCTTCAAGGCTTTGGGCTGCACATCTTCATGGACTTCTTGTATGATCTTGGACTTCAATTGATAGGTCTTGATCCATTTGAAAATGCCCCACAATGCCGGCAGCACACAGAGGCAGCAATCTGCCAGAATCGGCAGCTTCTCCTAGTTTGACTAGGAGACTTGATTTCTTCATGTTTTTCTTCAATGCCATGGCCTAGTGTCTTCCTCTTCCCTTCATAAAGCTTGGGCCATCTTCACATATGCATTTATACACCATTTGGTCCATCAAAAACAGAAAACACAAAAAAGGGGGCAGTAGGTTCCTGGAATCGGCAGCTTTGACCTTGTCGCAGTAATTCCGGCATATCTCCCTCCGTGGAGCTCCGATTGATGCGATTCCAAGTCTCACGTAAACTAGACACATAGGGCCATCTCCCCATAAAATATCTCGGCCAAATTCCATGCAAGTCGTCGGGAATGATTTTTCGAAGTTGGGACACAGTCCCAGGAATTTCCTGGAAGCCCCTGGATTGGAATGTTCGGACTGCCCTTTTTGCAGCCAACTTTTGAGCGACTTCCCGAACTCCGATTGATCTGAAATTTTAACACATCATTTCACAACATATGAATATTAAGCACATAAAATTTCATAGAATTTGGAAAAGGATAGATCACAGTTTCATTCATCTCAAAATCACGAAAAAGACATATTTTGCATTATTTTCCAGATTTCTCAAACTTAGTCATTTTTCGGATTCTTAACCATTCTTCACAAAACTCTACCGAAATTGACACTAACTACATTACGACTCTATCTTAGACAAATAAGGGTTAAACAAAGCATAAACGAGGGTATAAACATGTAATATCGTCGCACATTGTGCTCCTATCAACTACCCCACACTTATCCTTTGCTAGTCCCTTAGCAAACTAAATAAAACTAAGACTCTAAACAAACTATTGCCCCTAACAATTTGTCTCAGGCTCGTATGTACACATAGCTTTCAAGTTAATGCATGAGAATGCTAAGCACGAAAATTCCAAGCTTCATGAACATGTGACATCAATATGAACATATAAGAGCAAAAAGGTAAGCATGTAAACATGTAAAAGCTAATTCAAATCACCTCACTAGGCATACTCTCTTCTTTTCTCTCGAAGCATGGTTATTCACACATAAGTATATGCAAGCGAAAGATCATGAATTACAAAGAGTGACTTGCATATATCAAGGAAACGAAAGCACTTTGTGAATTTTTGATGGAAAAACCTCATATGACAACTATATGCACCAATGAACCAAAACCATAAGCTTACTCTTGAGAAAATTTCCACAATCAAATTTAACCATCTTAAGAATCATGAAAAAGATCAATAAAAGGGTTGTAATGGGGCTAGGCTAAGAGGTATTCGATATTTGGATAAGGAGGCTCAAAACGTCACCATGGCATTCGGCAAAGCTCAAATCTCCTTATGTCTTCTCGCCAAAAGGGTCAAATTTCATCTTGTTGGACCCATACGTCATTCTTTTTCTTCCCATAAAATATTACAACAATAATCTAGACCATAGCCATGCACAACATTTTTATTTTTCAACCCTATGCCGTGCCCTTCTTTTTCATATTTTTCTTTCTTTTTCTCGGCATTTTTCTCTCTTTTGATTCGAGCATTTTTCTTCTCTTTTCTATTTCTAAGGGCACGGCATGCATACATATTACATACAAATTTATGGCTAGGTCTACCCCACACTTGTTCTTCTTCATCACACACGCAAAAACGCCTTCAAAAATCAAGCTTTGCCAATACTTTGATCAAGGGTAAAGGCACAACTATACTAAGCTCATGGAAAGTGTTTAAGGATGATGAAAGAAAAGGCTCAATATCGGCTCAAAGGGGTTTACTAAGGTGTCCCACGACGGGCTCTAATAGGGCACATGCTTTCTTTGGCAATGGTGGTAAACCTAAATGATCTTTATTCAATCACATTCAAAATCAAGGTATTTTATGATATAAAAGTTTCGAAAATCGACAAGAGTAAGTTCTAGCATACTAGAGTTCATTAAAAAGCTATGGCACATAGTCATCGAATAGTCAAAGAATTATGAGGTTTCATGCTTCCTACGAATCTATCGAATTTTATCTTTTTATCACTCAAGAAGAAAGCAGATTGGCACAAAAGCTCACATAGGTTATAATCGAAATAAACTAGCTAAAACATGCATGCTTAATAATCAACAAGTCCTACATGCTCCTACCAATACACAAAATCCATGAAACTTACAATTTTAAAGGTATGCACAACCATCATCTATGTATGCAAAGAGGAGAAAAACATCATTGACATATTAGGGGCATCCTAAGACTCAAAAACAAACAAATTTAAACACTCTATTTTTATGGAACAATTTTCTGAATTTTTCTCTTCTAAACTAAGCACACAAAAAGCAAAAATAAAAACGGAATACGTTATCCCACCCCACACTTAGAAAATTACATTGTCCTCAATGTAAGCACAAAATAATATCAATGAATTTCCTAAGCATGCAATCGACTAACATATTCCAACATACCATCACAAATCAAAGAAAACGAGAAGGGTTAAGAAATTGCAAACTCTCGGTGATGGCTCCTTCACTTTTCTTTGATCGACATGGGTTGCCTCCCAAGTAGCGCTTTGTGTTTATAGTCCATAGCCTAGACTTTTCACCGTGTTTTGCATGTGTTCATCGTGCTCCAAAGCAACTCAAATCGGCAAGAAGAAGTTCAATGAGAAGATCGTTGCAAGAAGTGTCCGATTTGGTGCTTGTAAAGGGCATTGTATCCGGCTCGGCCTTAGTCTGCGTGTCCGATTCAGGTCGCGTGTCCGTCTCTTCTGCCGGTGTATCCGGCGTATCCAGCTTGTGCCCGGCCTCTTGTGGCCTTGTCTCAACCCTGCCGGCAATGGCAGGTCCGGCAGGAGGTGGTGGAATGGTGGAAAACAGGGGTAGCAGCTCGGCAGGTCGGGGCGTGTCCGGAAGGGTGATCGGTGGTGCGTCCGTGTCCGTGTCAGCCTTTATGGTGATGCTGCCGGCAATTGTAGGTCCGGCAGCCACTTGGTGTGGTGGTGGCATGGCTGCATCATGTATTTGGGAAGGCGGCTCAGCTTGTGGTGCGTCACCAAGAATGATTGTGTCCTCCAATGCATCAAAAGGTGCATGATAATGCTTGAGGCGATGGCCGTTAACCTTGAAAGTCTTGTGGGTTTGCAAATCTCGAATTTCCACGGCTCCATGAGGGAACACACTAGTGATGACAAAGGGACCAATCCAACGAGAGCGCAACTTTCCCGGAAAGAGTTGAAGCCGTGTATTAAACAAGAGAACTTTTTGCCCAACTTCAAACTTTTTCCCCCGAATTATCTTGTCATGGTATGCTTTTGTCTTCTCCTTATAGATCCAAGCGGCCTCATATGCTTCATTACGTATTTCTTCAAGTTCATTTAGTTGAAGCTTCCTATGAAGGCCGGCCTCATTGACATCCATGTTGAACTTTTTAATGGCCCACCACGCTTTGTGTTCTAACTCAACCGGTAAGTGACATGCTTTGCCATAAATTAACCGAAAGGGAGACATACCTATCGGTGTCTTGTACGCAGTCCTATAAGCCCACAAAGCATCATCGAGATGATCACTCCAATCCTTCCTTGAAGGTCCAACCGATTTCTCCAAAATGTTCTTGATCTCTCGATTACTCACCTCGGCCATTCCACTTGTTTGGGGGTGATATGGTGTAGAAACCTTATGTGTGACTCCATACTTCCTCAATAAGGCTTCAATAGTGCGGTTACAAAAATGGGATCCTCCATCAAGCAATAATAACCCTACAATCGTTAGTAGTATAGACATAAGTAGGGATCGTTCTAAGCCGGGGATTAAGGGTACCTGAAATATGAAATTGTTAGTCAAGATATTCACAAAGATATACATCGAAAATCATCAAAAACATGGGGGAATTGGTATCGGCAGCTAGGCTGCCCTAAAGCTAGGTTCGGCACATAACATAAAACAAAGAAACACGAAACAAAATCTATCCTAGGATCGGCGGCAATAGTCTGCCTCTAAACCAATACATGCATAAAAACAGAAATTTAAAGTCCTAAATTACTATATACAAGTTTGGTCGACATTCTTCCACAAAGCACTAACACGAAAGCAATCAAAATACTTAGCAAATTGACAAAAAAAGACATACGGCAAGGGTACACAATATCCTAGATCCGACTTAGTTCCAACCTAATTAGCTCCTTATCGGTTTACTAATCGATTAAGACTCTCAAGTACTTCAAGATTAACTTATCGTCTAACCCTAAAGTTATACTAAACACATTTGAGAACACTTATCGTTGAAATCAAACATGCAAAGTAATTAGGCACAAGGTCTTTTTAGTCGGAAACATATCAATCAAGCAAGGCGTCACCACTTCTTGTTAACATGCATAGTCGTTTAAACCACTCTAGTCCTATCATGTTGACGGATATAAGATTAATACTCAAAACATATCGCAACTATGCTAAGTACCAATCTTTGAGGCACACGGATTTAAAGACTAAACCAAGAACGAATTACTAGAATCAAAGTGAACATGCTTGCCGAATCCTACCCTATCAATTTACATCATATTTTCCTTACTTTTTAACATGCAATTTGTATTCTTACATCCAAATACCACTTAAAGATAAAGAAAACAAATTGAACATACAAATCATAAAACCAAATTTCACTCCAAACAATATATAGACATAGAGTTTGAAACCAAGAATTCATGCTAACTTCATAGACAAAGTTTAACATAGCTACAACAAAAATTACATAACCAAGAGTAGGGAGTGGATCACACATTAGAAACCTTGGAGACTTCGTCTTGGTGTGGATCCGGCGGATGGTGGTGATCGGATGGAGGCTGCTGCTCAGTAGTGGTAGTGTCGACAGCAAAAGAACCAAGGTTCGGCAAGAACTTTGGGTGTGGTGGAGGTGGTTTTGGATAGAGTTTTTGTGTAGGACTCTTGGGAAATTTAGGTAGAGCTTTGGCTAGATTTTTGCTTTGGAATGTGACACTTTTCTTCATGGTGCCGGCCTCTATTTATAGGAGAAAGACTTATGAAGTTTGGGACTTTTCCTTGTTCAAAACAGGATAGAAATCTTCAATAAATAAGGTTTCCAAATCCGAGTTGGAATAGGCTTTTCTCTCCTTATTGAACAAAAAAACTCTAGCTTGGCCGGCTTATGATTTCTTCTTGGACACGCATAGGAAGCTTCTTGGAATGATTTAGCACGCTCGCAGCCGCTTGAAGACATTACCGGAAATTCCTCTCTGCTCGCAAGTACAGACTTTGCTAGTATCGGGTACTGGCGAGGCTTCTTGGTGGCGAGTCTGGTGCTGGCAAGTATAGGCTTCTGGCGGGTAGTGCGAATATGCATGCTGGCATGGGCGGATGGTTGGCGAGCGGATCTTCTAGCAAGCGAAGATGTTGGCGAACGAGGCTGATGGCGAATATAAGCTTCTGGCGAGCGAGGCTTATCTGCTGGCAAGTATACTGGCGAGGCGAGTTAAGCTGGCGGGTGATCTTCTGGCGAGCAAGAGCTGGCGAATGGACATTCTCTCGGAATATTTTTGACCTTTGTGTCTTCAATCGAGCATAAATTTTTGCTCAGTACTCCGATTGATCTGAATTTTTGACACAAGACTCATTAGCAAGCCAATAACATGCAAACCAAATATCAGCAAATTTGGAAAAGGATAAGTCACAAACCTATTCATCTCAAAATCAAGAAAAGACATATTTTTCACTATTTTCCAGAATTCTTAAACTTAGTCATTTTTCGGATTCTAAAGCATATATTTCCAAAACTCTACCGAAATGACACTAAACTATATTATGACTCTATCTTAGACAAATAAGGGTTTAAACAAAGCATAAACGAGGGCGTAAACACATTAATATCGTCGCACATTGTGCTCCTATCATAAGGTATTTGATTCGTTTTTGTCAATTCCAAGTGCCACAACCAAATTTCGACCAAGTGTGGAAGAGGCCCCAAAGTTAGAACTTAAAGAGCTCCCTAGTCACTTGAAGTATGTATATCTTGGAGATGAAGATACTCTACCAGTTATTGTGTCTTCAATGCTTAATGAGAAGCAAGAATGTGATTTGATAGGTGTGCTTAAGAAGTACAAATCCGCCATAGGTTGGACCTTAGCGGATATCAAGGGAATAAGCCCTACTACATGTGTTCATCGTATCTTATTGGAAGAAGGTGTGAAGCCAACAAGGGAGGGTCAACGAAGCCTCCACCCACCAATGATGAAAGTTGTCAAAGACGAAATTATCAAGTTACTTGATTGTGGTGTAATTTACCCTATCTCGGATAGCAAGTGGATATCACCGGTGCAAGTAGTTCCCAAGAAGAGTGGTGTAACAGTTGTGAAGAATGAGAAGAATGAGCTTGTGCCACAAAGGCTAGTAACCGGTCATCCGATGTGTATCGACTATAGGAAGCTCAATGCGACAACGAGGAAGGATCACATGCCTTTGCCATTCATGGATCAAATGCTAGAGAGGTTAGCCGGTCACAAGTTTTATTGCTTCCTTGATGGTTATAGTGGATACAACCAAATTGCCATACACCCCCACCCAGATGATCAAGAGAAGACTACTTTCACTTGTCCATTTGGCACTTTTGCATATAGGAGGATGCCATTCGGCCTATGCAATGCACTCGGTACATTTCAACGATGCATGTACAACATCTTCTCCCACTTTATTGAAAGTAAGATCGAAGTTTTCATGGATGACTTTAGCGTATATGGACGCAACTTTGACACATGTTTGGAGAATTTAGAGGAGATACTTGAGAGGTGTGTAGAGACTAACCTTGTACTTAATTGGAAGAAGTGCCACTTCATGGTAAATCAAGGTATAGTGCTTGGTAATATTATATCCGAGAGGGGGATTGAAGTTGACAAAGCCAAGGTAGAATTAATACAAAGCTTGCCGAGCCCTAAGTGTGTACGAGACGTGCGAAGCTTCCTTGGACATGCCGGTTTCTATCGACGATTCATCAAAGACTTTTCCAAGGATGCTAAGCCTATGTGCGAGCTACTACAAAAAGATGTGGCGTTTGTGTGGAGTGATGCATGCGAGCAAGCCTTCATCCGGCTCAAGGAGAGGTTGTGCTCGGCTCCAATACTAGTATCACCGAATTGGGAGCTTCTGTTTGAGTTGATGTGTGATGCAAGTGACTACGCCATGGGTGCCGTGCTCGGCCAATGTATGGAGAAGAAGCCACACGCCATCTATTATGCTTCGCGAACTTTAAATGATGCTCAACTCAACTACACCACAACGGAGAAAGAACTCTTGGCGGTAATTTTTGCTTTGAAAAAGTTTCGTTCATATCTTTTGAATTCCAAAGTCATTGTTTATAGTGATCATGCCGCCTTGAGATATCTTATGACGAAGAAGGATGCTAAGCCAAGGCTTATTCGATGATTTCTTTTGCTTCAAGAGTTTGACATTGAGATAAAAGACAAGAAAGGAGTAGAGAATGTGGTAGCCGACCACCTAAGTCGAATTATCAAAGAAGAAGATCGGTTACCCCTATGGGAGAGTTTCCCGGATGAGCAACTCTTTCGGATCGATGCAACAAGTGCACCTTAATATGCCGACATTGCAAATTACCTTGTGTTTATGCGCAAACCCGTAGGCCTGGTAGAGACTGGTGAATCTAGATGTGATCTCCTCCTGCTAACCTGCTCACTAAGGGGAATACCGGGCGGGCCGGTCTTCTCCTCTCCGATGCCTAAGTTAGTATAGTTGGGATGAATAGATAACTTAAGCACGTATGATAAGCAGTTAGAGAGATCAGTTACCTATTAAAGAGGGTAGTTGAGGCCCTTATATAGGTGGCCGGGCGTGAGGTCTGGTCTCACTCTTCGATGTGGGACTGGTTTCCTTCTGTTCATACACAAAAGGGCAGCTCTGGTGACCTCTTTGGCAGGCTGGCGTCCCCGGTCCCTTGGCCCCTGGTCACAAGGTAGACTACTGGACCTCAAGTCCGGGTGCTGGTGATCCTGCTCTGGGCCTCAGGCCGGCCCCGGGCATGCTGGCTGCGGGTCTGTGGGTCTGTGTAGCCCCTCTGTGGCTACTGTCAATAAGTCCCCCAAGTTCCCGGTCAAGTGCAATCTTGAATGGAGACTTAATATGTCTTGCTCTTGTCCCGCAGACCCGCAAGGTTACCAACCCAACGGTACCCAGTCGCCCAAGTCCGCAATGAAGATTGGGCGTGGGCGTTCGGGTAGAGAAGGCGTGGTGATGTGAGTACCTATTAATGATGGCGTGCAACAGTTATGAGTATGCTTGCAATACTGATGATATTGTGCTCAAGTGTTGTCGTGCCATGAGCATGGAACGGGGTGAAACCCGGACAAGTGCATGGGAGGACAATGTAGCGTTAAGATCCGCCATGCGATAGATATGGAACGGGGTGGAACCCGGACGAGTGCATGGAATGATGTGGCATTGAGATCTGCCATGCAATAGATATGGAGCGGGGTGAAACCCGGACGAGTGCATGGGATGATGTGGCGTTGAGATCCGCCATGCAATAGATATGGAATGGGGTGAAACCCAGACGAGTGCATGGGATGATGTGGCGTTGAGATCCGCCATGCAATAGATATGGAGCGGGGTGAAACTCGGACGAGTTCATGGAATGATGTGGCGTTTCCGTGAGGACTCGACCGGTGGACTGCCATGTCGGAACGAGTCCCCCAAGTTCCCAAGGCGAAATTGTTGCCAACGGTGGGGCAGGCCGGGAGTAGCCCGGTGGCTCGGCCCAGCTTGTGTTGGAATAAGCGTGGGGCAACGTGCCTGTGGGGAGAGTTCTGTGTTAGAGAAACAATCTGCCCAGTGGGGTGGCGTTGAGATGACAAGTCTCGCCTTGGATCCCCATATTGATCGCAGTTCAGTGCGATGTAGGGTTTTTATCCTGCTGGAAAAGTTTACATGTGTTAGATGTAAACTCTCCCGGGTGTATAAAGCCCATGCCGGTTGAATGTTACCTAACCGGTGAGATGCCATGGAGCCGGTTGAATGTTACCTAACCGGTGAGATGCAATGGAGCCGGTTGAATGATCATAACCGGTGATGAGCCTTGGAGCCGGTTGAATGATACCTAACCGGTGATGAGCCTTGGAGCCGGTTGAATGATACCTAACCGGTGAGATGGCATGGAGCCGATTGAATGATACCTAACCGGTGATGAGCCTTGGCTCCTGGGGAAGTGGGGGGGGGCTTGACGCCTCGGTTCCCGCTCCTATCTCCCTTACCTGCCGCTTGTAGGCGGGACAAGTGGCTGACATGCATTTAAGGAGGAAGTCCATCAGTCCCATCAGTTATGATGGCGTGAGAAGGTTATCGATGCTAGGACAAGTGTCAGCAGGGAGCGATCTGAGATGGAGGGCCTGGATTCGCAGGCGTTTGAGTTGCCCTAATTGCGTATTTTGGGGGGATTACAGGGGTGCCTAGGGCATCAGACCAGTCTATAAAAAGGCCTCCTTTGTCTTCACTATTTTTGTTTTGCTCTTTGGCCCAGAGAGAAGAAGAGAAGGTTGGAGAGGAGTCCGGCGAAAGTTCTGTGGAGGTGCCTCGCGATATCCGTGCCCCAAGTGTTCTGGGTCTTTGCCTACCATTGCTTGCTTCGTGTTTTTCGGTGGGGGGGGGGGGGGGGGGGGGGGGGGGGGGGGGTGTGCTCTGTCGCCGACTGTGAATCGTTTTGAGCAGGGCGTCTGCGGCAAACTTGGGGAGCAGCCGCAGAGGGCACTGTTCTGGCTTATTGCTGACCAGCGGTGGGATTTTCTTTTCTTCCCCTTAGCTTAAATGGCTTCTGCAAGTTCTGATGGGGCTTCCGAATCGGCCGACAGGCGTCCCGTGGTGGACGATGAGGAGAGATTGGAGGATTGGCTGGGTTCGGAATCCCCGGAGTCTGAAGCCGCTGACCGCTCCCGGGGCGGGGTCTCATCTTCCGGGTCCTCGGGATCTGAGGGCATCCCGCACGAGGTGCGCTTTCCTGGTACTCCGCCCGTGAGCTACACTATCGGGAGTGGGAAAGAGGCCGTGGTGTGCGATGAACCGGAGGGTACTATGAACCCTGAAGAGATTGCCGCCTTCCGGGAGACGTGGAGTATCCCCGATGCGGTGGCGTTACGGCCGCTGAATCCCGGAGAATCGGCCTGTAACCCGGAGGCGGGGTGGGTTGCTGTTCACGGAGACCAATTTCGCCACGGGTTCTCCCTCCCGCTGCCGGACTTCGTGCAGTATACGCTTAGCCCTCTGCAAGTGTCTCGCGCGCAGCTTCCTGGGAATCAGTGGAGGCAGCTGCTGAGCCTCGGTTGTCTGCACGAGCTGTCCGGGATGAGTATGCCAACGGTGAACGAGTTCTGGGCACTGTACAGAGTGTCCTTCTTGAAGAAGAGAGGGTCTCGGGGTTGTCTGTCCTTTAGCGCCCGACACTTCCAGCCTATCATCACCCATCTGCCTTCCTGGGTGGACAATATCTGGAGGAAAAAGGTGGTGATGGCGGGTGGGAAGTGGCAGAAGAGGAGTAAGATGTACCGGGTTCCTGCTGCCTTCCAGCCCCTTGGCGACCAATCGTTCGCACTGTCCGAGTTAGAGCGGGAGAGGATTATGACGATACTCGGGTGCTGGGACGATCTTGAGTGGAGCTCCTACAACTTCATTAGGCGGGAGGTGTTGGAGTACAGCTGTCTCGGGCGGGATCCCGGTGCGTAGTAGGGTTTTAGCGGTGGCATTTCTGCTGACCGAGTTGATACTAACCCTTTGTTTGTCCTACAGGTGCATCTTCCCGGACGGTCGTCAAGCCCGGTAATACATTATCCATGGACGGTGAAGACCTTGTCTCAAGGTCGAAGGAGAAAGGGGAGGCCGTTTCGCAGACCTCGGTGGATGAGGAGTCCGGTTGGCTGACTGTTCATGCCAAGGTGAGGGCCTTGGATGTTGAGGACGACGCCTATATCCTGAGGCGTGTGAAAAGTCACCCCGCTGCGCCCAAGGTGGGACCCAGAAAGGGCAAGACCACCGGGGGGCCACCAAAGGTTCCTGGTGGGACGAACAGGATTCCGAACCGGCCGGGATCGGTCCTGCTCGTCACCAGGGTCACCCGGTCAGGCGCACAATCTTCTTCACCGGACGGCCTGGGTGAGAAGAGGCGGAGGATCATGGATGTCCCTCCCTCCGCGCTGGTGACGCTGACCGGCCGGTCGTCAGGTGAAAACTTGGAGAAACGGCTCAAGGTGGTCAGCGGTGCGACGAGTTCCGCTGGGGACAAGGCCGCTGCTGCCTCACACTCTGCCGGTCAGCAGAGTAGCCCCGCTCCTGCGAAGGAACAAAGGGGAGGTCTGGAGAGTCCCTTCGTCCGGAAGCTGGCGGCAGATGTGGCTGGCCTTGGTCTGGATGGGCCTGGGGTCGTTGGAGCCTTGGCGGGGGAGAACCGCCAGAAGAGCAGGGAGTCGGTTCTCCGGGTAAGAACTGCTTGGTGCCATGGCACTGCTCATAACTCGTTACTTTTGCTGTTTGCTTAATTGGCTCCCTGTTGTTCTGTAGCTATTGTACAATCTGTACCAGCCGAACCCAAGTGAGGAGCTGCCGGAGCTGAAGAGGCAGGTGGCCGCTCTGACAGAAGCCCGTGAGCGCCTGGAAGTTGAGAAGTCCAGGCTCGAGCGGGAGAAGGTCAGACTGGAGGAGAGGGCCAAGAAACAGGTGGCCAGGCTAGAAGAGCAGGTCCGGAGCCTCGAGGAGGAGAGGGCCGAACTGGAGGAGAGAGTGGATGAGCTCCAGGTGGGAGCTACCGCTGTGCGTGCCGCCGCTGCCGCTGTGCGTGCCGCCGCTGCCGCTGCCGCTGGAGAAGAGGACCCAGAGCTTTTCCAGTGGGTTGTCCTCAAGTATCACGATAGTGATCAGTTCCTTAAGCTCCTGGATAAGGCTAGGGAGTCGGGTATCGCTGACGCCTACGTGGAGTGGGAAGAGAAGGGGTACCTGGATACCTCTCGAATGCCGAAGGCGGGGGCCGATGATGATACCCATGGACAGCCGGCAGAAGAGGAGCAGCCGGAAGGGGAAGGCGGGCCTCAACCTGCTGGAGAGGATGCGGCGGCTCCATCTGGAGAAGCTGGTGGGATGTCCGCTGAGGGGGAGGCGCGGCGCGGCTCCTTGAAGATTTTTGCTTTGCTCTCTCTTTTTTTGTAAATCCGGTGAAACGGTTTTTGTTTGTATTACTCTTTGGATATACATATTTTTGCACCGGTGGAACCGGTGGAATTTCTCTCAAAATAGTTGGCATACATCTTATGATGTTACGTTGGTTGAACCGTTGATATGCCCTGCTCCCGGTCGGGATCTGCTCTCCTTTCCCCTATATACCGCTGGAGCTGACCGTTGTTAATCAAACCCTCTACCGCTGTCTTGAGGATGAAGCAACTGTTCGTCCGGTGGGTAGCTTCATCGTGATAGGAGCAGTATTTGCCCGTTCGCGCCTGGGTAAGTTTCCCCTTTGGGTACTTGCTCCTCGGCGGTGGGGGAATGATGTTCCCATTCTCGTGCAAGATGTCCTCGTATGAAGAGGTTAGAGTGGTGAAGACCTCTTGACGTTCTGCTGGCATGATCGCCAGGCAGCGTTCTTGCCGGTACTGCGCCGGCTTGTGCTCGCCCTGGGGTTTGTCATGGTAGGACTTCTGCTGCTGTTGGTTCCCCCAATTCATGTTGGGTCTGCTCGGTCGGGCACCTCGATTCTCGCTCCGCTGACCGGCCTTGTTTTCTCGGCCGGGAGGGGGCTGCTCCTCCCGGGGGTGCTCCTCCCGCTGCTCGTCCCGCTTTCTTTTCAACAGGTGCTGCCCGTACGTTTCATGATCGGCCGGAGCATGCCTGATGGCCATCACCATTAGCTCGTCATACCCCTGCGGGAGTTCCACCCGTACGGCGTAGGAAAATTTTCCTGGCCGGAGTCCTTGTTTAAACGTCCTTAGCTCCTCGCCAGGTGCCTGCATGCAGTTGAAGAGGATGGTTGATGTCCGGGCCCCTTCAACCCGGAGGATGAAGCGGCCTACGAACTGGTCGGCAATTGCTCGAACGCTTCGATGGAGTTTGCTGGGAGCTCATAGAACCAGCTGAGCGCCTCTCCAGACAGGGTTTCCTGGAAAATGTTGCAGCACACTGCATCGGAATAGCCCTTGGCGCACGTTTGGGACCGGAAACTATCCAAATGTTGGTATGGGCAGCCGGATCCTGAGTACGTGAGCTTTAGGGATTTCTGGTTACCAGACCTCCCTGATTCCAGAACCCGGTGCGAGAAAGGGCCCATGCGTTCGTTGAATCGCGCGCCTTCCATCGGCCGCGCCGCCCTTCTCTCGTTGGCCTCCATTTGGGCATTTAGATCTGACACAGAGTCGGTGAGTATCTGGAGTGCCCGTGCGGTCGGGGTCACGACTTCATCCTCGAATGAAGCGCGCGACTGCGGGGGTGCCGGTTTGCTCATTGGCAAAACCGCACCGCCTGGGACTCTGCCCTCCTGCGGTCGCTTGACCTTCCTCCCGATGACTGTCCTGCCTCAAGGCGCTGAGGTCGGCCTGGCGCGGGTGTAATTGCCCTTGTCATGGCGGCGTTGCGCTGCTGTCCTCTCTCCAGGGCAGCCACCAGGGCAGTGTTTACCGTCTCCATTTCCTCATACTGGGCATTGGATTTTGCTCTATCCCGGTCGCCCTCCGCGCGCAGGTGACCGACTTCTGCCCTCATCGCCCGTATCTCCCCCGCCATATCGTGCAGGTCGGGGCTGTACGTGGTGTCTCGGTCACTGTCACCTAGCAGACTCTCCTCTTTGTCGCTCGGATCGTCCGAGAATGTCAGCGAAAAGCCCCGGTGCGCCGGTTGGTCGCCTTCCGCCGGGCCTTTCCCGCACATGCTATCGTTGTATGCCCCCGGCGTGCTGTTCGGCCTCCCACAGCTGCCGTCTTCCTGGGCGCCCTGGTCGCTGCGCTGCTCCCGTACAGCGACCGGGGTGGAGATGAGCGCTTGCTCTGGTGCAACCCGCTGACCCTCCATTGCATTTCTTTCCTGGCCCGCTTCTGAGCTTTCTGCCATTTGGTGATGCTTACGTGGTTTTTATATAAGCTTCCCACAGACGGCGCCAATTGTTTCTACACAAACCCGTAGGCCTGGTAGAGACTGGTGAATTTAGATGTGATCTCCTCTTGCTAACCTGCTCACTAAGGGGAATACCGGGCTGGCCGGTCTTCTCCTCTCCGATGCCTAAGTTAGTATAGTTGGGATGAATAGATAACTTAAGCACGTATGATAAGCAATTGGAGAGATCAGTTACCTATTAAAGAGGGTAGTTGAGGCCCTTATATAGGTGGTCGGGCGTGAGGTCTGGTCTCACTCTTCGATGTGGGACTGGTTTCCTTCTGTTCGCACACAAAAGGGTAGCTCTGGTGACCTCTTTGGTAGGCTGGCGTCCCCGGTCCCCGGGCCCCTGGTCATAAGGTAGACTGCTGGACCTCGGGTCCGGGTGCTGGTGATCCTGCTCTGGGCCTCAGGCCGGCCCCGGGCATGCTGGCTGCGGGTCTGTGGGCCTGTGTAGCCCCTCTGTGGCTACTGTCAACACCTTGCATGCCGACATTTTCCTCACTCTATGCCGAGCCACCAACAAAGGAGAATCAAGAAGCAATCTCACCACTTTTTGTGGGATGATCCATACTTAAGGCGGCAATGTGAAGACCAAGTAATTCGACGATGTGTTCCGGAAGATGAGCATAAATCCATCATTGCCTTTTGTCATAGTGAAGCTTGTGGTGGGCACTTTGGACCAAAGAAAACGGGATTGAAGGTTCTTAATTGTGGTTTCTTTTGGCCTACGATTTTTAAAGACTCATTCATGTTTTGTAAAGCATGTGATAGGTGCCAAAGAATGGGGAACATTGGAGCTAAGGACCAAATGCCACTCACGCCAATCATCGAAGTAGAGATTTCTGATTTATGGGGTATTGACTTCATGGGGCCGTTTGCCTCAAGTAAGGGATTTCTCTACATTTTGCTAGCTGTTGATTATGTGTAAAAGTGGATCGAAGCCAAGGCTACACGCACCAATGATTCAAAGGTGGTGGCCGAGTTTCTCAAGACCAACATCTTTTCACGTTTTGGAGTTCCAAGAGTCTTGATTAGCGATGGAGGATCCCATTTTTGCAACCGCACCATTGATGCCTTGTTGAAGAAGTATGGAGTTACACATAAAGTATCTACACCTTATCACCCCCAAACAAGTGGAATGGCCGAGGTAAGTAATCGAGAGATCAAGCAAATACTTGAGAAAACCGTTGGACCTTCAAGGAAAGATTGGAGTGATCGTCTCGATGATGCTTTGTGGGCATATAGGACTGCATACAAGACACCGATAGGTATGTCACCGTTTCGGTTAGTTTATGGCAAAGCATGTCACTTACCGGTTGAATTAGAGCACAAGGCATGGTGGGCAGTTAAAGCTTTCAACATGGACATCGATGAAGCCGGCCTTCATAGGAAGCTTCAACTCAACGAACTTGAAGAAATACAGAATGAAGCCTATGATGCCGCTTGGATTTATAAGAAAAGACTTGTGCATACCATGACAAGATGATTCGAGGGAAGAAGTTTCAAGTTGGACAAAAAGTTCTCTTATTTAATGCACAGCTTAAACTTTTTCCGGGTAAGCTACGATCTCGTTGGTTTGGACCATTCATTGTTAATAAAGTTTTTCCTCATGGTGCCATCGAGATCCAAAGTGAAGTGTCGGGGAATGCGTTTAAAGTTAATGGGCATCGCTTGAAGCCATATTACGAGCCCTTCTTAAACCCCACAATCGAGGAATAACTCGTGCAAGACACATACACCGCAGCCCCACCACTCGACGCTTCACCATTGCGCACTTCTGCCCAGCCAGCCACTGCCCACCTTGTTGCCGAGACACCACAAGATGCCGAGAAGCAACCTTCTGCCTGGTTGCCGGTTGCAGCTATCTCTGCCGGTTCCAATCTTCAGCCCGATACGGCCATCGCATCCGATACGATGCAAGCTGCTGACACAGGATTTTCTGCCGATACGGATACAACTTGCCAAGTGCAACTTCTTGCACTTCTTCTTGCCGAGATGAGCTACTTTAGCACGCGATGAACACATATATGATACAATGGTGAAAAGTCTAGGCAATGGATTATAAATACAAAGCGCTACTTGGGAGGCAACCCAATTCGATCAAAGAAAAACGAAGGAGCCATCACCGAGAGTTTGCAATTTCTTACCCTTCTCTTTTTCTTTTGTTTGTGATGCTATGTTGGAATGTGTTAGACGATTGCATGCTTAGGAAATTCGTTGATATAGATTTGTGCATACATTGAGGACAATGTAATTTTCTAAGTGTGGGGTGGGATAACGTATTCCGTTTATGTTTTCGTGTGTTTAGTTTAGAAAAGAAAATTCAGAAAATTGTTCCACAAAAATAGAGTGTTTAAATTGTTGTTTCGAGTCTTAGGATGCCCCTAATATGTCAATGATGTTTTTCTCTTCTTTGCGTACATAGATGATGGTTGTGCATACAATCAAAATTGTGAGTTTCATGGGATTTTGTGTATTGGTAGGAGCATGTAGGACTTGTTGACTAACGAAGCATGCATGTTTTAGCTAGTTTATTTCCAAATAACCTATGTGAGCTTTAGAGCCAATTTATTTTCTTCTTGAGTGATAAAAGATAAAATTCGATAGATTCGTAGGAAGCATGAAACCTCATAATTCTTTGATTATTCGATGACTATATGCAATAGTTTTTCATGGACTCGAGTATTACTAGAACTTACTCTTGTTGATTTTCAAAACGATTTTAGTCATAAATACCTTGATTTTGAAAGTGATTGAAAAGATCTCTTAGGTTTACCACCATTGCCAAATAAAGCATGTGCCTATTTATGCCCATCGTGGGACACCTTGATAAACCCCTTTGAGCCTACGATTAGCCTTTTCTTTCATCACCCTTAAACACTTTCCACGAGCTTAGTATAGTGATACATTTACCTTATGTATTGGCAAAGCTTAAATTTTTGAAGGCGTTTTCGCGTGAAGTGATGAAGAAGAACAAGTGTGGGGTAGACTTAGCCATTAATATGTATAAAAAAATTGATGCCGTGCCTTAGAAAAGAAAAGAGAAAAGAAAAGTATTGCTTGGACCAAAATAAAAGAACAATGCCGAGAGCAAGAAAAGAAAGTAGGGCACGGCATAGGCATGAAAAAGAAAGAAAAAAATTTAGCATGGCTTGAGTCTTGAATTTTGTTGTAATGTTTTTTGGAAAGAAAAGAATGAAGTAGGGTCCAACAAGAAGCAATCCGACCCTTGATGAGAAGACATGAGGAGATTTGAGCTTTACCAAAGGCCACGGTGACGTTTTGAGCCTCATTATCCAAATATCGAATACCTCTTAGCCTAGCCCCATTACAACCATTTTATTGATCTTTTCATGATTCTTAAGATGGTTAAATTTGATTTGTGGAGATTATCTCAAGAGTAAGCATATGGTTTTGGTTCATTGGTGCATATAGTTATCATATGAGGTTTTTCCTTAAAAATTTCACAAAGTGCTTTTGTTTCATGATATATGCAAGTCACTCTTTGTAATTCATTATTTTTCACTTGCATATGCTATTGAGTGAATAACCATGCTTCGAGAGATAAGAGAAGAGAGTATGCCTTGGGAGGTGGATTGAATTAGCTATACATGCCTACATGCTTACCTTTTGCTCGTATATGGTTTTATTGATGTCACATGTTCATGAAGCTTGGAATTTTCGTGCTTAGCATTCTCATGCATTAACTTGAAAGCTATGTGTACATACGAGCCTGAGACAAATTGTTAGGGGCAATAGTTTGTTTTGAGTCTTAGTTTTAATTTAGTTTGCTAAGGGACTAGCAAATGATAAGTGTGGGGTAGTTGATAGGAGCACAATGTGCGACGATATTAATATGTATTTGCCCTCGTTTATACTTTGTTTAACCCTTATTTATTTAAGATAGAGTCATAATTTAGTTTAGTGTCGAATTGATAGAGTTTTGGAAATATATGCTTTAGAATCCGAAAAATGACTAAGTTTAAGAATTCTGGAAAATAGTGCAAAATGTGCTTTTTTCGTGATTCTGAGATGAGTGGAATTGTGACTTATCCTTTTCCAAATTTGATGAAATTTGGTATGCATATTATTTGCTTGCTAAAGGTTCTTGTGTCAAAAATATAGATCAATCGGAGTTCGGGAAGTCACCCAAAAGATGGCTGCAACTCAGCAGTTCGAGTAAACCAATCCAGAGACTTCCAGGATTTTTCCTGGGACTGTGTCCCAACTTCAAAAATTCATTCCCGACGTTTCACAAGGAATTTGATCAAGCCCTTTTATATTAAGGAAGCTATACGTGTCTAGTTTCTCTGAGACTTGGAATCGCAGTAGACTGTGAAGCTAACCAAGAGAGCCCCAACTACAGAGTTAATGGGTCCGAAGAACGGAAAGGTTATAGCCAAGAACCAAATTGGGATCACAACTGGAACCCTAGCCAGTGCCCTCAAGCAAATGCTTTTTGTGTCATGCATACCAATCACCTTCTCCCACACACAGTACAGTGGTGTGCAAGCAAACCCAAAAGTAATAAACTGCAACAGTTTCACCCCCAAAATTACAGTGTCAGTTTTACTGTATATAGTAAAAATAATCTCCGGTCAAGGGTAAAACATGATGAGATAAATAATGACCTGGTGGATAAGCGTGAGGATGACAGCAGCGTCACGCCAGGCATCCTTGGGGAGGAGAGAGAAGGCGTTGGAATGGTTTAGAAGCTCATCACCAAAGGCCCAGTAAACCATGGAAGCCGAAGGATTTGTCAATGTGAAAACATATAGTGTAGCATACAAGTAAATGTACTTGAATTTTTGTGGTTTCCACATGGCATGCATGAATTCCCTGCAAAAATATATGCATACTTCAGTGATCAGAAACTTAGAATCCCTTCACATGAATTATTAGTCCCAATTGTATCTATTTCAAGGTCAACAAGAACATGGGAGACATTTTAATATCATGAAATTGACCACGAACACCCTATATGTCATATCTTTAAATTAGACCTGTAGCTGATATTTGAACTTAATAATTAAGTCCCTAGCTTAAAGCCAAAGACAATGAAAGTCTCTATCATACAAAAACTATAATATGCCACCGTCGAAGACAAATCGAATGAGACTAGGTAGTGGTTAAAACTTAAAAGCCTGAAACACAGAACATGCATTAATCTTTTGGTAAAAAAAAAAAAAAAAATTGGAACATTTTACTGAAATTTTCTTCGTTGTGTGATTTAGAGGAGCCGGAGTTTGAGGTTCTTGCTTTGCCGTATTTTGAGGACGAAGTTTCTGCCGAACCTTTTATTGCCAAGCCACCAATCATGTCTTCGATTAGGTCACAAAATGGTCATGTGACCGGAGGAGGAGCTACCGCACCAAGCAATACCACTTATCCGCCTTTGGAGACCGCCAAGACCAGAGAGATTGAATTGAGGAGTGGATTCCTCAAAAAGTTGACTTCGTTTTATGGATTGCCAAGTGAGGATTGATAGGAGCATAAAATGCGACGTTCTTAATGTTATATACCCTCGTTTATACTATGTTTTAGCCCTTATTGTTGTAGAATCGAATCATGTAGACAAATAATGAGTTTTTGGTAGAGTTATAATGAAATCGTGTTAAGAATAGTTAAAATGTGTAAAAATGTTATTAACCGATTTCAGAGTGCTTGTGATACATCATTAGTTCTGTAAACCTTGACTTTACTTTTGATGGATCTTTCTTCTCTAATGTGCAGTAGACATGCCAAAGATTGCGTAATGAAAAGAGTTAATGAATTCGGAGCAAAAGAAGATGCCAAACACAAGCCAAAATCGGATCCAGTAAGTTTCAGGATTTTCCTGGGCACATCACTCAGCTTGTAAAAATTCTACCGGGCGGACCACAAGGAACTAGAGGGCGTGCTATAAATTCACGGAAAACTCTACGAGTCTAGTTTCTACAGAACTTGGAATCTCATCAAAAGCTTTGCTGAGGAGAGATTTATGCCAGTTGCAAGACAGTAAGGTCACTGCCCTGCCGAGAAAACCAACCTACTGCCCGTTTTCACTCTTTTGTGTGATTGACATGTTGGCATCCGATTGCATCATTGAAGATTGTCCAAGCCTAATGAAGGTTAGAGGAGTCAGCCAAGCCAAAAAGAAGTGGAAAATTCGAAGAGGAAAGTTCTCCTAGCTCGGCTAGGAGAAATCTGCCGGTTTGGGCAGATTTCTGCCGGTTTGTGCATTAAGGCCGATTGGGGCATTTTTATGGATTATTATCCATCAAAGGGAGTTGTCAAGTCCTGTGATGACTTGACCTAACCTGACTAGGGAAGCTAGCAAGTAGGTAGGTCACGCATCCCACATCGTTTGGGGGAGAGTGGATGTTGTTCATATATATGCAGAGTTAGCACTATATATTAAGACGCGTTTTGGGGTGAAACACCAAGAACAAAACTGTGAGGGCCATGCCCAAAGCGGACAATATCCTAAGTGTATGGGCTGGGCTGTTACAATCGGTATCAGAACCTGTCCCCGGTCGGAAGTGTGCCGACGCGGACGTCGGACCCTAAGGGGGGTGGATAGTGATGACTTGACCTGACCTGGCTAGGGAAACTAGCAGGTAGGTATGTCACGCATCTCACATCGTCTGGGGGAGAGCGGATGTTGTGCTTATATATGCAGGGTTAGCACTATACATTAAGACGTGTTTTGGGGTGAAACCCCAAGAACAAAACAGTGTGGGCCAGTGGGCCTAAAGCGGACAATATCTCAAGTGTTTGGGCTGGACTGTTACAAGTCTACATGAAGAGTTCATGAAGCAATGCAGCCTGATCCATGAAGAAAATTAGCTGAAGAAGTCTCCTTGAAGAACCAAGAAAGGAAGAAAGTCAAAACCATTTTGCATAAGGAAAACCTTTGCCGATTTCAACCAGGACTTGTGTCCCTTGTTTCTGCCGAATTTCCCCTATATAAGGCCTTGATTTCCTACAGAAAAACAGTCACATCTTAAGCCAAAATACAAGTCCAAAGCTCTACCAAATATTCTAGCTTAAGTCTTAGAAAGAAAAGCAAGCCGAAACCCCTCTCACCACCATCCATAAATTCCTGTCGAACCACCTTCATCCGATCAACATACTTCGAGACATTCATGGTGTTTAAAAGTGTGATCCACTCTCTACTCATGGCTTGTAATTCTTTTATTTTCTGATACTATGTCTATGTAGTTCGAATATTCTTTTGGTATTTGTTTTTATGTCTATGTAAAGACAATTTGTTTATTTGGTTTTGCATGTTTAAATTAGTTTATGATTTCGATTATTTGTGTCTTGCTAACTCTAAAGTTTCGGATTTATGGTTTTATAAAAGATAAACATGTGAACACAATTTGTAAATAAGTAATCGGTTAGAACTTAGGATGCATGCAATGATTTGATTCTTGAATTCGGTCTTGGTTTAGTCTTTAAATCTGTGTGCCTCAAAGATTGGTACTTAGCATATTCGGGATGTCTTTAGAGTATTGGTCTTATATCCGTCAAATAAATAGATTAAGTCGAATGTCAAGTTGTCTTAATTGATGTTATTTTAGGACTAGAGTGGTTTAAATGACTATGCGTGTTAACAAGAAGTGGTGACGCCTAACTTGATTGATATGTTTCAGACTAATAAAAAGACTTTGTGCTAAATTACTTGTCATGTTTGTTTACGTCGTTTAGAATAATCAAAGATGGCTAGTATAACTTTAAGGTTAGGCGTTTGTTCACTTAAAGTACATAAGGAGTCTTAATCGATTAGTAAACCGTTTAGGAGCTAATTAGGTTGGAACTAAGTCAAGTCTAGAATATTTCAAAGCATGTTTCCTTGAGTTCTTACTTGTTATTTGTTTCGTTTTGTGATAGTTTTAGATGTGTGTTTTGTGTGAAAGATGTTGACCAACTTGTACATAGTAACTTAGGATTTAAATTCATGTCTTTATTTTCGTGTCCCTTAGTTTAGGGCAGCTTAACTGCCGAGCCTCATCACTCTCCCATGATTTCGTGCAACATGTATATATGTGAATAAGTGTGACAATTATTTATGTATATGTTTGTGTTTTATTTTAACATTCTTATATCTCAGGTACCCTTAATCCCCGGCTAGAACGATCCATATTTATTCTATACTACTAACGATTGTAGGGTTTATCATTGCAGTGTCGCTTCGGCTACTCGATCAAGGATCCTAACAAGCATCTCCAATGGTTCAACTTTACTACCGAGTCAATGTGTCCTCGAGGGATCGACTTGCAACACTTCAAAATGAAGGCGTTTTCGTTCTCATTAGAAGACCAAGCTATGGAGTGGTTGTAGTTCTGAGGGGAAAGATCACTTCATGGGATACTATGGTAGATGAGTTCTTGCTCAAGTACTTTCCCGCTTCAAGGATTACCGATTTGAGGAAGCAAATAACAAGTGTGAGACAAGCCGGAGATGAGACTTTCTTTAACTACTATAAAAGGTTCAAAGCCCTAGTTGCATTGTGTCCTTCGCATGGCATCGCGGAGGGACTTTTGTTACAATATTTCTATGAGGGGCTACGTGTTATGGAGAGAGAGTTCTTGGATTCGGCGGCTAATAGAAGTTTCTTAGAATTGGATCCACTACCGGCATGCAATTTGCTAGAGCTTCGAGATTTGAATAGTAAACAATTTGGCATGTCGCGAGACAATGCCCCAAGGAGTGAAAAGGTTCATGAGACAACTTCAAACTCGAAGTTAGAAGACAAGGTAGACAAGCTTGCCGATTTGGTAGCCGGCCTAGTGAAGGGGAAACGTGCCATGGTATATGGGGTGTGCATTGAAAATCCTGAAACGAGCAATGCCCTCAACTCATGTCAAGTGAGGGGCAAGAGGAGTGCAATGCTATTGGTTTTCAAGTATTGGTTTTCAAGGAGGGCAACGACATTGGAACTTCAATCCAAGGTTCAATGATCATCCTAACTTTCAGTGGGCCAACAACAACAATGTCTTGCGAGGACCTATGCAGCTGAGCCAAGGGCCTACCGTCCCCTATCAACCGAGGGCACCCTTTGTGCCGAGAGCTACCTTTCAACCAAATCAAGGGGGGCAGTCGAGCCAAGCAGTTATTCAGCCGAGCCAATCTCAACCTTTGTCAAGCAATCCCAACTACAATGCATTGATTTCTTCTCTTTCGAGTGCTACTCAAGCGTTGTTTGCGGGACAACAAAACCACTCGAAGGACATAGCCGAGTTGAAGACTCAAATGGGACAAGTAGTGGACTTCATGGGAAAGTTTACCGAGCAAGGGAAGTTGCCAAGCAATACAATCCCTAATCCGAGAAACGAGCAAGCAAAACTGATCAAAACACTGAGTGGGAAACTGTTGTTACCTCCGATGTGTACTAAGAAGAGAGGAGTGCCTCTCGGTACCATTGAAGATGAAGAAGAGGAAGTTGCCGGACCTGCCATTGCCAGCAGCCTTCCTGCTTGTGTCGGCGGCAGACACGCCTACGACACGCCAAGTGGCAGCCAAGCAAAAAGCTGCTGTCGAAAAGCATCACCGAGCTGCCGAGAGTGAGGGGCTGCGGAACGAGCTTGAGAAGGATCCAGCAACGTCGAAGAGTGAGCTATTGCCGAGCCAAGCAAGCAAGGGAGGGATGCCGAACTCATGCATTCCCTTCCCTTCACGATTTTCAAAGTCTAAGAATGATAAGTCCGACAAGGAATTGTTGGAGATTTTCCGGAAAGTGCAAGTCAACATGCCTTTGTTGGAATGCATCAAGCAAGTACCGAAGTATGCTAAGTTTTTGCTAAGTTTCTTGAGGAGCTATGCACGACAAGGAGGCATTCTATGGAGGCTCGTGTGGTGACTATGAGTGAGACGGTATCGGCCGTTATTCAAAGGAAGTTGCCACAAAAAATGAAAGATCCGGGAAGCTTCAACCTTCCTTGTGTGATAGGCAATACTCGATTCGATGATGTGATGTTAGACTTGGGAGCTTCAATCAATGTCATGCCACTCAATGTGTACCAAACGTTGAGTATAGGGCCACTAAAGAAGGACAATAGTTTGTATGAATAATTTTTTTAATATATTAATTATATTTTGTCTCAATTTTCAAATTTTTTTTTTTTAAAATTAAACTACTTAGGAGACGAAAATATAAAATTTCGTCGCCTAAGTCTTCCACTAAGGTAATGTAAAGGAGTTCAAATGAATTCTCACTTTTTACATGAATATCGTGGTGTAAATTTCTTTAAAATATGGAAAAAACTCAATTTTCTCTTGTCACATAAATTATCAATTTGACATATGCTCAATATATATACATCGAAACGTAACTCAAGCTATTTAGAGTAACTCGATGGGGATTGCCATAAAAAGTATGGTAATCTCAGGAAGGCAGGTGCATTATAAATCCCAAAGGGTACCGATCCTTGTTATTTTTATTATATCTATTGATATAATATTACTGTTCTTTAGTACTATTACGCTACTTTGTGATATATTAGTACCATTGTTCTTCAGTACTATTATTCTAGGAATTACATGGTGCATTTTTTTCCAACAGTTCTTTATGTTATGTCTATATTATATTGTGTTATTTTGCTTTATGCAATACTTTGCAAAGTTAGATGTAGAAAATTGAACCATGTATACTTTGCAATTCATTGAGAGAAAATTCAAAATTTAACATGTCAACGATTACATTTAGTCTTGTCCAATTTAGAAATAAAAACTTTAAGACTAAAAGTCTAATTTGTTAGGATATCTTGGAAATTGAAGAGTGGACTAATCAAAGTCTATCTTGGATTGAGCTAGATCCTTTTTACTCTTTTTAATAACTGAAATGATGAGATGTGTCATCGTCATCTTCACCCATATGGTAAGCTTATAGTTGTAAATTCATTTTCAATATTATTTTTGGATATTGATGATACTTTTTCAAATCCTCGTACTTGTGTGATTCTTTATACTTCAGCTAATTCTTTGCTAGTTTGTAATATGCGTATTAATAGTTCGTTGATTTACAACAATGGCAGAGTGCTTTACTGCACTTAACATGTCCCTTAGGTCATCTTTCAAATGGTGCATTAGTTCCACTTGCTTTTGGACGATTATAGAAATTTTTACGTCCATGGTAATTTCTGTTTGTATTAGGGATGTTGCATTACTTTGCATAATTTTTTTTTAGAAAATTTCTTTGTCTCAAACCTTACATCGTTATTCAAGGTACTGTAATTATTTCTCAGCTATTTACATAAAACAGTTTTCATAAATATACTATGCTCAAGCCTTATTTGGCTCTGTAGGGGAATTTGGTACTCAGATTCTTCAGAGTACAATATGTCAAAGTCAAACTGTGATGGTTAAACCGTTTGTAAAATAGAGAAAGAATAAAATGTATTAGTTTCGCGGTCTAAATAACATTCATGACAACTAAAATATACCAATATAAATTATGGTAAAATTGAAACTTTGAGATATTACAATATCACAATAAAAGTAAAATTTTCAATTTAATCATTTTTATTACTTGTTAAACTCATGAAATTTCATTTTCATTTCATGTTAACAACAGTCCCAAAAACGCTTGTGTTCATTGATTTCCAAGATATATGATATGGATTCAAGACCAAGATTTGTAATTGTCATATTTTTCCTCCTTCGTAAAAATGCTTTATCACAGTAATATGTTTGTCCATTTTTCTTTATATTACAATGCTCATGAAATTGTATTATCATGGAAATGCTCAAACTAAATACTATGTTAAACTAAACAATTATTTAACAATAATAAAATACTCTAAATTTAACATTTAAATATATATTAATGAAATTAAATAGAGCATTATATCATAGAATAGTTTAATCAAGATTTAACGAAAACAACAACTTTAATTAGATCTTACTGTCAGTTTGCCAAATAAACTGCGTGTGAAGAGATTGCTCGATTTCGATTCCATATTGATCATCGCATTGTAATTAATATGTTACATATAAAAATAACAATATTCATATGATTAGTCACTTTAATCATATATATATACAGTAAAACCAATAAAAATATTACTGTGGTAAATAAGGTATTTTACCAGTAGGGTAAACATTTTTTACCTGGGGTAAATTTATCATTTTTCCCCTGATCGGATATTCATCCGGGTGAAGCCGAAACGAGTTAGGTCTGCGAACCGGGTCGAGCACGGCTGATGCTGCAACGGTGGGCAGGGGCGTCGTCAGAGAAAGCTGAGGCTGTTATGAGTCGTCTTGAAGGGAATCATATTCCATGTAGGAGTGGCAGTAGTGCACGTGAGTTTCACAAGGGTTTTTTAATCCATTAAGGTTAATTAGAGTTAATTAGCATATAATTAACTTATGCTAGAATTAAGTATGGGCCGTTAGATGCGTGCCACTTGTCAGCATCGCGCTATTTAGGGTTCCAGCTAGGTTTGTAAAGGGTATCGGAATATCAATCTTATCTTGTTGTTTTCTTTCTATCTTGCTCTTCCTGTAGCGTTTATTCCTTCTCGCCGCTAGTTAGGGTTAACCCCTTAACAAGTGGTATCAGAGCCTTCGATCTGAGGGCCGCCACCATGCTGAAAAACAAACATCAAGTGACAGGGAGCTCTCAGGCACCTGTCACTGAGCTCAACACTGTGGAATTTGATTTACAAGTTCACAAAAACGAAACATAGGCTAAGCTCACCGAGGCCAACGCCAGAATTACTGTGCTGAGTGATTCTCTGGTTCAACATCAAGAGGCGCTCGCTAATATCCGGATAGAGATGTCATCGATGAAGGAGAAAGCTTAACAACAGGACAGGCTGAGGTTTGGGTCCATTCCTCCACTCACGGGATCACTGACGTTGCCCCCTTGTCAGCCCCAACGTCCGGCACAGTCATCATCCCCATCACCTTATCCATAACCATACTGGACAACAACGAGTCTCGTTCATATCAGGCTTCATCGTTGGATGAGAGCGTAAATAGCATCATATTAGGGTAAACCAGGGAGCCTTTAGTAGAACCCTTGCCACTGCTACAACCAGCTTCTACGACAGTGACATCTCGGGTCTCGGGTGAGTTGGGACCTCAAGGTGTGAGAGGGGAACCTAGTGCTAACAAAAACCTAGGCAAGCAACCCATTCTCCAGTATTACCAAGATACTGATAAAGGTCTCTATTATTACTCATGTGCGTGGCAGTCTCAGACCCCCTTCAACACTTCACCTCTGCAGAAAGCACCTACCCCCAGATGGCACCTCAATTTCACTACGGTCCGGCGCATCAAACTGATACCACTACCATGACCACCCAACAAACGGTCCCCAACCAAAGGCCTAGTCCTCATAGTCAGCAATGGCAAGGCTACCACCCACTCGTCTCTAGTGCACACAATTGCTCGCATAACCCCTCCATTCATTACTGTTCAACACCTCCAACCACCCATCAACATACCAATCAGCACCAGAATTCGGGACCGTGCCCACAACAGCACTGCAACAACCATGATAACCTACCCTTTGACCCCACTTTACCAACGATGAGACAAATGAAACTTGAATTCAGTTCTTTTGGAGGAGGAGACCCAGTCGAGTGGCTGTACAAAGTTGAACAGTACTTCGATTTCTATCGAGTTCCGGAAGAGAGGCGCTTATCCATAGCCACCATGAACCTCTTGGATCGGGCGGCAGACCGTTTGTACATGTTCCGTCACGAATTCCCTCAAAGCTGGGTGGGACTTTCTGAGCTCCTCATGAGGGAGTTTGCTACTCACAACCAAGTGGGTTATCAAGCTGCCCTGGCTAGAACATCGCAAACAGGCTCAGTGGATGGTTACATGGACCAGTTCACGAAGCTGGCGAGGCGTACACATGGTTTCAACCCTCAGGTTCTGTTATCCTTCTTCATTTAAAGGTTAAAAGACAATATCAAACCATATGTCAAGTTACAGAGACCACCTACATTATATGCAGCATGCGAACTTGCAAAAATATTTGAAGGAAGGGAGGTTCAACTCAAAAACCAGTCTCGAGGAAATCTCATGGTAAGAAACCAACCAGGACCACCTCATAGGTGGAACACCGGGGTGGGTGGCAACCCCCATTCCAAGCTCAACAAGGACCACCTATAGGGCAGAGAAACAATAGCCCTCAGCCACCAATACAAGGAGGGAACACATGGGGGAATAGATGTTGACTCGATCAAGCTGAGTATGATGAGCGTCGAGCTCGCAACCAATGTTTCTTTTACAATGAAATCTTCTGGCCTGGCCATAACTGTAGGAGGGGACAAGCTCTTATGGTCATCGAGGTACTCCAAGAAGAATTACCTCAGCAGCACGCAGCGGAACAAGACCTTGGGCAAAACGAAGAAGCGGAGTTGCTGGTTGAAGAACAAGAAGAACCAGTAGCTGAATTGCTTTCCATGGGAGATGGTTCTCCTACCTCTACTATGCAGATGAAGGGCTGCATCAACAAGAGACAAGTTCACGTGTTAGTTGATTCGGGAGCCACCCATAACTTTGTGCATCCGGCAACGTTCAAACTATACCGACATCCAGTGCAGTACATTCAACCTGTGAAGGTGAAACTAGCTAGTGGAGAAATCATATCTACGGACAAAAAGGTTAAGCTGGAGCTAAGAATTCAACAATGTAGTTTCATCACGGAATACTATGTTCTTCCGGTGTCAGGCTGCGAGGTAGTGTTAGGAATTACCTGGTTGAGAATGTTGGGACATATAGTATAGAATTTCACATCAATGAAGATGAAGTTTGCAGTCAAAGGAAAAGCTTTTTGTCTAAATGGAGAAACAGAGCTCCACTCTTCAGTTGTGGGTTGTAAGGTTATGTCTAGACTCCTAAGAAAGGAAAGGGAAGCAGTGTTGATTCACTTCAATCCTCTCTCTATGGGAAACAATAAAGAAGCAGTCCACCCTGAAATTCAGAAATTACCGAATAATTATGCAGAGGTCTTTGAGAAACCCACAGGATTACCAACGAAGAGGACACATTATCACAAGATAGAGTTTTTTCCTAACGCTCCTGCTGTAAACGTAAGACCATATTGTTACCCCCACTTTCAAAAAAAAATGAGAGAGAGAAATTGGTGCAAGAGATGCTAGACAGCGGCGTTATAAGGCCAAGTACGAGTCCATATTCATCGCCGGTCCTACTGGTGAAGAAGAAAGATGGATCATGGTGGCTGTGTGTGGACTACCGATCACTCAATGCCTCCACTGTCAAAGACAAATACCCTATACCGGTAGTGGATGAGTTGCTTGATGAAGTTCATGGGGAAGTTATCATTAGCAAGTTAGACTTGAGAGCTGGATACCATCAAATTAGAATGGCAGAGCAAGACATACACAAGACTGCTTTCTAAACTCATTCAGGACATTATGAGTTTTTAGTTATATCGTTCGGACTCAACAATGCACCTTCTTCTTTCCAATCATGCCTTAATGATGCTCTCCGAGAATTTTTAAGGAGGTCAGTACTTGTATTTTTTTACGATGTACTTGTTTACAACTGTATTAACCTCTCACCTGCAACACCTTGAGGAAGTGCTCAAACAGTTACAACAGCATTCCTTGTTTGTAAGGGAAAGTAAGTGTAGCTACAGAGCTCCTCAAGTCGAATATCTAGGACATGTGATCAGCAAGAAGGGAGTAGAAATGGACCCTGCTAAGGTTGAATGTGTGAAGAACTGGCCACTCCTAAAAACAATGAAGGAGTTGAGAGGATTCCTAGGCTTAACGGGGTATTACCGAAAGTATGTGAAAGGGTACGGATCAGAATCCAAACCACTGACAAATCTGCTATAAAAGGAAGGTTTCAAATGGAATGATGAAGCTACGAAGGCCTTTGAAAAATTGAAAGAAGCACTTATCTCAGCCCCAGTCCTTGCCATTCCTGATTTTACAAAGGAATTCAGTATTGAATGCGATGCCTACGATATTGGGACAGGGGCATGTTTACCGCAAGAAGGACATCCCCTTACCTACATGAGCAAAGCTCTATCTGAGAGGCACCTTGCCATGTCAATATACGACAAAGAAATGCCCGCGGTGGTAAGCGCAGTACAACACTGGAGACCCTATCTTATGGGACATTATTTTACCATCTACGCTGATCATAGAACCATAGAGCATTTCCTCAATCAGAGGATCACTACCCTAGTGCAACAGAAGTGGCTTTTGAAGCTATTAGGATATGACTACTCCATTAAATACAAAGCGGGAAAGAACAATGTTGCCCTAGATGCTTTATCCAGATCAGCCTCCCTTTACACTCTCATAGGAACTTCAAAACTGGTGCACGACTTTGTAGTCGAAATACAACAAGCTTGCTCCAAAGACCCTGCCATCGCCACCATAATCCAGAAGTTGCAAAATTTCCCAATTAGCCACAAACACTATACGCTAGTAAACTCTCAACTAATGTACAAGGGACGAGTATTTGTACCGGAAGTGGATCAATGGAGAGTAAGGTTGATTAAGGAATTCCATGAAGAATTACTGGAAGGACACGCTGGTCGATCCCGAACCTACATGAGGATAAGCAAGAATTTTGCCTGGCTAGGGTTACAAAGGAGTGTCAAACAGTATGTAGCTCAGTGTACAACTTGTCAGCGTAACCATTATGAAACAACTAGACCCCCAGGATTACTTCAACCCATTGACATTCCAGATCAAGCTTGGAAAACAATAACCATGGACTTCATAGAAGGACTACCTAAATCAGAAGGGAAAACGGTCATATGGGTAGTGATCGACAAGCTAACCAAGTTTGCCCACTTCATTCCACTTTCACATCCTTATACAGCTGCAACCCTAGCAAAGATATTTGTAGGCGAAATTTTCAAGCTCCATGGCATGTCCGACATAATCATTTTAGATAGGGATTCGGTCTTCATGAGTCTGTTCTGGGAAGCATTTTTCAAACTGCAAGGAACATCCTTGCAATGTTGATAGGAGAACAATGTGCAACGATATTAATATGATTATGCCCTTGTTTATGCTTTGTTTAACCTTATTTATCTAAGATAGAGTCATAATTTAGTGTCGTGTTGTTTTGGTGGAGTTTTGAAAAAATGTGCTTAATTGTCCGAAAAATGACTAAGTTTAGAACTCTGAGGAAATAAAGTAAAATATGTCTTTTTCGTGATTCTGAGACTCGTGCTAAGCTGATTTATCTTTTTTCAAATTTGATAAAATTTGGTATGCATGTAGTTGGCAAGCTAATGTGTGTTGTGACAAAAAATTCAGATCAATCGGAGTTCGGAAAGTCACCCAAAAGATAGCTGCAACTTGGCAGTCTGAGCATTACGATCCAGGGACTACCAGGATTTTCCTGGGAGTGTGTTCTGACTTCCGGAATTTCTGTATGACGCATCACTTAGAGCCAGAAGGCGAATCACATATCAATGGAAAGCTCTATAAGTCTAGTTTCTCTAAGACTTGGAATCGCATCAATCGGAGCAATGAGAAAAATGTTATGCCAGTTTCAAGGCGACAAGGTCAAAGCTGCCGAGAAAACCAAGTTTCTGCCGGTTGTGTGTCTAAGCCAAAATGCTGCGTGTTCCTTGGACCAAAGCCTATGATCAAGAGCTGCCAAGTCCACGAGACAAGTCCATGATGCGTCACAGCCCAATCCAAGAGGGAAATCGGCAGAAGAGGTCCAAGAGAAGTATTGCTTTGCCCACAAGGAAACTTAAACCAACTAGAAAAAGGAATAGCCATTCCTTAGGCTGCCGGTAAAACCCTAGACTCTTCCCTATATAAAGCCAACGAATTCCATTCAGATATCATCTCATCTTTTGCAAAGCACTAGCTCTAAAATTCTACCAAAAGTTCTCCAAAGTTCTAAGCCGAAAGCAAAGACACAAGCCTACCCGATACCACCACTTCCCATCAAAATTCCAAACCTCACCTCTACCTTCTGCCGTGCATCATCCAGCACACCAAGAGGAAGCTCTCCAAGGTTTCTAAAGTGTGATCCATTCCTCATGGCTTGTATTTTTATTTTCTGTTTAGTCACAATTATTGTTATAAAAATACTTTGTTTTCGTTTGGTATTGTATGATGGACATGAATTGCGATTGATATTTTAATTTATGTAAATTTTACAAGCAACGACATATTTGAATCCATGCATTAGTATGAGGGCAGTAGGATGTTTGTTTAGTTTTTAGGCTTTATTCGATTAGTTTCATGAATTCGTGCATAAAAATCAATGTTTACGTGATGCTATAGTCCATGACATTTATGTAGGTTGCGATTTCATTTACCATAAACATCTTAGGATCGAGTTAGGCGATTGTAAACTTCATTCTAGGTTGTTTAATAAGTGGTTAACATAATTCATTGAAACTTGCATGGTAATAGGATGTGTGACGCCATACCTAAAAGCATGTCTCCAATTTAAGACTCGCGCATAATTACTTTCCATGTTTGTCTTCGATGATTGTGTTTTCAAATATGACTAGTATAATTTTTAGGATTCGACGATTGTGTTTTCTAAAATACATATGAAGTCTAGTAGCAATTAGATAACCGATTGGCCCTAATTGAAAATTGGAATTGAGTAGAGTCTAAAAACCCAAACAATGTTGCCGATTGCTTTTACATGTGTTCTTATGTGTTCTTGTGTGTTTTTGTGTTATGTGTTGAGTGAAAGATGATGATCAAACTTGTATATAGTAGTGTAGGATCTTATTTTCGCATCTTAGGTTTTAGGGGCAGCTTTGCTACCAACCCTTTTCATCCCCCAAGTTGTGACGTGTAAATATGTTTATAATGTGAATATTGTCTAACATTCTCATGTTTCAAGTACTCTTAATCCCCGGCCTAAAACGATCCATACTTGCTTATACTACTAGCGATATTTTGTAGAGTTATTATTGTGTGTGTGCGCATTCATCAAATGTTCCACAGCGTACCACCCGCAAATAGATGGCCAGACGGAGAACCTCAATCGAACCTTAGAACAGTACCTTCGGTGCGTGACAGGAGATAAACCCCATAATTGGGTGCATGCTCTTCCCTAGGCAGAATGGTGGTACAACACTGCTCATCACTCCACCATAAAGATGACACCCTTCCATGTCCTTTATGGTTATGAACCCCCATCCATAAAACCATACGTTCCTGGTTCAACTGCAGTAGCAGAGGTTGATGTCCAACTAAAAGTAAGGGATGAGCTATTGACTTTAGTCAAGAGAAACCTACAGCAAGCTCAGTCTAGGATGAAGTCCTACTACGATAAAAACCACACGAGAGAGTTTTCAAGGTTGGTGATTGGGTTTTCCTTAAGTTACAGCCTTACAAACAGCAAACAGCAGCTTCCTCGGCATTCCACAAACTTTCAGCGAAGTATTATGGGCCATTTGAACTTTGAAGTGATTGAAAGGGTAGGAGAAGTGGCTTACAAGATACGCCTTCCCCCTACAGTAAAAATACATAACGTATTTCATGTCTCTCTTCTCAAGAAAAAAGGTAGGCGACTCAACTGCGGTGGAAGAAAACCTACCAGCCCTGAAGGATTCTTCCACCCTCAAATGGACTCCTGCAAGAGTCCTGGAGACAAGAATGGTACCGGTTAAGAGTAAAGGGGCGGCCGCCACCCAGTGGCTTGTGTAATGGTCACGAGCGTCACCAGAGGAGGCTACTTGGGAGCTGGCAGACGGATTAGACAGAGGTATCCAACCTTTGTGTTTTGACACAGAAACTTGAGGACAAGTTTTTTTTGAAAGAGGGAAGAGATGTTATGAGTCGTCTTGAAGGGAATCCTATTCCATGTAGGAGTGGCAGTAGTGCACTTGAGTTTCACGAGGGTTTTGTAACCCATTAAGGTTAATTAGAGTTAATTAGCAGATAATTAACTTATGCTAGAATTAAGCATGGGCCGTTAGATGCGTGCTGCTTGTCGACATCGTGTTAGAGCTCTTAATGCTATTTAGGATTCCAGCTAGGTTTGTAAAGGGTATCGGAATATCAATCTTATCTTGTTGTTTTCTTTCTTTCTTGCTCTTCCTGTAGCTTTTATTCCTTCTCGCCGCTAGTTAGGGTTAACCCCTTAATAGAGGTTGCGTCAGTGGTGGGTTGTCGTCGAGCCGCGGCGTCAACCGGGAGTTCTGGATCCCTGTCAAGCAGATTCGTGTCGACCGTGTAGCGTTGGCTAAGATTAGGACCGATTGGCATGGTCGGTGCTGGGAGGCATTCGTTGTCGGTGGTTCGCGGCATCAATTACAGAAAAAAAGGTCGAGGGCTGAGCAAGACAGCTTACACGGGTCTTTGAAACCGGGTCAGACCATGCAGCGTCGGGGCTGGGTTGATCAAGGTCCGATCTGGATTTTCGAGGTTATCCGATTGAAGCAGCAGGTTGGCGTCGCTGGTTCGTCGGCACAGAGGTGAGGACGGATGGATCGGGGACGAAGCACTGGCAGTGGTGCTGGGACGTGGCCCAATTAGAGCGACGCTGGGCTATGCCAATGTTGACTTGGTTAAGCAGCTGCTGCCATTGCGCGGAGGAGTGTCGACGATGAGAAATCCAAAGGAGACGATGCGGATCGGAGGAGGGTGCCTAGAGTAGATTTTTGGGTGCCTAAAGAATTTCCATTCTCTCCCACAAATCTGTCGTCGGCAGAGTTTTGGGTTTCTTTTACCAACAAAGAAGTTGTCGGGAAAAAAAGTTTCTAGGGAAAGACTTTCTTTTCTGACAAACTGTTGCAAGCAAAAAAGAGAATTTAGGGTTTAGGGTTTCATAATTTTTTTTCAAGGCTTCCCTTTTAATTTTGCGGTGATGCCAAGAAGAAGGGCTGTCAGTGGCTATCAGACTCTAGGTTAGGCATCGTGCTAATAACATGTTAAAGTAAAATGAAAATTGGTCTACTCATTTCATTGATAATCTTATTTACATAGAATGAGTATTACAACGGTAATTACAACGTACATAATAACAATAATGACTGATTGTTTCAGTTATAAGTATTGAATGCTAACTACTTAATTCTCTCTCGTCAGTTATATTGACGAAGACACACAATGTGTTTTTCCTTCAACATGCTCATTATTTTTTATCTTCTAGTTTATCTGGAAATTCAACAACTTTCTTACCTATATAATATTGCAATTGTATTATACCATTATTTAATTTTTGCTTATAATTATACCATTATTTATAAATTCTTGTAAAATTATTTCCGAGTGATTTCAATGCTCATCAAATCTATTTTTGCTGTGTATAAGTATATCATCAATATATACACTACAAAATTTATCATATTTTAACTTAAATATTTGATGTAAAAAAGGAAAGTGCATTTTTCAATCCAAATGGCATGACAATCCACTTAAAATGTCATCCTGGAAAAGTGAATGTTGTCTATTCTATTAATGTTTCATCTAATCAGATTTGCAAGGTACCAGATTTACAATCAAATTTGCTAAAATATTTGCTCTCTTGAATCTTATTAATTTGTTCATCTTTATTTGGTAATTTATAACTATCTTCATATTCATATGTTTTATCATTTAATCTTCGGTAATTATATATGATTCTTGCTTTACTTCGTTTAAGTTCTAAATGTTTTCGTACAATAAAGGTTGTCGATCTATGTCGAGATTTTGAAGGTCTAATTATTTTAAGGTTTGGTAATTTTTTTATTTGTTGTTCATATTCTTGTTTAGAATAAATTACTGGTCACTCTTTATACTTGTACTGTGTCGACAGTTTAGTCCTTATGCTTTCAATTTCAACTGATCACTCCTTATAGTCTCAATTTTCTACTAATTGGTCCACTTCATCCAAAATAATTGTTTACCATTTTTCAACTTCCTCAAATGCCCTTAGGTTATTTTTCTTATCTTTTTAGTTTCTCTTCTTCAAAATCAAAACCAATAGAAGCTCCAGAATATATTGGTTTATGATTGTTGATCTTCAATCTAAAATTTTATAATTGCAAACTGATTGCAATCAAGAAAAAAAAATACAAATTGATTTCATACATATTGGCTAACAAAATAAAATAACATCACCATAATCACTATAAAATAAAATTCTATCAAATCTCCATCATATCAATTTAAACCAAAATGAGATTAAAAAAAATTATCATCATCATCCTTAGCATTAACAGCTCCCATGAATAAAATTATATAAATAACTATCATTTCATATAGTTAAGCTTACAAACAACACTACTACACTATGCTTAATTAATTAATTTTTTTTTTTTTTGCCAATAAGGCTCAAAATTAATTTTGCTACATAACCTTTCATGGTGGGTTGTGTATTCTTTGGTTTTAGTTTTGAAGAAAAATGAAAAGAAATCAAGAAGAAAAATAATAAAACAACACCTAAGGGCATTTGAGGAAATTAGAAAATAGTTAACAACCATTTTGGACAGATTGGACCAATTGGTCGAAAATTGAGACTATCAGGAGTGACCAGTTGAAATTGAAAGCACGAGGACTAAACTGTTGAGACTCTGAAAGTATAAGGAGTGCTCAGTATTTTGTTCTCTTGTTTATATAGTAAATTGGAGGACATATTTACTGTTTTTATTGTTAAGTCTGGGTTAACTATGTCTAAATTAGCTAAAATTTAATTTTTATTTCAATGTAATTGTGGGTGTTCACTTATTATTCGAGTTTGTTTAGCTAGTTGTATTAACTTTTCTAAAGTTTTTGGTCGATCAAGTACTTGTTTAGTTGTAATGGTGCTCTTTTATCGAAGTTTAGATATTCAAGTTTGAAAATTTACTTCATCGTACTCTAAAAAATTATGCTCATGTAGTTTTTCATCTAAGTTTTCTTCTTCAATATCTTGAATATTGTTTTCTCGCAATTGTTCTATGCTCCTATGTAGAAGAAACTTTGCTCCATACCCTTATTTCCCCACTTGCATCCCCACTCTATAAACCAGTTGTGCAACCGGTATTAACCTTAAGAGAATTCCAAGAAATTATACCAAATAAAGCAACAAGTATAGAAGACTCGGAATCAGAGAAAGAATCTCAAGATTTAGAAAGCTCAGATGGTGAAGAAGAGTTCATCAAAGAGCATAATCTAAAAATTTATATAAACAAGATAGAGCAAAAGGAAATCCCTAACCTTGTTGAAATAGAAAATTTACCCAAGCATATAATTAGTGAGGATCCCCAACTGTACTAGGAAAGAGATCCAGTATATTGTCAGCTAAAAATGCATGATGTAAATGCAATATGTCATGTCAAAGCCATTCCTCACTATAAATATGAGGATAGGAAAGATATGGAAAACCAAGTTCAAGAATTGCTTGAAAAAAAACTAATTAAACCCTCATATAGCCCTTTATGCTTCTGCATTCCTGGTTAGAAACCACGCAGAGCAATTAAGAGGGAAAGTAAGAATGGTAATAGATTAGAGAGATGTAAATAAGAAAACGGTTAAGGATGGCTATCAAATAACACAAGTAAGAGTCTTCATTAATAGATTAAAAGGAGTAAAGATTTTCTCAAAATTTGATGTAAAATCAAGCTTCTGGCAAGTAAGAATGCATCCTGATTCCATAGCCTTAACAGCTTTTGGGACTCCTCAAGGACATTACGAATAGCTTGTAATGTCATTTGGTCTTAAGCAAGCTCCATCTATCTTTCAGAGAAATATGGATAATATTTTTAAGCCATACTCAGATTTCTGCATAGTTTACATTGATGAAATTCTAGTTTTCTTTAAAACTATGAATGAACATCTGAAGCAACTTGAGCAAATTTGCAAAATTATGGTCCAGAAATGAATCATTTTTGGACAAAAGAAAATTCATCTCATAAAAGGAGAAATAGATTTTCTTAGCATACATGTGAAGGACGGAGAAATTCGTCTTCAAGAACATATTGGTAAGAAAATTAGTCAGTTCCCTGACAACATCCCAAATGCAAAATCTCTTCAGAGATTTTTGGGAGTTGTTAACTTTGCGAGAGATTTTATTCCAGAAGTAAGTGGTCTTACTGCTCTTCTCTCTCCAAAGACAAGCTCAAAGAGAAAATAGTCTTTTACAACAAATGATAGTAACACCGTTAAGAAAATAAAAGAACTCACAAAGTACCTCCCTCCATTACAGTTACCCGAAGAAGGAGATTTGATCATTTTGTAAACTGATGCAAACGATTATTACTGGGCATGAGTAGTTTTGGCAGTCACGCCAAATACAAACCAAGAAAAAAAATTTAAATTCTTGTCAGGAAAGTTCAATCCTGCATAATTGAACTACTCCACAGGAGATAAAGAAGTACTAGCACTGATAAAATCCGTTAAGGGTGCAGAAGCCTTTTTAGGAAATAAATTTCTTCTTAGAACTGATAACAAGAGAGTTAAAAACTTCAAAAATTATAAACTCACAGATGCAGCTGATAGAGGAAGAGTACTTAGATGACAAATATTTTTAACACAATATGAATATGATGTTGAAATGGTTGCAGGAGACAAAAATAATTTGTCAGACGCTCTTACAAGGGAAACGGCAATGTTTGAAAAAAGTGAAGGCCGTAACCCCATAAGCAAGAGACCAGAGCAGGAGCCTGAAGAAAGAAGAAAACCAAATCTTGAAGAAAAAGGACTAGAAATTGAAGAAAGAAAGAAACCAGATTTAGAAGAAAAAAACAAGGCAGTACCCCAAGAAGAGAAACTGAAGGCAAAAACCATGTGGGAAAGATACAAAGAAGGAGATAAAACAATTGGGCCATTACATGATGGATCAGGCTACCAATATATTGTATCTTACTCTCCTGGAGAATCAAGCAAAGCCTCTGAAAGAATTCACTCGGATCCAGCAGAATGGGATAATATAGCATCTTCACAAGAAGGGACTCATTCAGAAGATGAGAAAAAACTCCTAGATGAATTTTTGCAGCATCCCAAAACTACTGATACAAGGGATAAATTCCAAAGAAGGTTATCCAGGCCTTTTCAGACAACAAGACCAATTCATGATAGGCTAGCAGCCCTTAAGAAAAGACAACCGGTTGTAACTGGTATAACTAAGATATTCAATCATCCAATGAGAATCTATGAGAAGCCAGTATTCAGAACTAGTAAAGAATTACAATTCAATCAGAGAGTCATTATGGATAATCTCCTGACTGCCTCTTGGGATCAAAATGAAGCTCTGGTGCTTCAAGCTTTAGAAGCTTTAACTGAAGAACTTTCTAGCTACAGCATGAGGACAAGAGAACAATAGCCTGAAAATGCCATCAGAGTTCCTTATCTTGAAAATCCTGAAAGTGCGAAAATTCCGATAATAGCTTTATCAGAATTGGAATGGTTCCGTTTTCATGATCTTTTAGGAGATTTTAAAAATAGAAAAGCCCTCTAGCCAACTTTATCAGTGGTAGCATGTCCCTATTATGGAAGATATATGGTTGATGTTCAAGCAAAACATCCCCAGAGACACAAGCTGTGGTTGGTAGAAAACGGTTTTGTTCAAAATCTGTGGACAAAGACCAATAAAGACCTAGAAGGTCTTCCTGAGATAACTTATAATACGGTCAAAAGCATTAGACCAGAATGATGCATTATAAGGTTGAAGTTTATTTCAACTCCTCCAGAATGGACAACTGAGGAAGGACATAAGAGCTACATTTCTCCATACCATTATGTCAGAATAATTCAGAGTCGAATATGTAAAGACAGTTCGCCATTAAGAAACAGATCGCCAAACCAGAGTATCCCTTGGATGAAAGCAATGGCATAAACCTTATACAAAGGTTGATCCGGAGAGATCAGTATACCACTCTGTGGAGAAAAAATAAATGTTACCAGTTACAATCATCTTCTCCAGAAAATTGTGACTTCCATAAAGCATTAGAAATGAATGAAATTGATGGAACTTTGGCCACCACTACGTGGATAGAGAAGATAGAAAAGGAATAAAAGTATAAAGTTTCATATGACTCAGACATGGAATCCGAAGAAGGTGAATACACAGACTCTAGAGCATCTTTCCACAATGAAGAAGCACACAACATCGACAACATGATGGAAGGGTAAGCTGCCGACGCATGAAGACGAAAATTTTAGATAATGGAATGCCAGCACAAAAGTAGTTTTAACTAAGTGGAAGATGCCGACGCTTGAAGACAAGTACCTTTAACATAATAGAGACCAACTCTTTTGCAACTTTATTTGGAGATAAGCTTCCTTTTGTCCTCAGTCTCAGAAGGAAAATGAATATAGTTTTGAAGTCCAAGGCCTATATAAGGAGAACAAACCCTTGATTGAAGGCATTGGAAGAGACCAGAGAAGAGAGTATTTTGAAGAATCAAAGTCTGTCTAGAATAGTTATGAGTAACGTGTGAGATAAATAGTGAAAATAAAGAGTGTGATATTGTAAGTGTCCTACTGTATCCTACTAGTCAACTAATGTGATGTGCTTTTATTTACAAGTAAGTTTGTATTTCCATTTCTAGTATGAGTAGCGAAACAACTTTTAGCTGTTTACCTAAGAGTGAGGCTCTGAGTTATATATTTATAGTTATGTTTGCATAAATAAATTTCAGTTGGTATTCTCCACATCCGTCAAAATTTTAGTTTGTGTGCTTGTATTTTTCTACAAACCCCAGGTGGAGGACTATCTCCTAAGAGTGGTACTTGAGAATTCTTTTTGTTTTAAAATTGTCTGAAACTGCTACTGTATTAGGTCTTAAGAAACTCTCAATACTTAGACAGCAGTGAAACCGCCAGAAGAGTAACCGCTTAGACAGAAAGTCGTCATTAGATGAAATTGGCATGTTGAAGGCTAGTTCTTAGAATTGGTGAGTGTTACTAAGATCTAATATAATTGGTAAGTGTTACTAAAAAAAAAAAAAAAAAAAAAGAACTATTAAAAGTGAAAAAGTACTATTTGGAGTACTTATTTTTTATAAGTGAAATTTGGGTGAATTTGCTGTATAAACAAATGTGGTCGGGTACTGTTTTATAAATAGCCCTCAAAATTTCTTAAACCAGCACAATCGAGCCTATTGTTAAAGTAATTAAGAGAGAGCGAATCATTAAAAACCGGTAGCCGCAGCACCCAGAATTAGTTGAGTAAGCAAAAACTTGTCTAATTAATTAATGAGTGGATGAAGTCACGAGAGATTGTTTACAAGAAAAGTAGAAAACCTTGGGCGTGGCCGCGTGGGTTAGACATGCCAGTGGGATCTTAATTACTTTAAAGCCTTCACCAACCTACCTGCAGTAAGTATATACATGCAGGTTTTGACACACTACAGATCCATCAGTCTTGAATCATCAGCTTTGGACTTAAAGCATCATCTTCATGTTAATTTTTCTTGTTCAGTCTCTAGTTCCGCCCAAATGGCTTCTCTTGTGCTTCTTCTTTCTGTACTTGTGCGTCCCCATAACATCATCAAAATAGAACAAGATCTTGTTCTATCAATCAATTCGGCTTCTCGTACTGCTGCTGCTGTTGCTGCAACTACTACTGTTTCAGCTCCCAGAAAACAACAAGTTGAACAATTCAGGGTATTGTAAGAGGAAGAGGATCCGTTTGAATGCTCAAGAGATTTTGTGGAATCAGTTTGGCCCTAATTGGTGATATTACATGTTTCATTTCGGTTGATCTTGACAAAAGAAAATGTAGCTAATGTGGTTTTTAAAGGGTTTTTTATTTAATTGCCTTGAATTACAGAGCACTATTGGTTTTTCCGATATTCCTTGGAAGATCAAGTCTATTGTTCGGGATGTTGGTGCTCTCTCTTCTTCCTTCACCAACATATCCTTTGCTCATATATTTAGAGAAGCCAATTTTGTAACTGACGCTATTGCTGCGGTTGGTCACGGCTTCCCTCCCCAGCTAGATGGAATCACAAAGTTCCTGCTCAGGCCAATATGGTTCTGATGTTAGACTCTTCGTCTCTTGGGCGAGTTAGATGTGCATCTTTGTAATTTTCTCTTTCTCCTAAAAGAACAAAAAAAGTGTCATCCTTGTGATAAAGAGATGAATGAAGTGGTCCAAACCCTCACTCATATTTCTTACGTGCGATTCATATCTCAACACGCTTCCGCATATGTGGTGAATTTTAAAGATATACATGTCGTCAACTTTTGAGTGACGTGAAATCTGTGTCGCTTTTGGCATTCACACGTGGACATGTGTAACCCGCTCTGATACTATAATAAAGAAATCTGAGATTTACATCTATAACAGATATAGTCTAAATCCTCTTATAAACTCACATTAAATGTCTCATATTTCCCATTTGTGATTCATGCCTCAACATGCACCTTCTTCTTAAGGATAACAAAACAACAAGTCGTACATATATTGTCACGAGATGAGTACTTCGCTACTTCAAACACCGTGCGGCCTTAGAGTTAATCACATCCGCGAACAATCTAAGTCAGCCTCGACCTACGATGCAGTGGGATAGAGCCAACACAAGAAATCAAGAATGCTAAACACTTGGAGAATGGGAGAAAGGAACATTGTATTAGTTTTGTGTATGCTTTACAAGGCTTCCAAGGATCTCTTCCTATCTATCTGTACCTCTCACTACTTATCCTATTTATAGCCTAGCACCTCCTCAATGGAGTGTTAGGATTAATTTGATCTAATAGCTACAATTCTATCTCTAGAATGTACATCTAAAATATTTACAAAGAATGTTCTAGAGTTGAGCACTCTCCAAGCTTCTAGAGGATTCCCTAGAGCATTCTCCAAGCTCTTAGAATTCTCTAGATTTCTCTATCGTGCTCTAGATTACTCTCTCGGGCTTGGGCCTTGTGTCATGGACTAAACTCACTCATAGTCAGTCCATGACATTTTCCCCCACTCAAATCGGCGGCGTCCTCGTCGCCCTTGCGAGCTGCCCTTGCTCGAATTCCACGATCTGTCCTTGAATTGCCATAAGGACTCTTCTTTCTCCCAACTTGCCTCAGATAATGGCAGCCTCTTCCACTTGACAAAGGATTCGGTATACTTTGGTATCCTCTTCTTCCGCACCTCGCACTTAGCTTCAGTGCTCTCCACTTCTTTGTCAAAGGAAGTCATCATATATGGTGGAGTTCATTGGCACTCACCTCTTTCCGGCGCCTCGACATCCTCATGATGAGGCTTCAATTGGCTTACATGGAACATCGGATGCATCTTGGTGTTAGAAGGTAGTTCCACTAAGTAAGCCGCTTTTCTAACCTTCTTAAGGATTTGAAAGGGATCTTCATATTTTCGCAGTAAACTTTTATAAAAATTTCATGTTTTCCTTGTGTTGAGTAGGATTTGTCCTAACACACCTTATGGCCTGGTTGGTAGTTCACATCTTATCGCTGTCGGTCCGCATACTTTTTCATCTTCTCTACTGCCTTCTCTAGTTGTGAATGAGCGAGCTCATTAGCTTGCTGTCACTCCTTAACAGTCTTATCTGCAGCGGGGTTGCTTCCTGTGTAGCCCATCACCAGTGTGCTCGGAGTCAAGGGTTGTTGTCCAGTGGCTAGCTCAAATGGACTTACTCCCGTCGACTCGCTCCGCTGCAGATTATAAGAGAATTGGGCTACATCAAGCAACTTAGCCCAATCTTGTTGGTTAGCGCTCACGTAATGCCTTAGATATAACTCCAACATGGCATTTATGCACTCTATCTGCCCATCGGTCTGCGGATGAATGGCCGTAAAGAAGTTCAGCTTCAACCCGAGTACCTTGAAAAACTCCGTCCAAAATCTTCCAGTGAATCGAGCATCTTGATCGCTAACAATACTCTTTCAAACTCCCCAATACTTCACCACGTGCTTTAAGAATAAGCCTATTGCCGCCTCCGCAATGCACTAGACAGGGGCCGGGATGAATGTCGCATACTTGGTGAACCGATATACCACCACAAAGATAGATCCACAACCATCAGACTTGGGTAGATTGGTGATGAAATCCACGCTTAGACTCTCTCATGGTCTAGATGGAGTGGGAAGGGGTACCAGCAACCCTCCCGGATGCTTTTACTCCACCTTATCTTGTTGGCACATTAGACAAGTCTTCACATATGAATTAACGTTGTCTTGCATGTGTGGCCAATAATAGATGTCGCTTAGCAGTGCTAACATACGATGAGTGTCGGGGTGTCCAGCCCATTTGGAATCATGGCACTTACTTAACACTTTTCTCCGCAAGTTGTCCCATTTCGGGACATAGAGCAGCATCCCCGTTGTGTAAAGTAACTCGTCCTTGAGCCAGAACCACCGTGGCTTGGGGGTCGTGGGTTAAACCCTCCCTGATTCTCCCTTTCAGATTGCTTTTCGGTGTGATTACGATGGGTGCTAGCTCAGCCTTCCGACTTAGGGCCTCTGCAACCACATTTACCTTTCCTTGCTTGTACTCCAACTTGTAGTTGAACTCAGCAAGGAACTCCTGCCATCTAGCTTGGTTCAGATTGAGCTTCTGCTGCATTTGGAAGTAGCTAGTAGCAACATTGTCGGTTCGGACTATGAAGTAAGATCCAAGCAGGTAATGCCTCCAAGTGAAAAAAAAATGCACCACTATTGTCATCTCCTTCTCACACACGGAGTAACGCTTCTCAGTGTCGTTGAGCTTGCTACTCTCGTAAGCTATCAGATGTCCCTCTTGCATGAGTACACCACCAATGGCAAAGTTGGACGCATTGGTGTGTATTTTGAACGGCTTGCTAAGGTCTGGCAGCCTTAGCACTGGTTCCTCCATTAATGCCTTCTTCAACTCCTCGAAGGCATGCTGGTACTCGTCTGTCCACTCCCACGTCTTGGTCTTCTTCAAGAGGTCCGTCAAGGGGGCTGCAGTATCGGAGTATCTCTTGATGAATCTCCGATAAAAATTTACCAACCTAAGGAAGAAACGGAGTGTGGGCACCTTGGTTGGCGGCTCCCATTCTTGGATGGCCTTCACCTTGCTCTCTTCCATCAAAAGCTTCCCATCCTTGATTTTGTGGCCTAGAAAATCAACTTCTTTTTTGGCAAAAGAGCACTTCTCCTTCTTCACATAGAGTTCATTCTCCCTAAGGGTTTGAAACACTATGCGAAGATGGTCGATATGTTTCTCCAAAGTCTTGTTATAGACCACAATATCGTCGATGTAAACTACCACGAACTTATTGAGGTAAGCATGGAATACCTTATTCATTAATGTGCAGAAGGTAGCTGGAGCGTTGGTTTGGCCGAATGACATGAGTAAGAACTCAAACGACCCGTATCTTGTCACACACACGGTCTTCGCTTCATTTCCGGGTGCAATCCTCACTTGGTGGTACCCGAGCGAAGATCTAGCTTGGTGAAATACTTCGCTCCTCCCAATTGATCGAATAGATCCGAGATCAAGGGGACTAGATACTTGTTCTTGATCGTGATCTTGTTAAGCGCCTGGTAGTCGATGCACAACCTCAATGAGCCATCATTCTTCTTTTGGAATAAGACTGGGGCTCCATACAAACTTTTTGATGGTTGAATGTAGCCAATATCAAGCAACTCCTTTAGTTTATTTTGAAGCTCCTCTAGCTCCGGTGGCACCGTTCTATAAGGCGACATCGAAGAGGGCTTTGCTCCGACCTCTACCTCGATAGCGTCATCCAGCTCTCTCCTTAGTGGCAACTTCTTTGGCAACTCCTTAGGCCTGACATCCTCAAACTCCCTAAAGATTGCCTCTATCTTGCTAGGCAAAGGTTCGGACTTCCCTTCAACGTCCTCGTCTATCTTCAAGGTTGCTAGGAAAGTAGGCTCGCCCTTCTTCTATGCTTTTGCAAGCTGCATGCCGGACAGGGTGCGTGTCTTCTTTCTTACTTGCCTCACCACAAGCACCATGCAAGGCATCTCCCCAACTGCCACTATGCAGAATATGTTGTAAAATGGAAAGGGAAAGGCTCGTATATTGTCCATGAATTCAAGGCCGATTACGACGTTATAGTATCCATCTTGACCACAGTAAAGTCAACTTTCCTTCCAATCACCGATGTGCACCTCCACATCGTGTGTTACCCCAACAATGGGTGTGGCAGGTGTGTTCACCATCTTCACACTGCCGGATTCCTTCGTGACGAAGGCCAAGCTTCCTCGCTTCATCCAACGTCATGAAGTTGTGAGTGGCTGCGCAGTCCACCAAGGCACGAGTCATCGTGTCATTTGCCTTGAACTCAATGAAAAGCGATCCACCTTCGACTTTAAGCCTTGTTTGTGGAACGCTAGCCTTCACGACATTCAGTAATCGGATGCACCCCATCCTTGATGAATCTTCCTCCGCTTCGATCTTTAGCTCTGGCAAGCTCATAGCTTTGAGAGCTCTCTTCTATGAGCAGTCGCGCATCATATGAGGGTCGTCGCATAAGTAGCACTTTCCTTCCGAAGTCTTGCCTACGGACTTGTTTGGTCTCTCAGCCATCCACACCTTCGGCTTGCTTGACTCAGGCTTATCTCTCGGCTTATTTCTCTTGTCTCCCCCACTTTTCTCGTAGCTAATATTCTTCCCTTTTAAGTTGGAGTGGCTTTGGTGGCTAACCTTGAACTCGATGAGAGACGTGGCAATAGCTTGAGACAGGGACTGCACTTGTCTTTGCAGCTCGAGCTTGGCCCAACTTTGTAGTTCACTCATGAAGTACACGAGCTTGTTATGACATCATGACCCGGATTAATATGGCTTAATCCAAATTAGAGTGTTATTTTCTCATGAATTCACTCTCACAAATACTTAGTCCCCTTCCTGGAGGATCTTTCTCCCTCTTTCCCCCTCCCAGTTCTTAAATCCCAAAAGAAATAGATAGGCTCGGGTAAGAAATCAGAGTCGGTGTGTCGGTGGAAAGGGGTCATGAGAGAGGGAGAGTAAATTGAAAGTTCTATGTTTCTCCGTCGCGGGTACCAGGGTTGATGGAGAGTCAGTCTCCCTCTCCTCCTCTGGAATTCTCCCCCAAAACCTCTTCCCTTCTTCTCCTCTTTGATTTTTTTTTTTTTAGGTCGGTTCAACCGACTCTGTAGAACCCCCCCCCCCCCCCCTAATTTTTTTATCTAGTCCTCATCTCCTTCAAATGCGATCTAAAGGCTGAGATTCAGCAGTGATACAATCTAGATGCTTTTATTTTATTTTAATCACTTACTACCTTGGATATTTTCATTTAAGAACAAAATACTGGTCACTCCTTCAATTTTCACTGACTCGACAGTTTAGTCCTTAAGCTTTCAATTTCAACAGATCACTCCTCCAACTTTCACTAACTCGACAGTTTAGTCCTTAAGGTTTCAATTTCAACAGATCACTCCTCCTACAACTTCAATTTCAACAGATCACTCCTCCAACTACATATTTTGAAATTGAAACCTTAAGGACTAAACTGTCGAGTTAGTGAAAGTTGAAGGAGTGATCTGTTGAAATTGAAACTTGAATGACTAAACTGTCGAGTTAGTGAAAGTTGGAGAGTGATCTGTTGAAATTGAAACCTTAAGGACTAAACTGTCGAGTCAGTGAAAGTTGGAGGAGTGACCAGTAGTTTGTCCTTCATTTAATAAGCAATACTAGTGAAAATTTTGCGATTAGAGCAATATAATCTCAGATCTTTACATTTTCAATCTCCGTGCATTCTCAGTATTCACCAGGTTCAATTAGATTTTCCGATAAACACCAGTTAGCTTGTCAAAATACAAATATTAATACGAGTCATTTGCATTTTCACATATAATTAATTTGCTTTTTACATAGGGTATTACACTTGTCTTCCTCCGGCATGTTGGGTACTTTCAATAGCAAACTAACGAATGTATTGACATAATCTTTGACACTACTAGTTTGCTTGAGCCACCTAAGCTTCTCCTTAGCTTCGTACTTAGAATTTTGGGGATAGAAGTGTTGCATGATATCATCCTTGAATTCTTTCCAACTAGTGAGGGTGAACGTACCTTCTTCAATCTCCATGCTCCTTCGACGCCACCACATGAAAGTATTGTCGGTTAGGAACAAGGTAGCCATTGAGATTTTGTGCTTGTCGTCGTCAACCTTGAGATACTTAAAGTACCTCTCCATATTCCATAGGAATCTATGAAGCTCTTTCGCTTCCCTCTTCCCAGTAAAGGGTTTGCGTTTAAAGTCCAATGCCTTCGTGTCCTTCGTCCCTTGCGACTTGTTTAGAGCTGTCTCTTTGCATAGTGCCCAATCTTCCTTAACCTCCTTCACTTCCTCTTGGGGTGTTGTGAGGCCGGTAGTGATATGGTCGAGTCGCTCTTGGACCTCCCTTCTAATAGTATCCTCCATCATGTTGAGAGCACCGTGCATGCTCTCCCACAACTCCTCCATCATGGCTGCGAGATCGTCCCTCTTCATGACATCTACCTCAAGTCGAGTGTTAAACTCGACCACGGCTGTCTCCATCTTTTCCAACCGTGCATCCGAGGCAGCTACTTGGTCCTTGACGCTCCTCTTGCCACCACCAACGACGGCCTGCTCCACAGAAACTCCTTCTCCAGACATGTTCTTCCTCTATGTGTGGTATGTGCACGAACGTGGCTCTGATACCAAATGTCACGGGATGAGTACTTCGCTAATCCAAACACCATGCGACCTTAGAATTAATCACCTCCTTGAACAATTTAAGTCAGCGTCGACCTTCGACGCAGCGGAATAGAACCAACACAAGAAAGCAAGAGTGCTAAATACTTGGAGAATGGGAGAGAGGAACTTCTTTACAAGGCTTCTAAGGATCTCTTCCTATCTATCTCTGCCTCTCACTACTTATCCTATTTATAGCCTAGCACCTTTTCAATGGACGGCTAGGATTAATTTGATCTGATGGCTACAATTCTATCTCTAGAATGTACACTTAAAATATCTACAAAGAATGTTCTAGAGTAGAGCACTCTCCAACCTTCTAGAGGATTCCCTAGAGTATTCTCCTAACTCTAAGAATTCTCTAGATTTCTCCATCATGCTCTAGATTTCTCTATTGGGCTTGGGTCTTGTGTCATGGACTAACCTCACTCATAGTCAGTCCATGACAATATAACATATATGATTTCATATAATACAACGTATAACCCGCTTATGCTACCAATAATAAACAATACATGTCCATTTGACCTCAAAATTCTACAGTCATGACTTTGCTGCAGATGGACTGGATTATGTACTTCATATGGAGATTTTGAAGATAAAGAGTTAATAAGTTGATTGATGGCCTTATACTGTCGATGAAAAATATTATGATTTTTTTTCGTTTAATTGAAAGTTTCATATGGCTCAAAATTAGTTAAAACTTCATGATTTTTGTATCTTTATTGGAACCAAATCCATGTCTGGTGATTTTATAAGGACTAGCATTTTGGGGACGAATAAACTGATTTAGGAGCCGATCTGTACTGTATTCACTACTACAAAAAACTCAATACACAACACAAATCAGACCACACTTTGGAAGTTACATGTTGTATGAATGACTGAACAGTTTCTCACAACCTAAAGTGAATAATTTGTGTTGTATGAGGGTGCACATTTTCCATACTCTGAAAAACGTTTTTCCAGATTTTGTCACACAACTCTGACACACATTTTCTGTTGTATGATTAATGAAAATCTTGGCGGCAGAACTCCCTCCGATATTGAAACTCAAATTTGGGCAAAGTCTAGATAGACAGACAACAAAGTTCTTGTTTTGTGTTGTATGATAATGTCACATCTTGCATTAGGTGCCACTAGTGCAAGATGAATAATATTTGTACAACAGAATTACAAAATTTTGTTGTATGACTTGTTTTGTTTGTCTTTGTGCTTTATTCATTTTGGCCCCAATTGCTCAAATACTGTCTTATCGAAGCGGGAAACTTGCCTCCAAAATGACCTTAGGTTTTCGAAATATTTTTGCGTTACAATCCGACAACAATTTCTTTTTTTTCCTATTGTGCAAATATAGAAACTTCAACACAAGGCAACACCTAGTGGAATAGTCATTGAAAGAGAAGAAAACTGGTACAACAGTTTAAAACTTTCATGTTGTATGAAAAAAAAAAAAAACAAATGTCATGCCAAACTTCCCAAATCTAGCCATTTAACTTTAGCCAAATCAACACATTCTCAACAACCTATCGAAGATGCAGCTTCGCTTTCATCTCTCTCACCTCAATACCTTGGCTTCAGTTTTCTCCACCCTCTTGTCAGACTCACCTCTCCTCTCTTCATATTGTTCCCTTCCAAGGAAACCCCTCCTTTCATCTCCCCTCCTCCTCCCTTCATGCTTCCAGACCCGAGCCCGACCCGGCCCTCCTAGCCTAAATGCAGACCTCCTCCCTCTTTCCACTCCAAACCCTCCTCGACTTCATCAACGAGAACATCCTCCGCACCTCCCTCACCGTCCTCTCCTTCTCCTCCCGCTGGCAGCCCCTCCGCTCCAACCTCCTCTCCCTCCACACCTCCATCTCCTCCGTCTTCGACTCACCTCACCGGGCCTAGAACCCCCTCCTCTACACTCTCCTCCCCAACCTCCTCTCCACTCTCCAGCGCCTCAACGCCCTCTACCAGGCCTACGAGTTTGTGCAGAAACAACACTCATTTGCAGCCTATAGGTTTTCGGTTTAGATTTGGTTCAACTAGCTCCCACACTGCATTATTATCCATTGATCTGATTTCTTCATGCAGTGCTTTTTGCCACTGCATTGACTCTAAACTTTCTACTACTTGAGCAAAGCTAGTGGGATCATTATCATCTGAATAGTCTGTCTTTGCTTCTTGCTCATTAAAATAGACATGATAATCACTATCTTTCCCATATTTTGGTTTCTTGGCTCTGTTAGATCTTTTAAGCTGAGGAAGTGGATTTTTGTTGGTCTACAGAATGGTTTTGTTGCTCTATGTTTTGGTCTTGTTGATTCACTTGAGGCTCAGGCTGAACTGCAGGTTCAGCTTGATCCTCATCCATATGATCAAAATTTTGATCTTCTACATTATCATTTTCTTTTAAACTTTCAGCTGCTAAGTTATTGGTTTCAAAATGTAAAGCTATTTCCACATCTTCATCCAGCATAATTTCTTCAAAATTTGTAGATATATCTTCAAATTTTGTATTATGCACTTTTTCCCTTAGAAACTTGATTTGATGTGTTTAGAAGAATAAAGCTTATAACCTTTAGATTTATCTGGATAACCAATAAAATAGCAACTAATTGTTTTAGGATCAAGCTTATTTATATTCGAGTTATAAACTCTTGAATCTGCATGGCATCCCCATACATGATAGCAATGAAGACTTGGTTTTCTACCAGACCACAATTCAAATGAGGTTTTATCTATAGGTTTACTTGGAGTTCTGTTGCAAATATAATTTATTGTTTTTAAAGCTTCTCCCCATATGAATTTAGGTAGGCCAGTAGTGCACATCATGCATCTGACCATATATAAAAGAGTCTTATTTTTTCTCTCAGCGACACCATTCTGCTGAGGGTTAAAAGGTGTTGTATACTGAGCTTTTATGCCATGTTCCTCAAGAAACAAAGCAAAAGGACCCTTATGTTGGCCTTTCTCTGTGTATTTTCCATTAGTACTGTTAGTGTTTTCTTTTTCAACAAGAGAAATCTCTTGTTGAGACATAGAACAATTAAGCTGAAATAATCATTCAATATCACACCAGAACCAATATGTTTTGAATTTCTAGAAATAATAATTCCATTATTATCCATCAAAAGTCTACAACCAGCTTTAATCAGCTGAGAAACTGAAACTAAATTCCTTCTAATGGAAGGTACATAATAAACATTATCCAAAAATAAAAAGTTTTCATATCATAGATCAAGGTTGAGGGTTCCTATGGCTTTGACTCCCACTCGCATGTCATTGCCTACTCTCAGGTTCACCTCATCACTTCTTGGGACTCTCCTCTTTGTGAATCCCTGCAAGGAATTAGTGACGTGAATAGGAGAACCAGAATCTATCCACCATGACTGGGGTTCAACATTTATAAGATTAATTTCTAAGGAAAATACAGTATTAGAAATTTTCTTACCCTTTTTAGCTAGCCAAGCCTTATAACCTGTACAATCCTTTTTCATGTGACCTACTCTCTTGCAAAAGTAGCACTTGTATCTGAATGGCCTGTTCTCTTTTGGTCATGTGGCTGCAGATGCCTTGGTGATACTTTTGGTAGGCTTGAGTTTGTTTTGAGTCTTTTTCTTCTTAGGCTTCTCAACTAGGTTGAGTGTGAGGGACTGGGACTAGTTTTTCTTGATCCTAGATTCCTCATCAACACAGATTGAGATGAGTTCATCTGGGATCCAGTTTTCCTTTTGAGCATTGTAACTTGTTCTGAGGTTGTCAAAACTCCTAGGGAGCGTGTTCAGTGCATGATGCACCAACAATTGATCTTTTACTCCCACTAACATCTCTCTCAGCCTGTTGTTGATGTTAATCAACTCCATTATATGCCCTCTTACACCCCCAGGTCCTGTTCCAGAGTACTGTAGGGTATGATACTCTTTGCTCAGCCTAGCTATTTCAGCTTTTTCACTTTCTTTAAACTTAGCTGCCACAGCCTCAATGAAATCAGTAGCTAATTCTGGTTCCTCAACACAACCTCTCACTGATCTAGACATAGAACTTCTAATCACATTCTTGGCCATCATATTAGATCTCATCCACTTCTTATGGTGAGCTTTGATTGAGGGTTTATCATCTTCTGCTGGGGTTTCAGGTTGTTCTTCATAAAAACAGAAACCTATTGTCTCATGCATACAAATGTAGTTTCGTACAGAGTCTTTCCAGAGTCTAAAGTTTGAACCAGTGAGTACTAGCACATTGCTGAAGGTCATGTACGTGTTGCCTAAGGAGCAAAAGAAAAGATTTTTGTGAGTTCTCAATTTTGTAAGGCTTTTAGAGTTTTCAATGTTTTGTGAATTAGTTTAAGTTAATCAAACCATAACAAAAACACTCACAAAACAAAATATTCAGAAAACTCAATACATACATATATATATATATATATATATATATATATATATATATATACTTGCATTCACATCAGTCCATATCCATAAAACAATACTAAGTAACACTTTTGAGCAGAAACTTAGCATACTGTAAATCTTTATCAATAAGCCACACTTGATAAAAACATGTTATTCAAGGAACCAAATCCACATCTTTAGACAGAAGATTAAATCTCAAGTATCTAGATTTATTTTTATCAAATATACTTACTGTTGTTTGCATTCTAAAATCATGCTTCGACACTTCTTTGGAAGATAAAAAGCAATATTTAAAATACAAAACACAACTTTAAGTCTGTTATACCATATGATCTCCTGGAAATATCAATGAAAAATGCTTTGTGCAATATATTCATTTATACCAATAGAAAATCACAAACTTGTTTGAGCTTGAAAACTTGATTTCTATCCAGGTTACCCTTTGTAAGAAAACTAAGCTCTTGTGCCTGTAAAAACTTTTCAATGCATAAATTTTGGGAGACTTTAATGACTACATGCATCATTGTCAATTACAGAACACATACTTCAATTCAATTCCATAGAGCATAATCTGTATTGAAATATCATCCAGCCACAGAACAACACAATCACCAACTTATGTGCACGCTGGGAGTGCTCTAGGGTTCTTACGCAATATCTATATATATATATATATATATATATATAGATATACATGCTTGAATTGAAAACAAAATTTCCAGAAAAACCTGTTTTGCTTTTTCCCCAATTTGCTACAGAACATAGCGGAAGCTATAAACTTGATGCAGCAACTATTTCTTGGCTTTCTTGATCCACAGCAATCGGGTTTTGAATCCCATAAGAGACATAAAAGTCTCCAGCGCTTCCAATCCAATCTCTGGTCCATCTTCTTTATCTGTTATGAATACATTCGCCACCGTTGCGAACTTACTCACCAGGTTATCTGTTATGAATGCATTCGCCACCGTTGCGAACTCACTCGTCAGAATTGTCCGTGGCGAACGCAATAATTATTTATAGTTAAAACTATCCGACCTCTGACGAGCGGGTGATCTCTGGCGAGCGGGTGACTTCTGGCGAGCGGGTGACCTCTGGCGAGCGGGTCGAGACTGGATCCTCGCTTGCATGTGGGTTGAGCCAAGAACTGGTTAACAGGCAAAGCCTGTTAACTCATAAAGCAAATTTCTCCTTTTTTTTTTTTGTTTGAGAAAACCCTAAAACGATTTTGTTATGCAAAACTGAAAATTTTGTGAACCTTTAAGGCTCTGATACCAATTTGTAAACCAAATTCTGAATGTTCACAATACAATAGATCATATGTATAACCATAATCGTTAGACTTTTAGTTTTGAGTAAACTTACCATCATTAAGAATCATAGCTCCTTCTATTGACATAAACCTGAAACACAAAAGTACTAGGCAAGGCCGTCTGTTAGTTACCACAATAAGCTTCTCAATGGACAGAACTTACGCTATGTCTCGTGGTGATAACAGGGACCAATACCATCTATTTATCTAGAATCATTAACCCTAAAGAGTCTTCCCATTAAGGACATTCCTTGAGAGTTAAGTCTTCTAATTAGATTCCTGATACAATACTGATTAGTTGTCTTACTTCTAGACTATGAATAGGATTCCTTACAATAATGATCTAATACACGAAATCATTATTAACTGGATATAGTTCTGTATTTGTTTCCATGTAGAAGTAGATATTGTCATTAAGCATAATTATCATTTAATATGTGATAAGGCCATATTGATCTAACACTTGTGTCCGATGGTTTGATGGATGATATCAGAGAAGTATTCGAGAAGAGTGACCCTTCATGGAAAGCAGCTGACTCTGTGGATTCGGATGGTCAATCATTACTTCACTTGGCTATTGCTCAAGGCCGTCCCGACCTCGTCCAGCTCCTTCTGGAATTCGAGCCAGACGTTGAGGCTCAGACCCGTTCGGGATCGAGTCCGCTTGAGGCCGCCGCTGCATCAGGTGAGGCTTTGATAGTCGAGCTTCTGTTGGCTCGTCGTGCAAGCACAGAAAGATCAGAGTCCTCCACTTGGGGACCAATCCACCTGGCAGCCGGAGCCGGCCACGTCGAAGTTTTAAGGCTTCTTATAATCAAGGGGGCAAATGTTGATGCTCAAACAAAAGATGGAAACACCGCCTTGCATCTAGATGTGGAAGAGCGCAGAAGGGACTGTGCGAGGCTTTTGCTAGCAAGTGGTGCAAAGGCCCAAGTTCGTAATAGCAGGGAGGGTGACACGCCGCTGCACATAGCGGCAGGGTTGGGAGATGAGTACATGGTTAAGCTGTTGCAGCAAAAGGGTACTGCCAATAAAGATATCAGAAACTACACTAGTCGAACGGCTTATGATGTGGCGGCAGAGAATGGTCACACCAAGCTCTTTGACGCCCTTCGTCTAGGAGATAGCTTGTGTATAGCGGCCAGGAAAGGAGAGGTGAGAACAATTCTGAGGCTGCTGGAGACGGGGGCAGCAGTCAACGGAAAAGACCAACATGGTTGGACCGCTCTGCATAGGGCGTGTTTGAAAGGCAAAGTTGACGCTGTTCGAGCGCTGTTGGAGAAGGGTGTGGATGTGGATGCTAAAGATGAGGACGGATACACGGCGTTGCACTGCGCAGCGGAATCGGGGCATGCCGATGTGATAGATATGTTGGTGAAGAAAGGAGCTGATGCTGAAGCCCGGACTAATAAGGGTGTGACTGCGCTGCCGGTTGCCGAGTCTTTGCACTATGTTGGGATTACAAGGATTCTTATGACCCATGGAGGAAGAGGTGCAATGAAAGATCAGAACATGGCACAGATTCTTTCACACGCTGCAGTTCATGCGTATGGGAAGAAATCCATGGGCGTTGAGGAGGAGATGATCAAGGGAGGGATAAAGATGAGGAAAAAATCGAGTCGAGCTAGAGCTCTTCGTGGTAGTTTTGATCGTTCTCTGCCACTGGCCGTGCTTTGATACTTCAAATTAAAAAGCTTGTTGTTTCATATTTTAAGCTCAAAATGATTCTGCTAGCCTTTGGATAGGTGAATGATCGAGTTGTGGCACGGTCTCATTCATTTATATTATGTTCATTCTACAAAAAAGAAAATTGCATACATTGTTATGAATACAAAGTAATTTTTTTTTTTATTAACACGCACACTCTGGGCCAATATTGTGGGTCGCAACTCAACTGGTACTAAAATCAAATTGATTAATTAATCACTAGTTTGGGGGAACAGGTGTGCTTATGGTGGTAGTGAAGTGGGAGTAAAGCTTCGATCGTGGTGGTGGTGCTGGTAGTGGTGGACCTCGTGATCCTGCGGCAGAGGTGGGATTACGTTTGACTAATTAGGAAATCATTGGCTTTGTCACAACTCACAACTCATTCCACCAAAGCATCGAGCCAGATTGGAAAACCGACGTCACTTCCTAATTCAATGGGCAGCTAGTCAGTAATGTGGCTTGAACTATTATACGCAAAACTAAAATACACCAACTCATACAATAACTGAAGATCTATTCACAAGAATCACAAACACAAAATTCAAGAACATAATAAAATATGCAGGATAGAGTTCTCCTAGATTAACCAGGAATATACCTTGAAAGCTTCTCAAATGTCCCTAAACAACAATCTCTGATCCATACATTTTCTAAGCTTTTATGAACTCCACACACAAACTAAACGAATCAATAGCACAATGGATAAGTCTTGTGCGTTTCAATATCAAGCAAACAAAAACAGGAAAGTTAACACAATGCAAAACAATACAGGGGCTAATGTCTCCTATTTATTGGTCATTAGATCAATTAGAACCAAATACAATAAATGAAAACATGGTGGACTAATCACGACACCGATTTAGATGACATGTACATTTCCAGGATGGTCATTTCATAGAATCCAGTACCATAATTCTATCACAATTCTAATTCAATATAAATCAGGTTATATAATGTTTCTTGTTTAACGAAATCTTGATCAATACTAATTGATTTAATGTAACGAACAATGTTTGAGTTCAATTAGTCATATATTGTCTTCCTCTTTCTCCGGAGGGATTCCTTTCCCTAAAGTTCAATGGACAGAAGGGAAGAACATAACAGATGGAGTAGGCTTATAATTAGACATAGGTTATGTTGGTTACGATCACCGCAGCCAAAAATATTATTGATCCACTATCTGCAATCATTTTGGTTTTATGAATCCAAATTCATCTCTTTTTCTTTTCATTTTTCTTTTTTAATTCTTTGATTTTTGGATAGTGGGAAAATTCCAAACTATTTATGCATTTCCACCAAAAAAAAATAGAGAGTGAGATAAGCAGCACCGACAGTTGAGAGCGTGGCGCGCACTCTCGCAGCAAAATGGAACCGTTTTGCCGCTGAACGTGGCCGGGTTTGCGGTGGACATTCAATTCGGCACCGACATTAGCCCGATTGGCTCTCACTATCTCCCTCCGGCCTGTCCATTCTGAAGCCCGAGCTTCGAGGTCGATCTCCATCCGTATTACGCAACCTCAGATTCAGATCTGGGCGGGGCGGGCCACCACCTCATTCTAATTGAAATAAGAGCGAGGCCATCAACTCGAATTGGTTAATCTCTCTCTTTCATACTTGAATGTTGTTTTAACATGGGTGGCCGCTTCGACCGGAATTGAGCTCCAGAGAGAGAGATCCATGGCAGAAGAAGAAGAAGACCCAAACCTAACCTAAAAAATTAATTGCCACGTCCACGGCTACTAACCCACTATCTTCTATGTCAAGTAAAACAATGTGGTGCAGTCCCACCCACTCTCAACAGCAAAACACAATTAACATGTCTTGGGCACTATGATTTCGTACTAACCAAAGGGTACATTTGACATTTCCAAAAATATCTCGTAGATTAGTATAAACGTTATCTCCCAATTCCCAACCATGCTACAAGTGTGGCCCCCTTACCAACCCCTCGCAAACTTCACCGCTTGACTCACCAACCACCCTAGGGTGGTAACTTTTACATATTTTCGTTCGCATTGGAGGCGCGTGGCCTATGATTCTGTGCATTTGCGTAATGATTCCGTGCACTGGGCCTCTGATTCTGCACAGTCATGCAACTACGATTCGCCGTCTTTTGAGTTGGTGGTTTTTTATTTTTTTGTCAAGAGTAGGTGGTGTTTGATATCCAACTCCCTGTAATGGTAGCGACTAATGCCAAACCGTTATGTTTAAATACAATACATTTCTTACACACCACTCTTTCTTTTTCTTTCCCTAATCTTTGGGGGGAAAGAATTTCAGAGATATTATTGAATTTAGTAGATGTTTTTCTTTCTTAAACACATATCAGGTCTATTATAATTGAACGAGAAAGTCATTAAGTAAGTGTTCTCATATTTTGAAGTAGTTAAGCAATGGCAGAGAAGCCCTTAAAGAACCCATAAAAAGATAAATCTCATGGAATTCAAGGAGGGAGAGTAGTCTGCGACATTTTTGTTCACTCTACCATTGATGGAATTATTTCCAAGCACATTGTACCTGCAAAACAACTTCATACAAATATATTACCCTTCTTATGTCATCGTTAGTATATGACAAGTAGAGATCGTTCAATCCGGAGAAATCAAGGGCTCTCAATCACATAAAGCATTACAAAATCAAATTGGGGGTTTGAATATTTATCTAAAATATCTACTGCCCTAAATTAAATCTAAGCTAAATATATACAATTGATCAACTTCTCCACACAAAAACAAACACAAAATTACTCATGAATATGTAACCAATGCACACAAGAACAAGGCAGCAATTTTCGATTCATCTTAGACCTATTCAATTCCAATTCTAATTAGAGGCCTTCGCGGTTCATCTAATCGTTAAGACTTCACAGTGTTTAGAATTAACTTCGCGAATAATCCTAAACATGGTACTAATTGGTTTAAAGACACTTCGCGTAGAAATTAAACACAAGAAGCACATAAGCACAGTAAGCTGAATTGGAGACATGCAACAAGTATGACGTCACCTCACCTTATTAACATGTTAATTTTCAGAATTATGGTAACCCTAAGTGACAACCTAGACCACAACAACTTCGCGTATGATGCAATTTAGATTATTCTAGCATATGAAATCGGCACTCGAGGGGCTGCCACAAAGTCAGTCTTCAAGCACACAATTTGTTGAGCGTGAATTCATGAAAATTAATCAAATAAGATCAAAGTATAAACAAAAACATTCTGCCCTATACACATACATACATCGGCTGCACATTCATGTTCATAGATCAAATTAAGAAAACCAGTACAATCTGATTTCCATGTTTGAAATACAAAACCAAAAACCAAAAATCCAAAGTATTATACAACATGAATTTGTACAATATACAGAAAATATTACTAGCCATAGAGAGGATGAACACTTTGAAGAAGAACCTTGAAAAGCTTTCGGCAAAGGTGGTGATCGGATGGAGGCTTGGGGTAAGAGACGGTATTTTAGAAGTGGTGGTGATGGTTATAGCTTGGTAATTTTCTGTATAGGATTTGGTGGAATTTTGGCAGAGTTTCGGTGAGCTTGTATGTGGGAGAAGAGATGATATTTTCTGTATAAAACCGTGCTATATATAGGAGAACAAAGGGTGAGGGATTCGGCAGCAACTAGGGTTCACAAAACCTAGTTTTTCTCAAACTTATCTTGCTGGCAGATTTGACCTTTGAGTGAAGATTACGGAATATCTTTCTCTAGAAAATAGATACTGAGGTGATTCCAGTTGAGTTAGAAACTAAACTCCCGTAGCTTTCCATCCATATATTACTCGTCATCTGATTCGAAGTGAGATGTCCGGGAGAGTCCGTGGAAGTTGGATGACGTGCACATGAATTCGGCCGAATTTAGTCAAGATTTGTTGCGATTTTCTTCCTCTATTTTCTGCCGAAAATCATCAAGATAATGGCTGAATAATTGAACATTATCTCCTTATGTTTTCCATGAATTAATTCAGCCAAAAATCTTGCACAAGAGATGGAATTCAGTCCACATTCATAAGCCAAATCCATGTAGAACTCAGTTTAGGTTTTCTTCTTTTCCATTCCGATTTCTTCTTTCTTTTCTTCTTTAATTCAGCCGATTTCTTCATGGATCAATGCATCATGGACTTGTTAATGGACTGGACTCGGCCTTTGTTAAACAAAATATCCAAGAGATAGCCGAAAGCTTCCCTAGATAGACCGGGAAAGCACAAACCTTCATCAGCCGATTCCATTCTTCTCCTAATAGACTTGGGAGAACTTCTTTTCCTTTGTTCTTTGACTTAGCCTTTGCTAGGATAGCTTCCTCATGCTTCATTGTGTTCAGTAGCTCTTCCATGTTAGCCTTGGACAAAGATTTGATGTAGAAAAACAGAAAACACTAAAAACGGGCAGTAGGTTTTCTGTCTCGGCAGACTTGACATTCGTACGTTAAAACCGGCATAACATTTTGCTCAAGAAAGCTTTTGCTTCGATTTCAATTGCATATGAAACTAGACACACAGAGATTTCCATCCATATGTGATTCGCCTCCTGGTTCTCTGTGGATATTCTGGCATAAATTCCGGAAGTTGGACGTTGTGCACTGAAATCTTCTGGATTTGCATCAGATTAGAACTTGAAGTTCTTGGCATATTGCTTTGATCTGATTTCAATGATTCCTTCCAATGTTCAATCCATTGTATGTCAACTACATATGAGAAAAGAAAAATCTATCAAAAGTAAAGTTTATATTTTACAGAATCAATAAAACATCTAAGAGACTTTGTAAATAGGTTTTTGACAATTTCTGCCTTGTTCTTCTATTTTCCACATGTTTTCATTTTATTATTACCAAAACTCTTGATTCTATTACATGACTGTATTTTACAATATTAAGGGTTAAGCATTAGCTAAATAGGGGTAAAAATATATTAAGAACGTCGCATTTTATGCTCCTATCAACCATCTTCTATGTTCACCTTACTAACATTTCGATTATTGGAAGACTATATCACTTGGGTGCACATACATAATGATTTTCTCTAAAAGCATAGTCAGAAAACCATTAACAAAGTGTTCCCATATTTTTGAGCAGCCAAGCCAAGCTAGAGAAGCCATTAAAGAAACCCATATAAAAATATCTAGATAAGATATCTAAAATCTAATTTGGGGACGTTACTGATTGATAGGAGCACAAAGTGCTACGATATTAATATGTTTATTCCCTTGTTTATCTAAGATCGAGTCATAATTTAGATTAGTGAATATTTGGTAGAGTTTGGCAAAAATGTGCTTAAAAGTTGGAAATTTATATATAATTTAGATTATATGTTTCGTTGATTCTGTAAAACTTTCATGTTACTTTTGATAGATTTTTCTTCTCTTGTGAGCAGTACACACATATATGATCGAGCAATGGAAAGAGTTTGAGTGATTGGAGCTAAAGAAGAAGCCGAAAATTGCCTTGCAAATTCGAATACAGTAGGTTCCAGAAATTTCCTAGGCACATCACTCAACTTCCCGATTTTTTCCAGAACAGCTCATTTGGAACTAGAAGATGTGCCATATATGCCTAGAAATATTTTTGAGTCTAGTTTCCATAGAAATTGGAATCGTATCAATAGCTATTTTCTGGAGAAAGTTATGCTCAATTGAAAACATGAAGGTCAAATCTACAAAGAAGAATGGAAAATTCAGCTTAGTCCCTGCTGATAGGCTGCAAATCTCCGGATACCAACTTGCAGCCTCGCCGCAGCGCGCACAGACAAGGACACCATGCCGCCGAGACATATCGGACACGGGCATGGCGTGTCCGATCCGTATCCTAGAAGAAACCAGACGTATCCGGAGGCGTATCCATCACGTATCCAACGAGGTTCAACCCATGTCAGGACGTATCGGATATGGGCACCTCGTATCCGATACCGGCACTCAGTCCGTGCAAGCCCTGCGCATGCCAACCGCCTATTGCGCCCATGCCTTCCTACCGTTGTGTATGTGTATACCACCATGCAACCTTAGCCTCGCCAGCATGCCAGCCTGTGCCAGCCTTGCGAATGCTGCCGAGAAGAAGCCCGCGCGCTAGCTTGTCAGAGAGCATGCGCGCATGCGTCCCTGCACCCGAGAAGCAGCCATCTTGTCGAGAGCCATTCCTTACCCTTCTTCGTGGCTACAAGTGGCTGCGATTAATCCTAAGGATGCAAGGACAAGTTGCATACGTGTGAAGACCAAGAGAAGTCAACTCAGCCAATGGGAAGCCGAGAGAGAGAAGGAGACCTATCAGAACTAGGAAAGCATGCTCTCGGGTGGACCAAGGAAGCTGCAACCAATCTTTGGACTTTTGATCCATCAAAAGAATGGCTGTCGATCCATTAGAAGAGTCCAGGAAGAGATGCAGCCGATCCACAAGGAAAACGCACGGAAGTTTCTTAGAGAAAGAAGGAGTGGCCGGCAAGTATCCTAAACTAACTCGGTTTAGGTTTTGTTTTCCTTTATGTTGCCGATTTTGTACTTAGATTTTCTCTGTATATATAGGGACCGGCAATACACAGAAAAATTGTCACATTCTAAAGCAAAAACTATGGCCAAAGCCCTACCAATATTTAGTCAAAGATCCAACATAAAATAGCAAACCAAAACCACCACCATCACCTCAAAATTCCTACCGATCCATCACCTATTATCTAGCCATCACCCGAGCCATCTTCCATCGGATCAACACGTCTTGAAGTCATCAAAGGTGTCTGCAAAAGTGTGATCCACTCCCTTATTTTAGTTTGTAATAATTTTTATGTAGTTATGTGTAGTTTTGTGTATGAAACTCATGTGTATGTTTGATTTTTGTGTTTTCATGTCTATATGAAAAACGGATTTGAGTTTGGTTTTATGATATACATGTTAATTTTGTATTTAAATCAAAGATAAATACGGATTGCATGTTAAATTATAAGGAAAAGATGTAACAAAATAGTAAATAGGATAACCGGCAAGCATGTTAACTTAGTTGTAGTTTCGATCTTGGTTTGTTCTTTAAATCCGTGTACCTTAAAGATTGGTGATCTAATTGAGTCATGAAATTTAGGGTATCAATCTCATTAACCAAAATTAATAAACATAGGATAATTCGATTGTGTCATTGTTTTATCTTGTGTTGTTTTTAGGGATAGAGTGGTTTAAAGAATTTACATGTCGATGTGAGAAGAGTGACGCCTTACTTGCTAACGTGTTTCCAACTAAAAAGACTTTGTGTTTAATTACTTTGCATGTTTGTTTTCAACTTTGTAAGTGTTCTTGAATATGTTTAGTATAAATCTTTTGGATTAGGCTTTAATAGAAAATCTTATAGTGCTTAAGAAGTCTTAAAATCGGTTAGTGAAACCTTGTAGGAGCTAATTAGGTTGGAACTAAGTCGAGTCTAGTACATTTTAATATATTTCCGTGAGTCTTGTTTGCTAAATTGTTGTGTGTTTTGATTGCTTATGTGCTATTGATTTGTGGAAGAATGTCGACCAACTTGTACATAGTAACTAAGGATTTTATTTTCTTTCATGTCTTTAAATTCGTGCTTAGTTTAGGGGCAGCTCTATGGCTGCCGAACCTCTTCATATCCTCATGATTTCGTGTTTTGTATATATGTAAATAACGTGACATTATTTGTATATATATGTGTTTTGTGTTAACATCCCATGTTTCAGGTACCCTTAATCTCCGGCTAGAACGATCTCTACTTATTATATTCTACTAACGATTGTAGGGTTTATAATTACTTGAGTCGCTTTGGCGATTCGATCACTGATTGGCAGAGGCAACATATATGTGAATGATTACTAGACAGAGGTTGCGATCCGATGAGACAGACAAGGCAGCATCAGTGGTGAGTTGCTACCAACGACCAAACTTTGGTTGGGTGAAACTTTGTGGCCAATGTGCATGCATTCCCCTTGATTCCTATATTGAGGTTTAGGCGTATTTTTGTACTCGATCTAGGCTAGCTTATGTTTTTTTTTAATTATTATTATTATTTTTTTTTATTATTATTATTATTATATATTTTTTTAGGAGTAAATACTTGTCACCCCCTAAACTTTTTACCTCAAAACAGTTTTTGTCCCTCTGCTTTCAAATTAAACTAGTAGATCCTTAATCTCCCATATTTCAACAATTTAGTTGATTCCATTACATGACCGTCAAAATATTCCTTTAAAATTCTAAAATGACGAAAATACACCCGTTCAAAATCAATTTTTTTCTCTTTTATTTTTGTTCATCAACTCTTTTTTTATTTGATATTTATTGATACTCGAAAAAATCATGCATTCAATTTATACGTTCAAGCGTAAAACTTTATTATGATGCCCATACTCGGTTTAACTCGCCAAGCAAGCATGACATGGATGCGGACCCAAGCCGCATACATGCGTTATTGGGGTTTGCATAGTGGGTGTGGTGTGGAAGGTTACGGGAACACACAACGCTCATCGTCGATTTAATGTTATTGATGATTTCGGTTTTGAGCCCGAAATCCATGCCAATGACATGAATCGATGATGAAAATAATGAAAAATAGAGAATTGAGCTATTTTTTCTCTGAACTCAAAACAAGACAGGGCTAAAAGCCCATAGTCTTTTCTCTCTCTTCGCTTCAGCCTCACCTCCTCTTTCCCGCTCTTTCAATTACCCAGAACTTTCTTTCTCTGCAGCAATTGAAAGACAGTTGTTCTCCAGGTTTATCACATCACCCCTACTGAAACAAGTCCTTATACCAGTCAAGAAGTACTCCCTTCTCCCTCGAAATCATGGATTCACCACATCAAATCTTTCCCCAACACCTCCTCCCGGATTTTATGACATCGGGTTTTCTGCCATGGAAATCAGCAGAAGCCACTGCAGCAAGTTTCACCTTTCTAGAGAGCCCACCTCAAGCAAGCACATTTTTCCCCATTCTTCTATAGAAATCAAGGATGAGATTGAAGGAGAAAGAGTTTATCCAACAAGGGTATTTGAATTTCCCCACACCTCAATCCTGAGCCTATAAAAAGGGAAGTCTGGATCAGAAAAACCATCATGCAATCACCCAGCAACCTAAAAGGCCTCCCTTCAAGCATTCAAGCCTCTCATACCTTCTAAGTAGAAACCCCCAATTTCTCCTTTCCCAAACCCTAACTAGAAACACAATCTGCTATCCCTGAAATAACCCAATTCTTCTTCACTGCGGTGTCTCCAGCTTCCACGCCAGACTTACTATGTACAGCGCCATTTCTGTCTGAATCACGCTCAAAATCAGCTTAATCATTCAAGCTGCAGATTAATCTTGGCCTAGTCAATTCCAATTCAAAAGAAGCCCTCACATTTTGGTGACTCTGCTAGGGACTAGGTTGTTATTCAGACGATCTCATGCAATCCTTCATCCTCAGTATGCTTGTGTTGATCACAAGTGTTGTGGACGCAAGTAATAGGAGGCTATCTTATGTTGACATGATCCACCACTGTTGTGTTTATGTTCCTTGTCTTTAACCCTGCAACCTTCGATTTTTTGCAATGGATTTTATCTTGTTTACAATGCAATAGGCTCTCTGTACCAAAATACCAGTTGTTGTGTCATGCTTGTTTGAAACAAAATATGCCTTGTACCTAAATTAACATAGCGATGTCTCTGTTCCAAGTCATGGTCTTCCCTGCTATAGGATGAGCCTTCATGGTCTTCCTGCTGTAGGATGTTCCATGCTAAACTTTCACTTTAGTAACCTAAGTACACAAGTTCCATTTCATAGACATATATGTTTATAATCAAAATCTCTATTGCAAGCCTTCCAAGCCAATGCGTCAAGTGTTAAAAACAAACTGAGTTGATCGAAAAGCAAGATCCTATGTTACAAGCTTTGTATAGCCAAAAAAGATTCTAATATACAAAACATGATACTCAAGCTAAATATCATCCCTAGTCTAGTACATAAGTTTTCCTGCAGTTGTGAACTCCCTTTTATTGTTTAAGGCCAAGGTCATTTTACAATCGATGAACTGATCTTTTGTGAACTCCCTTATTCTAAACCAGCATGCATATAACCAAAAAGAGAAAACACACAACAAGCCAGAGGAGCATACTCTGCAATTATGATCACTTGGCCTCCTTCTCCATTTAAGAATATGATGTGCTCATCCAGTAGGAAAATAAATCGTTCCCTGGATATAGTTGCGGTCTATATTCCGGCAGCTTTCCAAAAAAAAAAAAAAGCTATCCTCTCAACACCGTTGTGGTTATATTGCCTTGCAAGGGCATCATGCAATTAAGCTAAATTCATTAGAACAAGCAAACAATATTCAAGCAATCAAGCAATTATTACCCCATCAAGCTACAAACATCATTACCCCATCAAGCCATCACCACTCAAGCCAGCCATACAAACAAAATTCAACCAGGTAGTAAGTAATACGCAATCAAACTCACAACAATCAAGCGGAAAGCATTATTACTCAAGCGAGCCAAAACTACTGGGTCATGCGAACAAAAGTCAATCAAGGTGCAAATATTAATACATAATCAAGCCAATTTCAAGCAACATGCAATATTCATTGTTAGACTCTCAAATAGTATGCTATGACACTTGGGGGGCTGCTTGCTTATGATCTTGTTCAGGGTGTTCTGAAATTTTTTATTGTTATAGAAAAAAGCTTAATGTTGTAGCCAAAAGCTTCCACTGTAATGACTATTCTACTATCCAAATCTCGTCCACATTGGACACAATACCAAACACTGAACTCAGCTCTATACATAATACCAAACTTCATGCCCAACCAATCCTGATTACAAACTCAAACACTATTCCTAGTCTTTCTCAAACTAAATTAACTACTGCTATGCCCAAAGTTTCACTCTTACAGCAAGCAGAATCCCCTGCAGTAAGAAAAACCTCTTATGCAGTAGCCTCAGTTTTCATATTATACTAGAGTCTTATGCTTGCAGTCACGCTAAAACATATACCAGTAGTCCAGGTCATGCAAGAAATTTCCTATATTCAACCATCTTGGGTACTCTACCGAGAAGACACAACTCCAAGCAACATAAATTTGATATCCCCAAATTCAATATTTTGCCCACTGAATTCCCAAAACCAAATTTATCAACTCAAACCCAGAGTTATTGCCATGTTCACCGCGGTGGTGTACCTACACATTTATCATAAGAGCCTACCTTTATAAAACTCAACCCTTTTTCAAAATTAATGCCCAAGTTTCAAAATTTATGCCCTTCAACTAGATATATCATACCCTCATTCTCTAACTTTCATCAGTCCCTACACTTATATCAATAGTCATTTACCATAGTAACAAAAATTACATATACAATCATGCTCAGTTGCTCACTACTCTTGAACTAAGTACATATACAGTAAGTCAATCAAGCAAAGATCTATGCTTATATACAAAAGCATATCAAGCAAAAAGTCTTTTCACAATTAGGGCATTTATCCATGCAGTCCCGCAATTTAAAAGTCTACAAGTCACTCCCAAACCATTTTAAACACCCAAATCACCAAGCATACTCATGAACAAATAAAACATGCAACGTCATGTAAAAATATGTCATGTTCATATGACCTGCCATCATTGGCAACCTAATAATCACGCAAAATACAACTCTTTGTACCACACAAAAACAAGCCATGCAAAGTCATTAATTAATCTCAAGCTATAGTACAATTCATATGCAGTGAAAACGAAAATGGCAGCCAAGCAATGTATGAGTCACACCAAGCTAAGGTATGACATGTGCATTGCCTAAACATGTTATCCCCAACAAGCCAATACATACTTCAATCTTATAATCACATCAAGCACGCTCCATGCCACGCAGATTCATTAGTAAGATGATTAATTACTCCAGGCATATAAATAATATGCATAAGTCTAACGCATTCAATGACCATATCTTGCCATGCTCCTCTGTTAAAAGTCATGCATCCATTCAAATACCATGATAGAGTCATGCCAAACCCATCCCCAAAGCATAAAGGCTTCCAATGCACACGCTCTCTCTCATGGCCATCAAAATACAAAAGACGACCCCGAGCTGAAGCAATCAAAACACGTTCTTAACACATGCTCATGCAAAGTTTCCACAAGCTAAATCAATCTAAACAAGCAAAGCCAAAGCAAGCTAAACAAGCAAAGCCAGAGCAATATGATTTTAAATCCTATAAAGTGCGAGCAAAATCCTCAAGCTAATCTTGTAAACTATTCAAGCAATTTCTATCCCAAAAGACCAACCGAAGCCAAGCGAGAGGATCGATAGAAACCAAATGTCGGAAGCATGCATAGCCTAAAAAATGCCACATTCAATTGGAGTAGTAATAAGATGCAGTTGATTACTCCAACCATAGCAAAAGCAAACAATAATCCAATGTCATAATTCATTCAAGACCTTGGCGTATGGATACCCGATTCAAGGAATTTAAAGTTACCTGAGATAGTGGAAATCATTACAATCAACACCACCAGTCGAACGAGATACGAAAAGACCACAGACAATTGATTCCCCGCAGCAGAGGGAATTAAAAAAAGACGAAAAAAAAAATTATGGGAAAATTTTGTTTTCCTACGGTGACGAATTTCTTGTCCCAGGAATCAATAGTTAATGCGCACGCCAAGCCTTGCAAACCAGGCAACCCCTGCGGCAGGACAAGAATCATCTTCTTCAGGTTTGGGTATCGAGAAAAGAAAAAGAAAAGAAGAAGACTGCTTGGAACTCAAAACTCAATTAGTTCAAGAATATCTTACCCCAAGCTGATGTTCTCAGATGAAGACGAAGGAGGCCGATACCTCTATTGTGCGGTTTGAGTCCTCAAGCAGGAAGAAGATGCAGACTTAAACTCTCAAGTGATAATTGGGGGGCTGATTGTTCTCTATGGATTCTGATTATATGGCCCACTCCATGCCTCAAACAGCCCACATAATCATGGGGGCTAATGTTGATACTTGAAAAATCATGCATTCGATTTATACGTTCACGCGTAAAACTTTATTATGATGTCTATTCTCGATTTAACTCGCCAAGCAAGCATGGCATTGATGCTGGCCCAAGCTGCATACATGCGTTATTGGGGCTTGCATAGTGGGTGTAGTGTGGAAGGTTACGAAAACGCACAACGCTCGTCGTCGATTTAATATTATTGATGATTTCGGTTTTGGGACTCGAAATCTATGTCAATGACATGAATCGATGATGAAAATAGTGAAAAAAGGAGAATTGAGCTATTTGTCCTTTAAACTCAAAACAAGACAGGGCTAAAAGCCCAAATGTCACTTTTAGGAAAAGTCCAGAGTCTTTTCTCTCTTTTCGCTTCAGCCTCACCTCCTCTTTCCCGCACCTTCAATTACCCAAAATTTTCTTTCTCTGTAGCAATTGAAAGACAGTCGTTCTTCAGGTTTAGCACCTCACCCCTGCTTAAACAAGTCCTTAAACCAGGCAAGAAGTACTCCCTTCTATCTCGAAATCATGAATTCACCACTTCAAATCTTTCCCCAACACCTCCTCCCGGATTTTATGACATCAGGCTTTCTCCCATGGAAATCGGCAGAAGCCACTGCAACAAGCTTCACCTTTCTAGAGAGCCCACCTCAAGCAAGCACATTTTTCCCCATTATTTTACAGAAATCGAGGATGAGATTGAAGGGGAAAGGGTTTATCCAACAAGGTATTTGAATCTCCCCACACCTCAATCCTGAGCCTATAATAAAAAAAACCATCATGCAATCACCCAGCAACCTAAAAGACCTCCCTTCAAGAATTCAAGCCTTCCAAGCAGAAACCCCCTTTCTCCTTTCCCAAACCCTAATTTGAAACCCAATCTGTCATCCCTGAAATAGCCCAATTCTTCTTCATTGCAGTGTTTCCAGCTCCAACCCCATGCTTACTATGCACAGCGCCATTTCTGTTTGAATCACGCTCAAGATCAGCTTAATCATTCAAGCTACATGCTAATCTTGGCCTAGTCAATTCAAATTCAAAAGTACCCCTCACAATATTATTGTTATACATTTAGTTTATATATATAATTATATAATTATATATAATTATATATAGAGAGAGGTACTTAATTTGACCAGAAAAAAAATTTAAAAGAGAATGAGAAAAATAAAAAAGATTTTCAGCAGGTGTATTTTGGTCATTTTATACCTAAAGTGTGCTAATAATGGATTTATTTGACGGAATGGACTAAATTGTTGAAATATGAGAGATTAGAAATCTACTAGTTTAATTTGAGAGCAGATGGATAAAACTGTTTTTAGGTAAAGAGTTTAGGGGGTAACAAGTATTTTGTCATTTTTTTAATGAATCTTAATTACAGTGGTTAGTTAGTATTGTCGTGCCTTTAATGTGTAAGAAGTCGCATTTGTCTTATAGGGATAGTGGGGGTTCATGTTTTTGTTTGCGCTCAACATGCCTTGTTTGCTCTAGGTAGATGCAAGTCCTTACTTAGTGAAATAGTCACTAGCGTTTAGTGGTAAGGTGAAGCAACGTATTGTCAGATCTATCGTCTCGGAGCAACATAGTTAGAGAGCTGCACTGTTTGACATTAGAATATGTAATCGTGCTACATAAATGATAATATGTCATTGCGGTTTCAAAGCAAATGAGGTCGCCATCAAAATTGTACTCTTTGCTAGTTGATACTAGCTTGTTAAAATAGTAAATTACACAGTAGCACCCGACCAAATTTATAAACACAAATAATTCACTTTTAATAATTTTTAAACAAAAAAAGACATAAATCTAGCCCAAAATCAAATAGACCAAAAACTGATTGAATAATTGAGGCTGGAATGCCTAAAATACCACTGATTTCGCTAAAATTACAATGCTGCCACTATACTAAGTGACAAGTTTCTCTCTCCTCCTTTTTAAGTTATTTCCGGCAATTTTAAATTTTCCGGCCAAGTCGTTGACAATTTAGAGAAGATTCAGACTACAAAATTGTTCTTTATTTTATGGGCTTTCATTTGAGTACAATGTTGCATATATTTTGAGAAACTTTGAAATTTCGAATTTCAACCACCACGAGGCACAGTAGCAGGTTAATAGAGTTGACAGTAGCAACTTGCTTTAGGGTTGACAGTAGCAGCTTGCTTCAGGGTTGACAGTAGCAGTAATTTTTAAGGTCGGCAACGACATCTAAGTTCATGGTCAACAGTAGCATCTAGTCAATCTATCGACAGTAGCATATAGTTTATCTATCGACAGTAGTATTTAGTTTCTCTATCGACAGTAGCAACTAGTTTCTCTATCCACAGTAACAGTTAGCTTATCTATCCACAGTAGCAGTCTTATGATTAGTAAAGTTGTAAGAATGTGACTAAAGACATATATAAATAGTAACAGTAGCAGTAGCAGGGATGAAAACAATAGTATCAAAAACTTCTCAGTCTCAGTCGCAGTCGCTAGTAGCAGCCATGCCACTTTCCAAACGACAGTAGCAGACTAGCAGTAACTTCCTAGTCAGTAGTAGCAACGTCTTCCCAATCAGCAGTAGCATAATCTTCACATTCAACAGTAGCAACGACTTCCCAATCGACAGTAGTAGCTATATAGTCAGCAGTAGCAGAATTTCCCAATCAACAGTAGCAACGACTTCCTAATTGATAGTAGCAGCTATATTGTCGGCAGTAGCAGTTACATTTACTATCAACAATAGCAGCTACATTCACGATCAACAGTAGCAGTTAGATTTGCAACAGACAGTAGTAACTAACTTTGCAATAGACAGTAGCAGCTAATTTTGTAATAGACAGTAGCAGCTAGATTTGCAATTGACAATAGCAGTTAGCTTTGCAATAGATAGTAGCAGTTAGCTTTGCAATAGACAGTAGCAGCTACATTCACGATCAATAGTAGCAGTTAGATTTGCAATAGACAGTAGCAGCTAATTTTGTAATAGACAGTAGCAGCTAGCTTTGCAATAGACAGTAGCAGTTAGATTTGCAATATACAGTAACATCTAGTTTTGCAATAGACAGTAGCAGCTAGATTTGTAATAGACAGTAGCAGCTAGTTTTGTGATAGACAGTAGCAGCTAATTTTGTAATAGACAGTAGCAGCAATTAGGACTAAATGCATGCTTGTAAATATTAAGGACAAAAGAGTAAATTAGTTAATAACATGTGGCACCTTGTTATGCACATAGTATTTATTTGTAAATTTTTATCATGATTTGTTCAATTAAATATGTATGTGATTTATTTGTTAAATAAATTATTGTCATGCACTTTTTTATAGTTTATTATTGTTAAAATATATTTACTATTTACTATGTACAGATTTTCACTATTTTTTTAACATATTTAAAATGTTTATTACAATTATAAATTTTATATTTTATATTTTATATTTTTTATATTCTACAGACAGTTTTATTATTGAAGACTACGGCTAGCCACTGTATTGAAATTCTTCAGAACACCAGTAATTTCATCATTAATACTCGCAAACAAATCTTAAAGAAAAGTAAAACAAAGAAAATCTCTAATTGCCTAATTACATCTCTAGTCTCCACTCCTCACCCACTCTGAAATATGTATAGTGTGGGACCCTCAGGGTATTCACCTACCGCAACTCCAAATATCTTTCACGCGACCAAAACAAGCGCGTGAGACTAAAAACACCAGAGATTGAGAGCGATCTACCTCTGATTTCGATTCTGATTCCAATAAAAATAAAATAAAAAGCTAGTTTAAAAAAAAAGGACTCAGTAAAAAGAAAAAAAAAAAAAAAAACTCAGATCTAGCCGATGTCAGATGCACGTAAGAGGTGGGAGTAATTTTGGCTATAAATAAGGCGAAAGGGTGAGGCATTCGAACTCGCTCCATTCTCTTCTCTCACCTCCGAAACCAACTGAGGATACACAGAGAAGTAGAAGAGAACCTCTCCATTTAACACAGGGAACCAGTCAAGTCCTCCGAAAGGTACGACCCTCCCTTCTCTTTCTCTTTCTCTTCATTATTATGCTCCTCCTCCTCCTCTCTCTCTCTCACTCACTCACTCTGCCATTTCCCAATGCCTACGTGATCTACTCCCTTCTTCTTCCGCTCTTTCTTTTCCTTTTCTCTAAGATTGTCATCGTTTTTCACTGAGATCTGTACTGGTCAGTCTCCGATTCTCGCTTCGGTTTTCTGTTTTTTCTTGTTTGCTTCAACCAAACTGCCCCTGCCATTAGGGTTTTGTTTTGCGCTGCATTTTCTGTCGTAGATCTGGTTTTGGTCTTTATAGATCTGTAGTAGATCTGAGTTCACTTCCTTGTTTGTAGTGTTTAAATGGTCCTCCGTTTCTCTTGGAACTCAATTCCCTCTCTTTAAACATTAGATCTACGACTTGTCTTGTATGCTCTTATACGAATTATGGTGAAATTCAATGTTCTAAGCATTAGATCTATTAGTGCTTTGAGGTTGTGTGTTTTCCGATTGAATTTCATTTAACATGTGCTTCCTCAGTATATCATCTTTTGTATTGCATCATTAATATGTCTAATCTGATTCGTTATAATATCGTAAATAAAGACAATCCCTAGTAACTCTATTGTGAATTTAGATTATTATTATTATGGGACTGATTGCTAATCACCTACTTGTGGGTTTTAAGAACTTGTATAAGCTCCTGTAGTTTTAAATTTTGATTGATTGGCCTCTCGTTAGGGAATCAACATCAATGCACATTAATTTGATAATTCAAATGTAACTATAATTTAAGTTTGAAGTATACTGTTCGCATGCTCAAGATCTTTTATTCGAAGATGCATAATGGTTAGTTCTGGAAACTAATGTGTTTCATTTTGATCTGATCCTTCAGAGAAATGGCGTCTCACATTGTTGGATACCCCCGTATGGGCCCCAAGAGAGAGCTCAAGTTCGCCTTGGAATCTTTCTGGGATGGCAAGAGTAGTGCCGAAGATTTGAAAAAGGTGTCTGCTGATCTCAGGTCTTCCATCTGGAAGCAGATGGCTGATGCCGGGATCAAGCACATTCCCAGCAACACTTTCTCTTACTACGATCAGATGCTAGACACCACCGCATTGCTTGGGGCTGTTCCACCTAGATATGGCTGGAACGGTGGTGAGATTGGATTTGACACTTACTTCTCCATGGCCAGAGGAAATGCCTCTGTTCCTGCTATGGAAATGACCAAGTGGTTCGATACCAACTAGTACGTGATCTAATCCTTTTCTACACTTGTGAATATTTGTTTTTTTAATATTATGAATGGGAATGATCAATGCTGACTTTGCCTAATGCATCGATACAGCCATTTCATTGTCCCTGAGTTGGGTCCTGATGTCAAGTTCTCATATTCTTCTCACAAGGCTGTTGAGGAATACAAGGAGGCTAAAGCGGTGTGTGCTTATGATGTTTTTATATTACTTCATTCATTGTTCTGCATGTGGTCAATTGACATTTATATCAGCATGTCTGATGAGCAATATTGGGTTTTGTTTCACTATATAAGCTGTGTGGTGGATATGTGAAAGGCAATTTTACTGATTAATGTCACATTTCAATTATACAATTTTTTTTTTCAGAACTGTTTGTAATTTTTCAATCTTCTGCAGCTTGGAGTAGATACAGTTCCAGTCCTTGTTGGGCCAGTGTCCTACTTGTTGCTGTCCAAACCAGCAAAGGGTGTTGAAAAGACATTTTCGCTTCTCTCTCTTCTAGGAAAGATCATTCCTGTTTACAAGTAATACTTCCCATTGTCCTTGTATCTTAGGTTCATTGGCTTTGCGTTTTTGCAATGCAACTTATCGTGTATGGGTTGGTCTAACTCTAATGACTCTTTAGGGAAGTTATATCTGAGCTCAAGGCAGCTGGAGCTTCATGGATCCAGTTTGATGAGCCCACACTTGTTATGGATCTTGATTCTCACAAGTTGCAAGCATTCACTGATGCCTACTCTCAGTTAGAATCAACTCTGTCCGGCTTGAATGTTCTTATTGAGACCTACTTTGCTGATGTACCTGCTGAGGCATTCAAGACTCTTACTTGCTTGAAGGGTGTCACTGCCTATGGTTTTGATTTAGTTCGCGGTACTAAGACCCTTGAGTTGATTAAGAGCGACTTCCCTAAAGGAAAGTACCTCTTTGCTGGATTGGTTGATGGAAGGAACATTTGGGCTAATGATCTCTCTGCCTCCCTCAGTACATTGCAGGCTCTTGAAGGCATTGTTGGCAAAGGTATTCAATTTTTCTGCAGTTTTTGGTAAATGATGACAATAAAGTGCTTTTTATTAACTCATTTTCTGCTTTGTGTAGACCACCTTGTCGTCTCTACATCCTGCTCTCTTCTGCACACTGCTGTTGATCTTGTTAATGAGACTAAGCTGGACAATGAAATCAAATCGTGGCTCGCATTTGCTGCCCAGAAAATTGTTGAAGTTAATGCTTTGGCAAAGGCATTGGCTGGTCACAAGGATGAGGTATAGCCTTTTAGTTCTAGTATTTCATCACTGATCCTGATTTTTCTGTAAAGCAGAAATCGTGTCTCGTTTTTAGAATTGATTAAAATTGGTACTACTGATTACAACGTTTTCTTTTATTGGTCAGTGGTTGTTTAAATTTGATTGCTCACCCTTTGTGCTACTTCATCAGGCATTTTTCTTGAGCAATGCTGCAGCTCAGGCTTCAAGGAAATCTTCCCCAAGGGTGACCAATGAGGCTGTTCAAATGGCTGTGAGTGCTTATTGCCTTTCTTCCCCCTTTACTATATGCCAAGTTTGTTCTGTATTTGCAGTTGATTTTTGTTTAGTTTACTTAAATTATGTTACTAATTATTTTCTGGGTATTTTCAGGCTGCTGCTTTGAAGGGTTCTGACCATCGCCGCGCTACTAATGTATGTGCCAGACTTGATGCTCAACAGAAGAAGCTTAATCTTCCAATTCTCCCAACCACCACCATTGGATCATTCCCTCAGACCATTGAACTCAGGAGGGTTCGCCGTGAATACAAGGCCAAAAAGTAAGAAGCTAGATGTTCTGATGTTATCTACATCAAAATGTGAAATTGTAAATCAATTGCTGATGTATGCTTCCTTATTTGTTGTCCTTTAGGATCTCTGAGGAAGAGTATGTCAAGGCCATTAAGGAGGAAATTAACAAAGTTGTCAAGCTTCAGGAAGAGCTTGACATTGATGTCCTTGTTCATGGGGAGCCTGAGGTGAGCTTTCGTTTATCAAACAGGATAAAGATAAATCTGTTTTTGTAGAATGTGAATTTCGGGTTTTCATTCAGTATGTGACTGGAATTCGTAACTGTTAATTCTCATTGCAGAGGAACGACATGGTTGAGTATTTTGGAGAGCAATTATCTGGGTTTGCCTTTACAGTCAATGGGTGGGTGCAATCTTATGGATCTCGATGTGTGAAGCCACCAATCATCTATGGTGATGTGAGCCGCCCAAAGCCAATGACTGTGTTCTGGTCATCTGCTGCTCAGAGCATGACTGCCCGTCCAATGAAGGGAATGCTTACAGGCCCTGTTACCATCCTCAACTGGTCCTTTGTTAGAAATGACCAGCCTAGATCTGAGACCACCTACCAGATTGCATTGGCCATCAAGGATGAAGTGGAGGATCTCGAGAAAGCTGGTATCAATGTTATTCAAATTGATGAGGCTGCATTGAGAGAAGGGTTGCCTCTAAGGAAGTCTGAGCAAGCTCACTACTTGGATTGGGCTGTGCACTCATTCAGGATCACCAACGTTGGGGTCCAGGACACTACACAGGTCTTTTTCCCACTTGTTATGTATTTTTTGTTTTCTAGTATTTCGTTTGCCAGGTTGTCTTAACTGCTTGTCTGGACACAAACCCCACAGATTCACACTCACATGTGCTATTCCAACTTCAATGATATTATCCACTCCATCATCAACATGGACGCTGATGTGATCACCATTGAGAATTCTCGCTCTGATGAGAAGCTCCTGTCGGTCTTCCGCGAGGGAGTGAAGTATGGTGCTGGTATTGGTCCTGGTGTTTATGACATCCACTCTCCAAGAATTCCATCAACTGAGGAGATTGCTGACCGGATCAACAAGATGCTTGCAGTCCTCGAGACAAATATCTTGTGGGTTAACCCAGACTGTGGTCTTAAGACCCGCAAGTATGCTGAGGTGAAGCCAGCCCTCAGTGCTATGGTTGCTGCTGCTAAGCAACTGCGTACTCAGCTTGCCAGTGCTAAATGAAAGATTTGATGAACGGGGACTTCCCAGAGAATTCAAGGATTCAATGCGTCTTACTTGGATTTTACAAATCATGTTTGATTGTTTAATAACTGTGTGATGAAATATCTTATTAGGCTTTTAATGTCCTCTTACAGGCTTTTTTTCGTTTTTGTTATTTTTCCCTGCTATATTTTGTATTTTTGAGGCTCAGCCTCCTATCAATTTAAAAGGCATCAAACTGCTTGGTGTATTTCTTGAATGATAAATGAAGAAATATCGATAGCAATGTGTCGTCTCTATTCGCTCTATTGTGCGGGCTGGTCATCAATCCCTCCAAGATGACCTTTAAGCACCTTTCTCAGTGTGCAGAAAACACTGAAATTATGAATGCAGCTCTCTGGTCATAACCCTATCTCGAGTAAAGTAATTAAGCTCGAGGAACCTAATCCTCATTCCTTAACCACCGTTGTCCGGCACATTTCGGGTTAATACTAACAATATGCTCGTGAGAGACCCGTTATTTGGTACCTTTCACGATTTCTACCCTGGTAGTCAACTGGGTATGTGATTTCAAAGAACTTGATTCACAATCTCTACTAACCTACAAGGAAACCACTTTATGCCCCCACGACATCCTCCTCTTGTTTAGATCTCCACTTCCTTTCTTTAGTGGGTTGCTATGGCAAGTCCAATTCTTTCTTGCTAGACTCGTTGAAGCGATTGTTCACCTCCTGACTCAGTAGTTTATTAATTAATTTATTATGGATAACATAAGGTAGTTGAGCGATAGCTCGGATTTTAAAACTTTTATTTCCACTAGCAAGTTTTTACAATGCATGTGCCATTTTCTAATATCTTCATTTTTTTTATTTTTTGAGAAAAATTTGTAAAGTGAAAAGTTATAATTTGGAATGAGACGTGGGTAACGTAGTTGTATGTAGATTGTGATTTCTTTTTAATTTTTACCAATATTCTCTTCATATTAAGAAAAATGTTAATTTTCACGCACATTTTGCTAGCAAAACCATTTTCTGTAGCAATAGTACATATAAGGTGCCAAATATTTCCACCGGTCTAAAACAAAGTAAAAAGACGATTGTACCCTCAGTCGATAAATAAACCTCTATTGGGGCAGGATGGTCCTATTTGGGCAATAAAGGGTTTATGATCGAACTCCGACTGCCGGTGACTAGATTTAGATGACTTGAATAAGCTCTTTCAAAACTTCGATCATCTTGCCATTCAAAAAAGACCCCCTATTGCCCCTCCAATAGAACATTGATTTTTGATTTTTGGTTACCAAATCATTATTGCCCCCGATTAGACGCTAACATACCTCCTATTGCACCCTTAGAGCAAATGCATCATGAGCTAAGACCAATTGCCAATTGACCAATTAAATTGGTGTTACTAATATACTATTGCTCTAATATTGACAACTGCCTTCGTCTTATACAATACACTGGTAAAAAGCAGTATGACTACCAATCAACTATTTGCATTTGAGATTAACACATTGTGAAGATCTAACGGTTGTAATCAAATAACCTTGGAGAGTATTGTGGAACCCACTGAATTGCTCATGTTAATCGACCGACTAATTTTTGGTCACTCAATTCGTATGAATGACGGGTCCCATCAATTGGTATGACCAATAATTAGTCCATGCATTCCCCTAAATTCAATTTTCAGTCAATTGATCAGTATATAACCTCATTGGTCTATATGCTCTAATAGACCCACTAATGTCCCCTAACAGACCCCAACAGACCTCTTATTGCCCCTCAATAGTTGCCTATCAGACCCTTACTGCACCCCATAGACCCTTTTGTTACTCTCCAATATACTCCTTATTTCCCACAATTGACACATTTAGTGACAAACAACAAACAATAACGGTTATCAAATCTATTGTAGGAGAAATAATATGAGAGAGAGAGAACTGAGGATAATAATCACCATTTTTCATTCATAAAATAAGCATAAATATATAGAGGGTACAATACATAAGGGAAGTAAATAGATTCTTATTACAATAGCGATATCTTGATCTATACATATTCTACTTTGACTAAGGCACACATTAATAAACTTAATTTCCTTAAACAATGAGAGGACCCGTCCCGAAAATTCCCTCGGAAAATTCGAAACAGGTCCTAAATTAACCCAAATACCAAAAATAAAATTTCTTTGCTCCCAAACCGCCAACACCCACCCACTGGGAACAAAATTGGACCGAATCGTCGCAGTTCCGGAATCGGGTCGATTCCGGTCATCGGTCAACGCGGTCAACGCCGGTCAACGTTGACCGGTCAATGGTCAGCGTTGACTGGTCAACGGTCAACGTTGACTTTACTATTCACTTTACTTTTTACCTTTTTACTATTACTGATTTATCTTTTTACCTTTTACTAATTACTTTTACTGTTTACTATTTACTTTTACCGGTTTCACTATTCATCTTCTTCCCCAGATCGCCGGCAGCAGCAACGCCGCCGCCGGCCGCCGCCGTCAGCTCCGCCACCGGAGGGGAAAACACCTCCGATTCAACCCAAATTCATCCAAAATGACCACCATCACCTCGGGGACTCATCCCCGACGCCAAAACCAACCCCAGCCGCCGCAAACGGCGGCCGGTACGGCGGCCCCGAGACCCCAAACATCCCCCTCCTCCAAAAATCAACCAAATCACCATCAAACCACTCCTAATCAACTCAAATCTAAGTTCTAAACATGAATTTACTCTCCAATTACATCAAAAACAACCAAAATCATCAAAATCATAAAATCCCAAATCGGGTTCCATAAACCCTAGAAATTCAAAATTGAATTTCTACTTACCTTGGCCGAATTGGTTCAAACCCTCTTGAGAAGAGGTAGTACTAGTCGAGACGCTCCTTTCCCCCCCCAAAATCAGTCCGATCGGTGGCCGGAAGTGAAAGTTCCGGCCTCACCACCTCTCTCGGTTCTTGGGCCGAATCGGGCAAACGGCGGCGCTACGCGCCACGCCGTCACCGCCACGAGGGAGAGACGAGGGAGGCGAACCGATCGGCACCGGTGGCGCGCCGATCGGTGGCCGGACGGCTGAGATAGAGATCGGGGAGGAGGGCTCGGGTCCGGTTATCGGGGGGAGAAGAGAGAGTGAGGAGAGAGGGAGAAAAGAAGAAAATAAGAAAATAACCCCTCATGGAATATTCCCTTAGAATATTCCAAATCTGGAATTTTCCACTCATTTCCAAAAATTTCCGAAATCCTCTCACGATTTTTACGTCACAACTTTTTCCTACGACGTCCGTTTCACGCGTGCCGCGTGTCAACGAACTCGTATCGCCGTGCTTTACAACTTTCGTGAAGACAACTTTTCAAAAATATCAACGAATTGCCAAGTCAACTTTTTAAAAGATAATTAAGGTTCGGGTCGTGTCAATTCTTCCCCCCTTATAAAAATTTCGTCCTCGAAATTTCGGACAGAGTTTCCTCTATACTTAGGAAACCCAACACCTGCAAATATTCCAAATACACTTCTATAACCACAATAGAATTTCCAACCTATACCGCGAGCCACCACTGCTCGTCCGGATTTCTTTACCAACACATCTCAATGAAATACTCGATATAAACAAATTCCGGAACTCATCGATTGGGTTCAAATTAAAATAACCCTACTTGTCTCGCGAGTAAACTATCCGAAAGATTTTTGAATTGCACTTTTAATTTCAGAAATATCAATAAACAATTAACCTTACCAAATGCATGGAAATTTCCTGATCAAATATCAATATACGCATAATCTCATGAATAACAATTCAATCCAATTTAAATGATAAACCAATTTAAAATCGGAATGAAACAATCATTAATTCAAACAACTTTATAACTTTTCGATAATTGAACACGTTAACAACATAATCATCCCAAATAATTAAATCCCCATAAAACCAAATATTTATGCATGCATACTTATATATAAAACGTAGGCACATTTTATGAAAATCTCTTTTAAAACACATCAGCCTCGCTGAAAATTCAAATAAACAAATATTTCATTGTTTGGACTTTATACTCAAAATCATATATGTTGGAAATCAAATATATACTCAAAATCATATTTCTTTGAAATCAAATCATAAAATCTCTTGACCATTCTCATTGGTCATAGAAAAATCTCAAACTCGCTGGTTCGGGAATCCATTAAAACACGACAGCCTCATAGAGGAAATATTCCCGAAACTAGATAATAATATAAAAATATACCAGTCTTAATTCACTGCTTCGGGAATCTATCTAAAGCCGAAAATCTCATAACTGAAATATTCCCGAAGCCACATCATATAATTGTACAAAATCTCAATCAAGTCATATCATAATATAAAAGCTCAATCAACTGATGCGGGAATTTATTAAAACTGAAAGCCTCACAGAGGAAATATTCCCGCCATCACAATGAAAACATCCTCATGACCAAACCCCGTTGGCCATGCAACAGGGAAATGTCTACCCACCACTGGAGCTGATCAGACTCCGGCCCGAGAACCCTAATGGCTCCCCCCGTGTCTAAGTCTACTACCTAGACACGTGATCCATCCGCCTCAATATACACAACCCTACGTCGACCACCGAGCGTGAATCTGACCTATATGGTCAAGTCGTCACCTCGCGTGGGATGAGGCACCGCTAGCTAGCATCCATATCAATATCATAATCACGTGGGCCATCGTGTGGTGAAAAACAAATCTCGAAATACATTTCCCTGTTAAATCGACATGCCGAAAATCCACAAATACCCGGCAAATCACTATGCCGTCAAATCACAAATACCCGGCAATCTCCATGCCGTCAAATCACAAATACTCGGCACTCACAATGCCGTCAAATCCAAACAACCCGGCAATCACAATGCCGTTAAATCCAAACTACCCGGCAATCACAATGCCGTCAAATCAGAAATACGTAATTCCATAAAATCATATCGAAAGAAGTAATCACCATCGGCATGTCGAGAAATTCCAAATAAATAAACTCAACAAAATCCCCGGAATCCTCAGTTCCGGTCTATCGAGTAAATACTCAAATAATTTGAAATTATGAAATCTCATGGGGAAACTCATTTTCCAGAAAAATATCAAAATCCAAATAAAACAGTACTGCTGTCCAAATCAAATCAAAACTAGATGTCAAAATCAAATCAAATCAAATTAAATCAAAAATCCCGAGAAATTCAAATATCTCATAAAATTCAAAAATTCCTCATATAGCTTTTCGTTTCAACAAAATACTTTCTCATTTAATCACCAAATTTCTTATGCCTTTCGAATCATGCAATTAAAACAATTCAATTTCATTAAAATAATTATGCATGCAATCACTTTAAAATGAAACAGATCTAATCATTATTAGCCGACATACATAATTACTAACATATAGGCCACTAAGGATTAATTATTATTTATTTAACCCCCAAGAAACATATTCCCGCTCAAAGCACAATATATCGATTATAAATAAAGCATGCATATAACAGAATTTAAAATAGAGTAATTTCACACAACTATTAGAGTATTCGAAATTCAAGAAAACTTATCAGAGTCATGGTCCGAGAGTTGAACCGGCTCTGATACCATTTGAGAGGACCCGTCCCGAAAATTCCCTCGGAAAATTCGAAACAGGTCCTAAATTAACCCAAATACCAAAAATAAAATTTCTTTGCTCCCAAACCGCCAACACCCACCCACTGGTAACAAAATTGGACCGAATCGTCGCAGTTCCGGAATCGGGTCGATTCCGGTCATCGGTCAACGCGGTCAACGCCGGTCAACGTTGACCGGTCAATGGTCAGCGTTGACTGGTCAACGGTCAACGTTGACTTTACTATTCACTTTACTTTTTACCTTTTTACTATTACTGATTTATCTTTTTACCTTTTACTAATTACTTTTACTGTTTACTATTTACTTTTACCGGTTTCACTATTCATCTTCTTCCCCAGATCGCCGGCAGCAGCAACGCCGCCGCCGGCCGCCGCCGTCAGCTCCGCCACCGGAGGGGAAAACACCTCCGATTCAACCCAAATTCATCCAAAATGACCACCATCACCTCGGGGACTCATCCCCGACGCCAAAACCAACCCCAGCCGCCGCAAACGGCGGCCGGTACGGCGGCCCCGAGACCCCAAACATCCCCCTCCTCCAAAAATCAACCAAATCACCATCAAACCACTCCTAATCAACTCAAATCTAAGTTCTAAACATGAATTTACTCTCCAATTACATCAAAAACAACCAAAATCATCAAAATCATAAAATCCCAAATCGGGTTCCATAAACCCTAGAAATTCAAAATTGAATTTCTACTTACCTTGGCCGAATTGGTTCAAACCCTCTTGAGAAGAGGTAGTACTAGTCGAGACGCTCCTTTCCCCCCCCAAAATCAGTCCGATCGGTGGCCGGAAGTGAAAGTTCCGGCCTCACCACCTCTCTCGGTTCTTGGGCCGAATCGGGCAAACGGCGGCGCTACGCGCCACGCCGTCACCGCCACGAGGGAGAGACGAGGGAGGCGAACCGATCGGCACCGGTGGCGCGCCGATCGGTGGCCGGACGGCTGAGATAGAGATCGGGGAGGAGGGCTCGGGTCCGGTTATCGGGGGGAGAAGAGAGAGTGAGGAGAGAGGGAGAAAAGAAGAAAATAAGAAAATAACCCCTCATGGAATATTCCCTTAGAATATTCCAAATCTGGAATTTTCCACTCATTTCCAAAAATTTCCGAAATCCTCTCACGATTTTTACGTCACAACTTTTTCCTACGACGTCCGTTTCACGCGTGCCGCGTGTCAACGAACTCGTATCGCCGTGCTTTACAACTTTCGTGAAGACAACTTTTCAAAAATATCAACGAATTGCCAAGTCAACTTTTTAAAAGATAATTAAGGTTCGGGTCGTGTCAAACAATTCTCGTGAAACATATATGGTGCATTAGATGTTGTCTCGTTCAAAACCTTGCTAATTAATAATAAAAACCTCGATGGCGAAATTTTTTTTTTGGTCGAAAGACAAAAAGAGCGCAACGTACCCATCGCATTTGAAAGTGACATATAATGTGCCAGACTTTCACTGACGTCTGCACTTTCTGCTAATTCTTGCATCATCGGAGCTTATATAACTTGAGCATACAAATGTTTTTTTACATGTTTATTAATTGTTGACTTAGGTAATGACTTCGTAAATAAAATCTGCCACATTATCCTCATATAGGACTTGATTCACTCATTTTTTTTTAGGGGAATGAATAACTTCATTGACTAAACGTCATTACAATAAGCATTTATCAACTCCAGAACAAAAGGAGGAGGGAATAAAGTAACCTCACTAAGCCCTGAATTCAAGGCATCAGTTGCTGACGAGTTGCCGAAGCAACACGCAAATGATAACCCTACAAAAGATCGTTAGTAGTATAAACAACTAGGGATCGTTCTAGCCGGGGATTAAAGGTACCTGAAACATGAGAATGTTAAACGATATTCACATATTTACATCAACAAATCATCGCATATTGGGGGAGAAAAGGGATCGGCAGCAAAGCTGCCCTAAACCTAAATGACACGAAAATAAATCCTATTCTACTATGTACAAGTGATCATCATCTTTCACACCAAGAAATTCAAACAAAAGACTCTTTAATAAGTAGACTCACATGCAAGAAAGTAAGAGACAAGTATTTAACGCGTTTTAGACCTAAATTGGTTTCGACACAACTAGAGCCTCCAGTAGTTTTCCAAGTGTTAGACTTCCTAAGTTCTTAGAATCAACTCCAGCATATAATCCTAAGGTGATGCTAATCCGGTTTTATATGTTTTAACATTTAAGCATATGAGTCTGAATCGAAGACATGTAAACAAGCAAGGTTGTCAATCATCTTATTTAGCATGCAAGTTATCTAAGGTTTTTACCCTAAGTGAGCAACACAAATCAAGACTACTCCAGCATATGACTTATTTATATTACTCGGGTTAGATGAAACCTAACATCTAGATTTACATGCTTCTAGCCAATACTAATGTTTCAGTTTTTAAGTCACATCCATAGATTACTAACCAATTTAAATCCTAAACATGCATCTCATACCACTGCCCTAAATATCTAACACACGAAATCAACAAGTTAAAATCACAAAACTACTTTATTAACCATGAAATCAGTTCATACAATAGATTAGCAAAAACCAAGAATCGAATCGAGTTCATATAATACAATCAAACATAAACAAATACAAGAGCCATAGAGGGAATGGATCACATTTTAAGAACCTTAGAAGACTCCTCAAATTGTGGTGGAAGGATGATCGGCTGCTCGGCAGGATGCAAAGAAGAAGGGACAGAAATTTGGGTGGTGGTGGTGTAGGTTTTTGGCTAAGTATTTGGTGTTTGGTGCTTGTGAGACTTGGTAGAGCTTTTGGCTAGTACTTGTGCTTGAGATGAGATGATTTTTCTGTAGGAAAAACAAGGGTTTATATAGGGAAAAGAATCGGCAGAAACCCTAGGTTAGTTCAGTAAGGAAAACCTTTTCCTTGCCGGTTAAGGTTTTATTTTCTTCCTTTGGTCTTCTAGGAAACTTCTTGATACCGAATTCCTCATGGATCAGGCTGTAGCAGTTTGTGGACTTCCCTCTTGGACTTGGTAACTTCCTTTGCTGGATAAAAGTTGATAGGAGCACAAAGTGTTACGATATTAATATATTTATGCCCTCGTTTATGCTTCGTTTAGCCCTTAGTTATCTAAGATCGAGTCATAATATAGATTAGTATATATTTGGTAGAGTTTCAAAAAATTGTGCTTAATTATCAGAAAAATTACTAATTATAGAAACCTGAGGAAATAGTGCAAAATATGTCTTTTACGTGATTTTGAGGCTTGTGTTAAACTAACTTATTATTTTCCAAATTTGATGAAATTTGGTAGGCTTATAGTTAGCAAGCTGAAGTGTGTTGTGTCAAATATTCAGATCAAACAGAGTTTGGAAAGTCACCCAAAAGATGGCTGCAACTTGGCAGTTTGAGCAAAACGATCGAGAGTACTAGGATTTTCCTGGGACTGTACCCTGACTTCCAGAATTTCTGTATGACGCATCACTTAAAAATAGAGGACGTACCTTATGTGGATAGAAAGCCCTATGAGTCTAGTTTCTCCAAGACTTGAAATCTCATCAATCGGAGCACTGAGGAAAGAGTTATGCTAGTTTCAAGGAGGCAAGGTCACTGTCTGCCGAGAAAACCAACTTCCTGCCTGTTTTCACTCTTTTATGTTTTTGACTGACATTTTGGCATTCGATTGCATATTTGAAGATTGTCCAAGCTTAATGGAGGTTAGAGGAAGGCATCAAGCTAAAGCAAAGTGGAAAATACGAAGAAAGGAAGCATTCCTAGCTCGGCTAGGAGAAGGCTGCCGATAGGCAGCAGTTTTCTGCCGGTTCTGCATCTATGCCGATTGAGGAATTTTTCGTGATTCAATATCCATCAAAGGAAATCATCCGATCCACATAACGAGTCCATAAAGATATGCAGCCTAATCCATGAAGAAAAATCAGAAAAAGAAGTCCTAGAAGAACCAAGAAAGGAAAGGAATCAAAACCTTATTCCATAAGGTTTTGTTTTGCCGATTGCAACTAGGATTTCTCCCTTGGGTTTCTGCCGAATTTTCCTCTATATAAAACCATGTTTTCCCACAGAAAAATCATCTCATCTCAAGCACAAGTACTAGCCAAAAACTCTACCAAGTCTCACAAGCACCAAACACCAAATACTTAGCCAAAACCATCACCACCACCATCCAAATTCCGTCCCCTTGTTTTTGTTTGCTGCCAAGCATCCTCTCATCATCCTCACCACGTCTTGAAGAGTCTTTCAAGGTTTTAAAAGTGTGATCCACTCCCTCTATGGCTTATGTATTTATTCATGTTTGTGTGGTTTGTAAGAACTTGTTTCGATTCTTGGTTTTTGTTAAACTTTTGTATGAACAGATTTTGTTGAAGTTTATGTAAACTAGTTTTGCAATTTTAATTTATGGATTTCGTGTGTTTGGATAATTAGGGCAGTGGTATCTTGCATGTTTTAGATTTGAAATTGGTTAGAAATCTAAGGATCGGGACTTAAAAACCGAAACATTAGTATTGGCTTGAAGCATGTAAATCTAGATGTTACGTTTCATCAAACCGGAGTCATAACAAATATAGCTAAATACTCAAAAGGTTGATTTGATTTGTGTTGCTCACCTAGGGTATAATACTTTAGATAACTTGCATGTTAAAATAAGATGATTGACAACCTTACTTATTTTGCATGTCTCCGATTTAGACTATTGCGATTAATTGTTAAATCTCAAAAGGATTAACATATATTCTAGGATCCATACTCAAAAGGTCGATCTTAAGAACTTGAGAAGTCTTACAACTAGGTTGTAGTCGGAACTAAAATTATGTCTAAACATGTCGATACTTGTTCCTTACTTTCTTGCATGCGAGTCTATTTGTTAAAAAGTCTTTTGTGTGAATTGCTTGGTGTGAGAGATGATGATCACTTGTATATATTAAATTATGTTTTAAATTCGTGTTCTTAGTTTTAGGGCAGCAAAGCTGCTGAACCTCAATCCCCTATTAAAAGTAACGTTTCCATGTATATGTGTATATATTTTTGTCTAACATTCTCATGTTTCAGGTACCCTTAATCCCCGGCTTAGAACGATCCCTACTTATTCTATACTACTAACGATTGTAGGGTTTATCATTGCTTGAGTCGCTTTGGCGATCGATAAAAAGTCCAAAGAATCGGCTGCAGCCTTCCCTAGCTCACCCCGGACTTCTTTTCCTTCTTCCGAACGGTTTCCTTGTTCTCCATGGCTTGCTTGTGATTTCTTTGACTTTTCTTTGTCTTCACACGTCTTCATTCCTTCCTAGTAGTCATAGGATTAATTGCAGCCACTTGGAACCACTTAGAAAGACAGAGAAAGGCTTTGCAGCCTTTCGTAGACTATACCGGCAGATTGCTCTGCTCTCGGGTGCAGGGTGCTGCAGCACGCTGGGAAGCTTCCTCGGCAGGGACGGATATGTGTGCGCGCTAGGCTGTCATGCTGAATTGTTGGCGCGCAGGCTGGCATGTGCGCGCGCAGGCTGGCATGTGCGCGCGCAGGAGAATCCTCAGCAGCAACGGTAGCAAGGCAGCAGTAACGGTAGGCATGGCATCGTGCGTGGTGAGTGCAGGGGTGAATGCCCGTATCGGATACGAGGTGTCGGTATCCGATACGGGTTGACATAGGCCAAAGCCTCAAAGGATACGCCTTCTGATACGTCTGGGCTTATCTTGGATACGAGTCGGACATGAGATGCCTGTGTCCGATACTTCTAGGCGGCTTGGTGTCCATGCTGCGCTGCTGCGCTGCTGCACGCAAGTGTGCGCGCTGGCACTCCTTGTGTCCGATACATGGTTTCTTCTCGGCAGATTTGACCTTTATGTCTTCAATCGAGCATAACTTCTTCTAGAAAATAGCTATTGATGCGATTACAAATTCTGTGGAAACTAGACTCAGAGATCTTTCCATGCATATGTGGCACGCCATTTAGTTCCAAATGAGATGTTCTCTAGAAATTCTGGAAATTGAGTGATCTGCCCAGGAAATTTATGGAACTTGCTTAATCCGAATTTGCGTAGCAATTCTTGGCAGCTTCTTTAGCTCCAATTACTCTAACTCTTTCCATTGCTCGATCATTCATGTGTGTACCGCTCATAAGAGAAGAAAATTCCATAAAAAACAACATGGAAGCTTTAAAGAAACAAACAAATTAAAGTTAAAAGCATAATATAAATGAGGGTATATCATATTAAGAACGTCGCATTTTATGCTCCTATCAACTACCCTACACTTATCTTTTGCTAGTCCCTTAGCAAAACTGAATTAAACTACGACTCTAAACAAACTATTGCCCCTAATGATTTATCTCAGACTCGTGTGAACACATAGCTTTCAAGTTGATACATGACAATGCTAAGCATGAAAATTCCAAGTTTCATGAACATCTAACATCAATAAAAACATGCAAGAGCAACTTATAAGCATGTAAACATGCTAAGCTAATCCGATGCTCCTCACTAGGCATACTCTCTTCTTTTCACTCGAAGCATGGCTATTCACATACAAGTATATGCAAGTGAAAGATAATGAATTACGACGAGTAACTTGCATATGTCATGAAATGAAAGCCCTTTGTGAAATTTTATGGAAAAACCTTATGTAACAACTATGTACACCAATGAACCAAAACCATGTGCTTACTTTTGAGATAATCTCCACAAATCAATTTTAACCATTTTATGAATCATGAAAAGATCAATAAACGGGAATGTAATGGGGCTAGGCTAAAAGGTATTCGAAATTTAGGATAAGGAGGCTCAAAACGTCTCTACATCGTAGCAAAGCTCGACTCTCCTTATGTCTTCTCGCCAAGGGTCGGATTTCATCATGTTAGACCCTTCCATCATTCTTAACTCCCCAAAAACATTGTGAAATCGAATAAAGGTCAAAATTTTAACAATACTAGACCTTCACATGCATACAAACTCCGAAATCACAACACTTTTCAAGACTAGGCTTAGCAAATTTTTCTTTTGAAACCAAACCGTACCTTAGCTAAACTTTTCTCGGATTCCATTTTTCTTTTCTTTTTCTTTTTCCGAGTTTAATATTTTCTGTTTTTCTTTTCTTTTTGCTAGGTACGGCATACATACAATTTTGCATACAATTTTTATCTAAGTCTACCTCACACTTGTTATTCTTCATCACTTCACGCGAAAACTCCTTCAAAAATCAAGCTTTGCCAAAACTTTGAGACAAGGTAAAGGCATAACTATACTAAGCTCGTGGAAAGTGTTTAAGGGTGATGAAAGAAAAGGCTAATTGTAGGCTCAAAGGGGTTTACTAAGGTGTCCCACGACGGGCTCAAATAGGGCACATGCTTTATTTGACTATGGTGGTAAACCTAAAAGATCTTTTCAATCACTTTCAAAATCAAGGTATTTTTATTATAAAATCGTTTTGAAAATCAACAAGAGTAAGTTCTAGCATTCTAGAGTTTATTAAAAAGCTATGGCACATAATCGTTGAATATGCAAAGAATAATGAGGTTCTACACTAAGCATGCTTGGAAATTTTGAATTTTTAGCACTCATGAAGAAAGCAATTGCTCTAAAACTCACAAAGTTATTATGGAAACAAACTAGCTAAAACATGCATGCTTTATTAATCAACAAGTTCTGCATGTTTCTACCAATGCACATTATCCATGAAACTCACAATTTTTATTGTATGCACAACTATCATCTATGTATACAAACAGGAGAAAAACATCATTGATAGTTTAGGGGCATCCTAAGACTCGAAACAAAACACTTTATTTTTTTGTTTTTACGATTTTATGAAATTTTCTGACTCAAAGAAAATAAAACTACACTAAAACGTGGGTTGCACGTTTATCTATATAGAAAACATAAACAGAATACGTTATCCCACCCCACACTTAGAAAATTACATTGTTCTCAATGTAAGCACAAAACGATAGCAAAGAATTTCCTAAGCATGCAATAGTCTAACACATTCCAACATATCATCACAAACTAATTAAAAAGAGAAGGGTTAAGAAATTTCAAACTCTCGGTGATGGCTCCTTCGTTTTTCTTAGTCGAATTGGGTTGCCTCCCAATTAGCGCTTAAAGTTTATAGTTTGTAGCCTAGACTTTTCACCTTGTGTGTTGCATATGTTCATCGTGGTTCAAAATAGCTCAAATTGGCAATGAGAAGGTCAACGAGGTGCGTGTGGCACCAATCGGCCGTATCAGCAGCATGGTATGTGCTACTGGCATCATGCTGGTCTCGGCAGCAGAGTATCTCGTTGCGTGTGGGCAGCAAGCATGTGTTGACGTCAGAGGGCTCGGCAGGATGTGCAGGATGTGAACGTGTTGGAGCTTGGCGCGCCAAATCGGAAGTGCAGGATGTACCGGTAGCAGGGTTGCAGTGCGCGGAGGCAACATCATGGGTAGACGTTCTCAGCATCGTATCGGACACTAGAGGAGTTAGGCGCGCAGGCTGCGTGTTCCCGGATCGGCAGGCTGGCGTGAAAAGCTGCTCGCTGTGACATCTCGCATCTGGGCACGTATCCAAATCCGTACCGGATACGGTGAACATGAGGACAGGCGTATCAGATGGTGTATCAGATACGGGCATTTGAGTTGGATACGTGACGGATTTTATCTCAGATACATCTGGATACTTGGTATCAGGATACGGGATACTGCGGCAGCTTGTTGCGCATCACTCTCGGCAGCTGGCTGCACGGTTGGGGCTTGTGGGCTGCGCCCATCGGATGAGGCTGCATAGTGGCATTGCGGGATTTGCAGCCTATCAGCAGGGGCTGAGGGCTGCCCTTCATAGCGGTAGGCTGTGCTTGGCAGCGTGTAGGCATCGCGGCAGCTTCTATCGGCAGGAGCTGCAGCAAGGGCTGCATCCGAGGCAAGCTGCATGGTGTAGGGCTGCGTGGATGCAGCTGCAGCAGTAGGTTGGCTCGATGCTTCTTGTATATCAATTTCCTCTACCGTGTGCTCCTTAAACGCATCGAAGTAAGACTTGAGTCGATGCCCATTCACTTTGAATGCCTTGCTCGATATATTGCTTTGAATCTCCACGGCGCCATGAGGGAACACATTTCTGACAATGAAATGGCCAACCCATCGAGAACGCAACTTACCCAGAAAGAGTTGAAGTCGTGTATTAAATAAGAGAACTTTTTGTCCAACTTCGAACTTCTTCCCTCGAAGCATCTTATCGTGGTAAGCTCGAGCCTTCTCCTTGTATATCCATGCGGCATCATAGGCTTCATTACGTATTTCTTCAAGTTCGTTGAGTTGAAGCTTGCTATGAAGGCCAGCCTTATCGAGCTCCATATTGAAGGCTTTGACGGCCCACCACGCTTTGTGCTCAAGTTCTACCGGTAAGTGACATGCTTTGCCATAAGTTAACCGAAAAGGAGACATACCTATCGGTGTTTTGTATGCAGTTCTATAAGCCCACAAAGAATCATCGTGGCGATCACTCAAATCCTTCCTCGAAGGTCCAACGGTTTTCTCAAGTATTTGCTTGATCTCTCCATTACTTACCTCGGCCATGCCACTTGTTTGAGGATGATAAGGCGTTGAAACCTTATGTGTGACACCATACTTTTTCAACAAAGCTTCAATAGTGCGGTTGTAAAAATGAGAACCTCCATCACTTATCAAAGTTCGCGGAACTCCAAAACGTGAGAAGATATGAGCTTTAAGAAAGTCGGCAACCACCTTGGCATCATTGGTGTGTGTAGCTTTTGCTTTAACCCACTTGGACACATAATCGACCGCAAACAATATGTAGAGGAATCCTTTACTTGATAGAAACGGTCCCATGAAATCTATGCCCCATACTTCAAAAATCTCAACAACAATAATAGGGGTAAGAGGCATTTGATCACGTTTGCTTATGTTCCCAATCCTTTGACACCAATCACATGTGATATAAGAATCCTTGAAGAGTGTAAGCCAATAAAATCCACAATTTAGGACCTTCAATGCCGTTTTCTTTGGGCCAAAATGTCCACCACAAGCTTCACTATGACAAAAGGTAAGGATGGATCAATGCTCTTCTTCCGGAATACATTTTCTTATCACTTGGTCGCTACATTGCTTCCACAAGTATGGCTCATCCCATATGTAATGCCGAGCTTACTTCTTGATCTTGTTCTTGAGGTGGCTGGGCATCTCACTTGGAAAGTGACGAGTTGCAAGGAAATTTGCAATGTTGGCATACCAAAGTTCACTTGTGACATCGATCCGAAAGAGTTGCTCATCTTGGAAACTCTCCAATAGGGGCAGCCGATCCTCCTCTTGAACAAGGTGACTTAAATGATCGGCCACAACATTCTCTATTCATTTCTTGTCTTTAATCTCAAGGTCAAATTCTTGAAGTAGGAGGATCCAACGAATGAGTCTCGGTTTAGCATCCTTCTTTGTCATAAGATACCTCAAGGCGGCATGATCAGTATAAACAATGATTTTGGAATTCAAAAGATATGATCGAAACTTTTCCAAAGCAAAAATTACCGCCAAGAGTTCTTTCTCCGTTGTGGTGTAGTTGAGTTGAGCATCGTTGAGAGTCCTCGAGGCATAGTAGATGGCGTGTGGCTTCTTGTCCTTTCTTGGCTGAGCACAGCCTCTTAGTTGAAGTCACTTGCATCACACATCAACTCAAATGGCAACTCCCAATCCGGTGATGCAAGTATAGGTGCCGAACACAAAGCTAGCTTCAATCGGCGGAATGCTCCTCCACACGCCTCACTCCATTCAAATGGCACATCCTTTTGCAACATGTTGCTCAATGGCTTGGCTATGGATGAGAAGTCCCTAATAAATCGTCGATATAAACCGGCATGACCAAGGAAGCTTCGCACGTCACGCACACATGTAGGGCTCGGCAAATATTGGATCAATTCCACCTTTGCTTTATCAACTTCAATGTCTTTTTCGGATATGATATGGCCAAGAAGTATACCTTGATTCACCATTGAGTGACACTTCTCCCAATTAAGTACAAGGTTAGTCTCTACACACCTCTCTAGTATCTCCTCCAAGTTCTCCAAACATGAGTCGAAGTCGCGTCCATATACGCTAAAGTCATCCATGAAGACCTCGATCTTACTTTCAATAAAGTCGGAGAAGATATTGTACATGCATCGTTGAAATGTACCGGGTGCATTGCATAGGCCGAATGACATCCTCTTATAAGCAAAGGTGCCAAATGGACATGTGAAAGTAGTCTTCTCTTGATCATCCGGGTGTATGGTGATTTGGTTGTATCCACTATAGCCATCAAGAAAACAATAAAACTTGTGGCCGGCTAGCCTCTCTAACATTTGATCCATGAATGGCAAAGGCATGTGATCATTCCTCGTTGTTGTATTGAGCTTCCTATAATCGATGCACATCCTATGACCGGTTACTAGCCTTTGTGGTACAAGTTTATTCTTCTCATTCTTCACAACCGTTATACCACTTTTCTTAGGAACTACTTGCACCGGTGAGATCCACTTGCTATCGAAGATGGGGTAAATAACACCACAATCAAGTAACTTGATAATTTCGTCTTTCACAACTTTCATCATTGGCGGGTGGAGACGTCTTTGCCCTTCCCTTGTTGGCTTCGCACCTTCTTCAAGCAAGATACGATGAACACACATTGTTGTTGTATTGAGCTTCCTATAATCTTGTTGTTGCATTGAGCTTTCTATAGTCGATACACATGCGATGACTGGTCACTAGCCTTTGTGGTACAAGTTCACTTTTCTCATTCTTCACAACCGTTACACCGCTCTTCTTGGAAACTACTTGCACGGGAGAGATCCACTCACTTGATAATTTCGTCTTTGACGACTTTCATCATTGGCGGGTGGAGACGTCTTTGCCCTTCCCTTGTAGGTTCCACACCATTTTCAAGCAATATGCGATGAACACACGTTGTAGGGCTTATTCCCTTGATGTCCGCCAAGGTCCAACCTATAGCGGTCTTATACTTCTTAAGTACCCGGATTAAATCCACTTCTTGCTTCTCACTAAGCGATGACGACACAATAACCGGTAAAGTATCTTCTTCTCCAAGATAAACATATTTCAAGTGATTAGAGAGCTCTTTTAGTTCTAAGTTTGGGGCCTCTTCCACACTTGGACGAAATTTATTTGTGGCACTTGGAATTGACAAGAACGAGTAAAAAATTCTTACATAGGGCCGAGCCTCTAGTTCGGCACATACCTCTTTCATGCTCGGCTCCATTGCTTTTCTTTCTTCATCCGAAACTCGCTCTCCCTCCTTGTCAAAACCGACCCCTTGCTCTATGGTTTGTTGCGATGCGTTGAGCGAGGTCGACATAACTTGCTCGATCTCCTCCAAGACATCATTGGCTCGGCACTCTTGCAAGTCAACAATGCGGTATTTCATGACATCGAAAACATTGAACTTTATCACCTCACCATCAAACTCTATTGTCAAATTGCCCTCGGCCACATCGATCTTCGTCCTTGCCGTGCACATGAATAGCCAGCCAAGCAAGAGTTGAGTGCTATTGACCGGTGAATCTTCCATCTCAACCACATAAAAATCGGTGGGAAAAGTTATGTGGTTCACTTGCACAAGCACATCTTCAACATAGCCCTCCGGATACTTGCTTGAGCTATCCGCGAGTTGTATGATGACATTGTCCTTCTTGAGAGGTCCTATGCTCAACGTTTGATAAACATTGAGTGACATGACATTGATCGACGCTCCCAAGTCTAGCATGACGTCCTCAAAGCGAGTATTGCTAATTACACAAGGCACATTGAAGCTTCCCGGATCCTTCATCTTTGGTGGCAACTTTCTTTGAATAACGGCCAATACCGTCTGGCTCATCGTCACCACACGAGTCTCCCTTGTATGCCTCCTTTCCGTACATAAATCTTTAAGAAACTTAGCATACTTAGGCACTTGCTTGATGCATTCCAACAAAGGGATGTTGACTTGCACTTTCCGGAAAATTTCCAACACTTCCTCGTCAGACTTGTCCTTCTTCGATCTTGCAAAACACGAAGGGAAGGGAATGCTTGAGTTTAGCACCCCTCCCTTTTGGACTTGGCTTAGCTGCAACTCTTTCTTTGAAGTCACAGGATCCTTTTCAAGTTCATTCTTCCTCATTACCTCAGCAGCAGCCCTATAGGCAGCAATCCTCCTCTCGGCGTCCTTGCTCTCGGTCTCGGTAGTGCCACTGCCCTCGGCAGCAGCTCTCGGCAGTGTAGTCCGCAAGGTAGGCTGCTCGGTAGTAGGTAGGCTGCCGGCAGCTTGCTCTTCTTCCTTGATCACATCGAGCGGTATGCTCGATTTATTAGGACTCCTCGGAGGCAACAACTCCCTTCCACTTCGAGTTTTGATCACTTAAGCTTGCTCATTTCTCGGGTTTGGATTTGTGTTACTACGCAACTTTCCTTGCTCGGTAAATCTTCCCATGAAGTCCACAACTTGCCCCATTTGAGTCTTGAGCTCGCCTATGTCCTTCGAGTGATTTTGTTGCCCCACAAGCAATGCTTGAGTAACGCTCGAAAGAGATTGAATCAAAGCATCGTAGTTGGGATTGCTCGATATTACTTGAGGTTGGCTCGGTTGGAACATGGCTTGGCTCAGCTGCCCTCCTTGGTTTGGCTGAAACTGTGGCCGTGACACAAATGGTGCCCTCGGCTGATAAGGGGCAGCCGCCCCTTGGTTTGGCTACATAGGTCCTCTCAATACATTATCATTGTTCGACCACCTAAAGTTCAGATGATCGTTGAACCTCAGATTGAAGTTTCCGTACCTTTGTCCTCCTTGAAAGCTAATGGCGTTACACTCCTCTACTCCCTCATTCGATCCCAGTTGAGGGTATAGCTCGGTTTCATGGTTCTCGGTGCACACGCCACAAACTAAGACACGCTTTCCCTTCATCATGCTACTCATCAAATCGGCAAGCTTATCAACCTTCTCCTCCAACTTCGAGCTAGAGGACCTTTCATGCACTTTTTCGCTCCTCACGACACTGTCGCATGCCATGCCAAATTATTGGTTGTTCAATGCTCGAACCTCCAACAAATTTCTCGCCGGTGTAGCGTCCAACTCCAAGAAACTACTTCCCGTGGCCGAATCAAGAAACTCCCTCTCCATTAAGCGCAATCCCTCATAAAAATATTGTAGCAAGAATCCATCGCTAATGCCATGCGATAGACACAAAGAAACTAGGGACTTGAATCTCTTGTAGTAGTTGAAGAAGGTCTCATCTCTGGCTTGCCTCACGCTAGTAATTTACTTCCTCAAATCCGTGATAGGCGAAGCAGGAAAGTACTTGAGTAGAAACTCATCCACCATAGTGTTCTATGAATTAATTCGGCCACTAGGTACCTCAAACAACCACTCCTTCACTTGATCCTCCAATGAGAACATAAAAGCCTTCATTTTGAAGTGTTGCAAGTCGGTCCCTCTTGGACACATGCTCTCGGTGGTGAAGTTGAACCATTACAAGTGCTTGTTTGGATCCTCACTTGGCAATCCATAAAACGACTTCAACTTGTGGAGGAATCCACTCCTCAATTCAATTTCTCCAGTCTTGTCGGCTTCTAAAGGAGGATAAGTAATATTAAAGAGTGCGGCTCCTCCTCCTCTGGCGACATGACCATTTTGAGCTCTAATTGAAGACATTCTCAGTTGCACAACAATCGGTTCGGCAAAAGCTTCGAATTCACACACGATGACGAGATGAACGATGGAGAGCTCGGCAAGCTTGCTGCCGAACTAGGTGTTGATGGTGCCGAACTAGATGGTGCCGAACTGTTTGAATCAGATAGGGGCAGTGGTGATGCGATGGCGATAGCGAGCTCTTGGTTCAAACGTTACAATCGACCTTGATGATATCGTGTCCAAAGATTAGACTCGAACATGCACTATTCTGAAATTTACAACATAAGAACAAGTTAGAACATCGTAAAGAAATAAAAAGCAAGAATATACATCATTACAAGCCATAATATTGGCGATTACAAACAAGTTTCAAACAATGTCACACATATATACAATCGGCAAAGAAGAGATAAATTTCGGCAAGAACTAAAAATTTACGAAAACTTTATGATGGTGACGAAAACTCTAAGTCTAATTGCTTTTAAATTTGTTCTAACTCTCAAGGTACGTGGAGCAGAGGAGATAACGGTGCAGTGGACTGATGCAGTCCCTAGTAGTACCATGCTTTATCCGATATACCTCGAGAGTTTGAACCACACAAAACATTTTATTTTGAGCATAAAAGATCACTCATATCAAATCTATCTCAAGTTTTGAAGCTCGGTGGATATGCGGCCTAGGTAATATCATCTAGACACAATCGTTCCGTGGTTTCAGAAGCCTAGCATGTATCATCCGAAAGTAGCTCAAGGCAAGACTCATTTGTTGGTTCCGCGGAGGACAAGTTCCCTATCGATCCCTTCACCAAGAAGAATGATAAGTCTGTGGACATTTGAGATCTAGTTTTACAAACCTCGATACTAAGTCGGGACAACACACGCTAATAGACGAACCTTTATGCCCCTTACTTAGTTAAGAACAATCGTGTTGAGAGTACCACAAGTGTCAATAAAAGCCGCCCTCAACCTCATGAGACCTTGAAAGATACGGCTGATAAGGGGCAGCAGCCCCTTGGCTCGGTTGCATTGGTCCCCTCAACACATTATCATTATTCGACCACCTACAGTTTGGATGATCGTTGAACCTCGGATTGAAATTTCCGTACCTTTGTCCTCCTTGAAAACGAATGGCGTTGCATTCCTCTACTCCCTCACTCGATGCAAGTTGAGGGCATAGCTCGGTTTCATGGTTTTCGGTGCATGATCGAGCCACCGAAGTGGCACTCCAATGATAAACCCTACAATCGTTAGTAGTATAAGCAAGTAAGTAGGGATCGTTCTAGCCGGGGATTAAGGGTACCTGAGATATAAAAATGTTAGAATAAAAACACACTCACATATGCACACAACGTCACACTAATATACATATATACATATATACACACGAAATCATGGGGCGATAAGGGATATGGTTCGGCAGCAACAAGGCTGCCTCTAACTTCCTAGACATGAAAATAAAAAGTCCTAAACTACTATGTACAAGTGATCATCATCTTTCACACCAAGCAATTCACACAAAAGACTCTTTAACATATAGACTCGTATGTAAAAAAGTAAGGAACAAGTATCAACATGTTTAGATTCAATTTTAGTTCCAACTACAAACTAGTTGTAAGACTTCTCAAGTTTTAAGACCGAACTTTTGGTTATGGGCCCTAAAGTTATGTTAATCCTTTTGAGACTTAACAATTGTGCGCAATAGTCTAAATTGGAGACAAGCAAAATAAGCAACGTTGTCAATCATCTTATTTTAACATGTAAGTATCTAAAGTAATTACTCTAGCCGATTAAACCTAGCACCTAGATCAATGTTCAAGACAACACTAAGTACCGATTTTCATGCCCAATCCTTAGATACTAACCAATTTCAAACCTAAACATGCAAGACACCTACTGTCCTAATTATCTAATATACAAAAATACTACAAGTTAAAGATTACAATTTGTCATACAAAATTCTCATGCATTCCAAGTTCATAAACAAAGAGTAAAACCAAATTCAACAACCACAAAAACATACAATTTTCATAGATAAAATATTGTAAAATTACAGAACAATAAAGAAGCCATGAGAAGATGGAGCACGCCTTGCAGAAATCTCCAAAGAAATTCGGCAAGTGTGGGACGGATTTACATGGTGGTGGTGGTTTGGCTAAACTATTTTCTGTATAGGATTTATGGTGAGGCTTTGGAAGAGCTTTTGGCTAATACTTGTACTTGAGATGAGATGTTGTTTTTTGTGGAAAAATGTTGGCTTTATATATGGAACAGACCTAGGGTTGCTGGCAGCTTCATGGAATAACAATTCCTTGTCCAAGTTGATTAGGGTTTCCTTGTGGGCAAAGCAATGCATTCTTGGACTTCAACTTCTGATTTTGGACTTCAATCAGCTGCAATGGTTCAACATGGATATGTCCAGCAAGTCTTCAGGTCCATAATATCCGATCCATGCTCCTAAAAGTCCAAAGGAGAGTTATCCTGATGAAAAAAGAAAGTTCTGTTTTCCCGGCAGAATGACATTGCTCTAGTAAATCCGGCATAACTTCCTCCTCATTGCTCTGATTGCTACGATTCCAAGTCCCAGAGAAACTAGACTCACGGGGCTTTCCATTAATATGTGATTCGCCTTCTGGTTCCAATGATGCATCGTACAGAAATTCCGGAAGACAGGACACAGTCCCAGGAAAATCCTGGTAGTTCCTGGATCATAATGCTCAGACTGCCAAGTTGCAGCCATCTTTTGGGTGACTTCCCGAACTTCGATTAATTTTAAATTGTGACACAATACACTTAGCTTGCCAACTATATGCATACCAAATTTCATCAAATTTGAAAAAAGATAAGTCATATTAACACGAGCCTCAAAATCACGAAAAAGACATATTTTACTTTATTTCCTCAGTTCTAAAATTAGTCATTTTTTGGATCATTAACCAACTTTCGCCAAAACTCAACCAAATTAACACTAAATTAAATTATGACTCTATCTTACTGTTGGTGCCAAAACCCGTAGGCCTGGCAGAAGCACAATAATAAAGCTGCAAAGACACAGGCAAGTATAGTGGTTCACCGTGCCATCGGAGGGCACGGCTACGTCCACTTGGAATATAGTATGATCGGCCGATAAACCATCGGATGGTGGTTACATGCCGAGGGTGGCAAGTCTCCAAGATCAAGATCTTTAACACTAAGGGGGAAGCCTTCTATTTATAGGGAAGGAAGGCTCCCTCCTCTACTACATCTCCAATGTGGGATGCTAACACACTATTACACGTTTCCCTACTCACGAAGCTACTTCAGGCGCCCGGTGGCATGCCCTCCGGGTGCGGCACCGGTGATGTGGAATAATGGAGATGTAGCCGGGGTGGCGGTCTACCCGCTGGATGCTGGAAGTAGGACCTATGACGCCGGTTGCACGGTCCACGAGGTCGCCGGATGTGCTTGGCGGTGTACTATATGTACTGTCAACACTTACTCTAAATAGACTTAACAAACCAAAAATAAGGGATAATAACACATTAGTATCGTCGCACATTGTGCTCCTATCAGTGCACACGCCACACACTATGACACGTTTTCCCTTCATCATGCTACTCACTAAGTCGGTAAGCTTATCAACTTTCTCTTCCAACTTCGAGCTTTAGGACGTCTCATGCACTTTCTCGTGCCATGCCAAATTGTTGGTTATTCAAAGTTCAAATCTCCAACAAATTTATTGCCGGTGTAGCGTCCAACTCCAAGAAACTACCTCCCGCGGCCGAATCAAGAAACTCCCTTTTCATTACATGCAACCCCTCATAGAAACTCCCTAAACCCATTGCAAGTGCTTGTTAGGATCCTCACTTGGCAATCCATAAAATGATTTCAACTTGTGGAGGAATCCACTCCTCAATTCAATCTCACCGGTCTTGTCGGCTTCCAAAAGGGGATAGATAATGTTAGAGGGTGTGGCTCCCCCTCCTCCGGTGACATGACCATTTTGAGCTCTAATCGAAGACATGACAATTGGTGGCTCAACAAAAGTTTCAAACTCGGGGCCTTAAAGATCACATGACAACGAGATGATGGAAGGAGAGCTCAAACTAGATGAGGCCGAGCTGCGTGGTGATGATGGAGATGATGCTGAGCTAGATGTTTCAGACGGTGGTAATGATGCGATAATAGCGATGGCGAGCTCTTGGTTCTAACGTTGCAAGTGACCTGATGATCTCGTGTCCAAAGACTAGATTTGGACATGCACTATTCTGAAAATTGCAACATTTAAACAAGTTAGAACATCGTAAAGAAATAAAAAGCAAGAATATACATCATTACAAGCCACGACATTGGCGATTACAAAACAAGTTTCAAGCAATGTCACACAATACAATTGGAATCGGCAAAGAAGAAAACACACGACGTTATCATGCTTTATCCGATATACCTCAAGAGTGTGAACCACACAAAACGTTTTCTTTTAAACATAAAGAACCACTCATGTCGAACCTATCAAAGCTTTGAGGCTCGGTGGATATACGGCCTAGGTGCTATCGACTAGACACAATCGTTCCGTGGTTTCAGAAGGCTAGCATGTATCATCCGAAAATAGCTCAAGGCAAGACTCATTTGTTGGTTCCACGGAGGACAAGTCCCCTATCGATCCCTTCACCGAGAAGAATGATCAGTCTGTGGGCCTCTGAGATCTTGTTTTACAAACCCCGATACTAAGTCGGGACAATACACACTACTAGGCGAACCTTTATGCCCCTTACTCAGTTAAGAACAATTGTGTTGTGAGTACCACAAGTGTCAATAAAAGCCGCCCTCAACCTCATGAAACCTCAAAAGATAACATGAAGGGTTAAAGCTAATATTAACAAAAGTGACATTGCCTACTTCCTCTTCCCCTCAAAACTCAAACAAATCCAACACAAATAATTCTCTACACTTCCTAGCAATTTAAAATAAGTTATTACAAGCATACATTCTTCATACATCATGCAACTTTCGAAATTTAAACTCTACATACTGAAGCATATTTCTACCTTAAAAATCCCAAATAAATAAAAAATTACTTATGCTTTTACACTTTACACGAAAAATTTCCAGCAACATATATACAACACATTCACATAAATCAAGCTTTTATAATCCCCGGCAAAGGCGCAAAACATTGATCGAATGTCAAAGGCACGCAAGCAATGATAACCCTATAAAAGGTTGTTAGTAGTATAGAATAAGTAGGAATCGTTTTAGCCGGGGATTAAGGGTACCTGAAACATGAGAATGTTAGACATTATTTACATACACACATACGTCACTTTGGGGGATGAAAGAGGATCGGCAGCCATAGGGCTGCCCCTAAAATAGGCACGAAATAAAAGACACGAATTTAAATCCTAGGTTACTATTTACAAGTTGGTCGACATTCGTTCACAAAGCAATAACACATAAGCAATCAAAACACACAACAATTTAGCAAACAAGGTAAACGACAACATATTAAAGTGTTCTAGACTCGACTTAGTTTCAACCTAACTAGCTCCTTATCGGTTTACTAATCGACTAAGACTCTCAAGTACTTCAAGATTAACTTATCGTCTAACCCTAAAGTTATACTAAACATATTTGAGAACACTTATCGTCGAAAACAAATTTGCAAAGCAATTTGTCACAAGGTCTTTTTAGTCGGAGACATATTAATAAGCAAGGTTTCACTCTTCTTATTACTATGTAAATTCTTTAGACCACTCTAACCCTAGTGAAACAACACAAATCAAAACAACTTATCGTATGAATTAATCTATGTTTATTTCGGCAAAAACAAGATCGATACTCAAAACACATTGCAATCTTTGAGGCACACTGATCTAAAGTCCCAACCAAATACCAGTCATAAAACCAAATAAAAATGCTTGCCGGTTACCTAGTTACTACTTTGTTACATCTTTTCATTATAAATTATCATGCAATTCGAAACTTATCTTTGAAAAACCTTATTAACATCATACGAATAAAATCGACATGTATATTTATAAAACCAAACTCACAATTGTTATTCACATACACATGAAAACACATTTACCAAACATATACATGAGTTTCATAGACAAAACTACACATAACTACATAAAATATATTACAAACCGAAAGGAAGATGAAGTAGAGTGGATCACACATTATAGACACCTTGAGAAGATCTTCAATGCGTGGTGGAGAGACTCGGAATGGTGGCTGGACAGTAGGTGAACGAATTGGCAAAAAGTTTATGGTAGTGGTGGTTTTCGGTTTGTAATTTTATGTAGGATTTTTGGCTGAATATTGGTAGAGTTTTTGCTAGAGTTTTTGCTTTGGAATGTGACAATTTTCTGTGTAGCAATCGGCCTCTATATATATAGGGGAAAGCTAGGACAAAACTGAGTAGAAAAAGGAATGGAAAATCTTAACCGAGTAGGTTTAGGAGACTTGCCGGCCACTCCTTCTTTCTCTAAGAAACCTCCGTGCGTTTTCCCTATAGGCCCGCTGCAATTCTCCTTGGACTCCTTTAATGGATCGGCAACCATTCTTTTGGTGGATTTACAGTCCAAAGTCCGGCTGCATACTCCCCTTGTTGGACCAGGAAGCACGATTCTTGTTCCGCTAGGATTCCTTATTCTTCTCAGCATGCTTGTGGTTCTTTGACTTTCTGGCCCTTCACATGTCTGCAACTCTTCCTTGTATCCTAGGATTGATCACAGCCGTATGCAGCCTCATAGAAACACATAAATCGACTTGGAAATCCCCCGGAAGCAACATCGGTAGAATGGCTTCTTCTCGGCAGTAGGCTGGCACGCAGGCACGCACGCGCGCGGTATTTCTCTGCAACTTCCGGATACGTGCGCAGGCATGTGCGCATGTGTATGGCAGGTTGGTGCAAGGTGTGGTGAGGCTCGCATGCGCGTGATGGTGGCATCGGTAAGCAAGGCATCGCCATGGTAGGCTGTATGTGCGTGGTGTGGGTGCCCGTATCTGATAAGTGATGCCAGTATCTGATACGTCCTGACATGGGTTGAGCCTCGACGGATACGTCACGAATACGTCATTGGATACGCCTGGTTCAGTCTGGGATATGAACCGGACACGCCATGCCTGTGTCCGATACGTCTCAGTGGCATGGATGCCCTTGGATGTGCGCGCTGTGCTACGGCAAGGCTGCAAATCGCCAAAGGTGGCATTGCAGCCTATCAGCAGGGGCTATGCTAAAATTTCCTTTCTTCTTGGCAGATTTGACCTTCGTGTTTTCAATCGAGCATAACTTCCTCTAGGAAATAGCTATTGTTGCGATTCCAAATTCTATGGAAACTAGACTCAGAGATATTTCGAGGAATATATGGCACGTCTTCTAGTTCCAAATGTGCTGTTCTGGAGAAAATCGGGAAGTTGAGTGATGTGCTCAGGAAATTCCTGGAACCTACTGTATCCGAATTTGCGTGGCAATTTCCGGTACTTTCTTTAGCTCTAATCACTCAAACTCTTTCCATTGCTCGATCATGTATGTGTGTACTGCTCATAAGAGAAGAAAATCCCATCAAAAACAACATGGAAGCTTTACAGAATCAACGAAACATATAATAACTTCGATTTTCAGCACTTTGTTAATTTTCTGTAAATTTCTAGTTTTTAAGCACATTTTTGCCAAACTTTACCAAATATTCATTATTCTATATTATGACTCAATCTTAGATAAATAAGGGCTAAACAAAACATAAACGATGGTATAAACATATTAATATCGTAACACTTTGTGCTCCTATCAAGGATCATCCCAGATACTCGTGTGAGTGCCATCCCCAATCTAACGCCGGACCCCACACCTAAGGACATCCCTCCCATCCAAGATACTCCTCCATGCATATGAAGGTGATTTCCCCAACTGAGCCTCTCAAAAATTACAGTTCGGAAAATAAATGGCTTTGAGCAGTTTACCTAGTAAAGAGTCTGGGTTCTGAATCAATCTCCATCCCTGTTTAGCCAACATAACCAGATTAAACGCAAAAAAGGTGATGAAATCCCATACCGCCTTTTGATTTAGGCCGACACAACTCATCCCAAACCTTCCAGTGCATACCTCGCTTCTCATCCGTTCCACCCCACCAGAAGCGAGCACAAAGCTGGTGAAGTTCCTGAATTAGATTTTGGGGCAGCAAATAATTATTCATGGTGTAGAGTGGCATAGCCTGTGCAACCACCTTGATAAGAATCTGTCTTCTTGCTGCACTGAGTAACTTTGATCTTCATAGTTTTTTTACTGAGCCGATCCTTGAGAAAAGCAAAGGTGTCCTGGTTAGATTTCCCCACAAGAGTGGGGATTCCCAGATATTTGTCATGCTTTTCCGCCATCTGAACCCCCAAACAATTAGCCAGAGACTGCCTAAAGGGAGGGAGAACATTACCGCTGAACACAACATTACTTTTTTCTAAAATGGGGTTGATTCACTCATTTGAATCTTCATAAGTGCTTCAAAAGTATAATGTTTGATAATACTTATATAATACATGCTTTGTGTTGTCGCTTTGACGAAACTTTGCTCCACTTGTCTAATGCAAGCAATATTATTCTCATAAATGCATGTAGGTTCCCCCATGGTAAACTTCAAACCAATGGGAAGAAGTGCTTGGGTTTTAGGTCTGATAGTTCTGAGAATACATACACTCAAACTGCTTCTAAGAAGCATGCAAGAGAATCTCATGAGAATCATCGCATGGCTGAAGCAGATGAGAAGGAAGTTAGTGCTTCTTCTTCTAAAAAAGCTAAAAATGGGGTATATGACTTGGAACAATAAGGGGATGAGCCTGAGAGGGTTTTGTGGCACAATATCATTTCTATATTTCCTGTTATAATGTTTAATTTTTATATATTCAAGATAACTTCTAATATGCTAAATAAATTCAGATGAGAAGGAAGTTAGTGCTTCTTTTTCTAAAAAAGCTAAAAATGGGGTATATGACTTGGAACAATAAGGGGATGAGCCTGAGAGGGTTTTGTGGCACAATCCCATTTCTATATTTCCTGTTATAATGTTGAATTTTTATATATTCAAAATAACTTCTATTATGCTAAATAAATTCAGGAGATTTGGGTTTAATGATGTGTTATTCCATCTTCTGGATAGTGTGGTGGTTTCTGTTTACTTTGGAATTCAAATAAGATTAATGTTAATGTGATCAAGCCTCATAAGACATTTGACAATTATTCCATTAATTTCAGATCTTGCTAATGCTAATTTGTTTTATGCCACTTTTATCTATGTGTTCGCGTCGGATGTCGGACCTGACGAACAGTCAACACGTGGGGTTGGCGGACGTAGATTTCAATCCTTTAGCGATGTGCGCGAGCGTGCCAGTACTTTTGGGTTAAGTACAACCTCGGCGCGGACGACCTCTGGTGAGCGGATGACCTCTAGCAAGCGTGTTCGTCTGCTCCCTATACCTGACTTCTGGATCAAGCGGCTGTTACGCGAGCGTTGACTAGGCCGGCGTAAAGGGCTCGAACAAGACCTAATAGATTTTACTAGGATTTTCCTCCCAACCTATTGCAGATTGAGAAATCTTACTTCGATCCTGGGATGCAAAGCAGAGCTTTAATCAAGACCGCGGAAAGGGTTTGCTTCCAACCTATTGCAGATTGGGTCTGGGTTTGTTACCAATCTAGAAAATATCAGATCATTCAATAATGAACAACCTCTTGGGCCTCGAATAATAATCTCGGCTAAATGTCAAATTGGGCCCAAACATTGCCTCCCAGCCTTTGAGATTGAAAGCCCAATGAAATTTATAAAGGTTAGAAAGCCCAAGAAAGCCCAATCCAAACCCATTTAAAATTCTGAGACATTGCGTCGTTCCCTCTAACCAGCGCAACTTTACCAAATCGAGCACAAAGAACTATTCCTAAACCCTCGACCGTTGCCAATAGTACCGCTCCCAAAATTCCGAGAACCCCTTTCGGATTCTACAAAACCCCGATCGCGAATCACCAATTCACAATCCAAATTTCAATCCTTCATACTCTCCTCCTCTAAAAACCCAATCAATGGCCTCTTTTGAGATTGACTATGCTACGACACTCAAAGGAAAAGAACAGATAACCTCGAACCTTGTTGAAATCGGAAGTTCTTATCAGACCTTTCTTACATTACCCGACGACTATGGCTGTGTCGGGTTAGGTCCTCGGCAAGAACCACCTCCACCAGGTTCCTCCTTCTCGTTCGTCGATCAAACGCGACCTCGTCCAGTGGTGTTTCGTGAAAAAGGCATTTTCTGTGGAGATTGGCAATCCAAAAATCATTATGAGATTCCAATAGCCTCCGGCTCCTGGCCACTGCCGTCCCAACAGATGGTAAAGTGGTATCAAGAAAGGAGAAAACTTGATGAACAAAGATTGCGAGCGGCTGGAATTGATGAAGCCCTTCAAATCAACTTTTCTCTTAATCCCAAAGGAGGTAACAGGTGCGCTCTCATGCCGTTGGTAACCTTCTGGAATCCCTCTTCCAATACCTTCGATTTCATATTTGGGCAAGCAAGCGTCACCCTACTAGATTTGCATGCTGGTTTAGGATTCCCCCTAGGCCAAAAACATTTTAATGTAGATGATTATTCCGAGGCGGACGTGCCCTCTATTACCTTTCTAGACCGCCCTACTTGGAGCTATCAAGCCTGGATATCTGAATTTCGCCCCCATGAAGACGATATAGGTGGAATAGCCTTCTTAGCCCTTTGGCTAAATAAGTTCGTGTTTTGTTCAAATGCCAACAAAGTGACCAAAACCTACCACTGAATGGCTGAGATTTTGTATGCTCGCAAAGAGATTGGCCTCGCGCAGATAGTCCTGGCCCACCTTTATAGATGTCTCCATACTCTGTCCACCACGCCTCTGAATTGCAAAGTCGCTGGGCCACTCTGGATTTTAGAGATTTGGTCGCAGATGTACTTTCCCGGACTAGCACCTCTAGACTTTCTTAAGATAGGTGAAGAGAGAGTATTAGGCATTGCTTATGCTGGCTGCAAGCCTAATTATGGGCAAGGCTATGCGGTATGCTTTGATGTGATCTACAACACTGATGCCAAAGGTTTTTATTCAGAAGCACAGGCACTTCTTCAAGATGGTCGGCGGCTGTTTCTTCAGTGTATTTCCATGGCGGACCTTCCCCTCTTTTCTTCAGACAGGAGTGAGCAAGGAGTTGTAGTCTATGCCCCCCAGCTATTCGCTAGACAGTTTGGCCTGATGTAGCTTTTGCCCTATCCTCCGGTCCAGAGTCTGAACATGTTTTCAGCATGGCGACCGAGCAGAAAAACCCCTGCGGATGGAAACCCCAGTCTCACTTCCACCTTTAGACCCGCCAATTTTCCAAATTTGGGGCAATGTCCCGAATTGGCAATTTTCGAAGAGGCAACCAATGATTACCATGCCTGGTGGTCTCGTCTTGGAGGAAGATTCTACCAGAAAGAATCTCTTCACTATTTTCGGGCTCTCTTTAACAATCAATGTGCAATACATCACCGCGGACGACGTCCAAGTGCTAGATGGAGGGCCTCTTTATCCAAAATTAGATCTTGAACAGGTACCTCTTGGTTCTTCATGGGATCCTGACTTTTCTTCTGACAGGAAACCACTAACTGATTTCCTTTATTACACACTTCTGGTAAAATAAGCAAAAGTAAAGGAAATAAGGTTGCTCACACTCCTTCCGCCAGACCTGCCCAAAAAAGGCAAAGAGCTACCCCAACTGTCAGAGAAGAAGAAGAAGAAGAAGAACCTGAAGACAATGTACCAGTTAGTGATCTGAACCTTGCGCTTATTAATTATTGATGTTGCTGCACCACTGATCCATAACCAATTCAGATATCACATCTGGTGCAGTTGCAAAGGAAAAAGAGAAAACCAATTTTGACCTCTGATGCACCTGTAATCGAAATATCTTCAGGTGAATCCTCTGAATCACCTCTTTGTTCACCATCCCCAAGCAGTACTGAATTGGGAGATGATGTTCCTCGGAATTTTGCTGAAATCCAAAGAACTTTGCAAAAACTCGAGGAAAAGATGCAATGGGTACGCCAGAATGTCGTTTTGAATGCGACGCCTCTAAGATGTCTTCTTGCTGATACAGGTACTACTAGCATTCCTCTGGCCATTACTCCATCCGCCGCAGAAACTGCTCTTCTAACCACTTCAACTCCTTCTGCAGAGCAAGTGGTGGAAGGGATGGCAACTGAAAAGGTTCTTGAAGTACCGGCGGATGATGCACACCCTCTGGAGACCGTACCTCCACAACCAGAAGCCCAAGTAGCTGTTGGTGGGGAAAAGCTACTTCCGGACTCCGAACCTATCATGTTGGAGGAGGAGGAAGAAGTGACACTCGCCTCCCCTCCCGTAATCAACGTAGATGTTGGAGTAAGCTCAGCCATACCCCCCGATTCCTCCTTGATTGACCATTTGGAGCCGCAAGAGCAACTGCGAGTCGAACTTCTAGTAGATACCCCTCTTGAGCCAGAGGTACCTTTGTGAAACATCCTTATCTTGTGTATTCTCAAGATATTTACATTAATCCTCACCATACTCATGTTTACATAGGTAAATGAGACTCCGACTTCGACTAGGAATGGTGAGGCCGATGGCGAGCAAAGCTTGGTTATATCTTCGCCTCGCCAAATTGTTCAGATTGAGGAGCCTCCTATCCAGGTCTCAACCCCTCAACCTTTGAAGACAACCTTGACCATCCCTTCACTAGCAGAAGCTACCAACCCCCAGAAGAGAACTCCCCGGAGTAAGAGAAGCCTGGAGTTATATGCAACAGTTGGGGAGAGAAGACCATACAGATGCAAGTGTGACCTCCAGGATCCAGAACGCCCTCCAGACCCTTCAAGTTCAGGTTGATCCCCTACCCGCCACAGCTCAAGTCAGAGTGAAAGAAATCCTGGCGGATCTTCAAAAGCTTATAGCATCGCTCCGACAAAATGTAGTTGAACTTCCAAATTGGGAAGCCGAGACTAAAGGCAACACTGTAGCTTTCACAAGTACCATGAACTCTTACTCTGCCCTCCCAACCGCTGTCAATAAAAAAGATGAGGATGAGATCAAGCGCCTAGAAAGAGACAAAGAGCTGCTTGATCGAAAGATAGCGATGGTTAGAGAGAGACAACAAGAACGTCTCAATCATGCAAACGAAAAAAGGGTTCTCCTGGCTACCCTTCGGGCTGACACTGAGCAAAGTCAAGCTGAAGAAGAAAGGGTCTGAAACCTTATTGAGCATCTGAAAGCTAGGATAGGAAGGCTAGGAATGGAATTGTATGAACTTAAAACCATGCCCCCCACGTAAAATGGGCTTTAAGTAATCTTTATTATATTTTCAAAAACTCGGCCTATCACCCTTGGGACATGAATCAGCCCAAAGCTTCAATTGAGTTTAATCCGGCCCAAGAATCTCTTTTCAAACCGCTCCATCATTCAATCAAATCAATGCCGATTAATGACCATTGATAACCCATGTCAATTCCAAGGATTCGAAAAGATTTGAAATTCAAAGCTCTTGACCAGTCTTAACCCTAAACGGTTGAAGGTGACGACTTTATCATAATATTCGGCTGATCGGGTGAAAACCCTAATCAATCCCAGCCGTTAGATTTCTTACCAAATCCTCTATGCATAGAAACCCCTTATGCTCAGGATTGATCATCCATTCAGTTTTTACTATTCTTTCCTCTTGTTTCACCACCAAGCCCTTATGACTTCCACAATCCTTCCCTCCGGATTACACAGAGATGTTCTTATGAACATCCTAAGTCGTGTAATCCGGTATTATGCCTCTAGACAACATGATTTGAAAAGGGTTAGCCAGAGTTTGGGCAAATCCCACATGTTCTCTGTTGGTATATAAACCCGGCAAGCGACCTAGGTGTCACCTGTCAGCCATGTGGCTCCATTCCAATTTTTGTACATCAGCATTGGAGGACAGAAAGCGAGCAACCTTTGGTTGGCATCTCCAACTCTGTTAGGGCTGGCTACTTCTGGGACCTAGCGGATGGTGGCCCTTGCCTTATTAGTCTTCGAAAATGCTCAGAAGGTATCCTATCTGGACGTGGCCAATTTGAAAATTGTGGATGAGGATGTGGACTTTGAGATCAAAAAGACAAGGGGGCCTCGAGCAAAGACGAAATGAGGGGCTTCATCCAACATCAAACTTAAGAAACTTGTGAAGCCTCTCATTTCGACCGATCAAAAGTTCTTTAGTATAGGCGTGGTTTTAGAGCTAAGTACTCTTTGTATTGTGATTTCTTCGCCTTGTAAAGATTTGATCGCAACGTCAAGAAATAAAAGTTCAGAAATTTTCAGAAAAACATATTTATTGTTTTCCTCTTAATTTGAATTGTATTACATGCAAATTTAGAACAAAATGTGTTGAGGACCACATACATTGATCCTAAAAAGTATGGGGTGCCCATTTCTGGCGGACGCAAGCACAAGTCTTCTGATATTGCCCCATGTTGCCCCCCTAGTTTCCCTAGGCTGAAGCGAGAATGGGAGCCAAAGTCAAGGAAACTAAGGAAAGATGCCCCCCGGGTGAGCAATGAATATTACTTACTGGACCGGCAAAACGACGACACAGATTGCCCCCCAGTTTCAACCATGGCGAGCGGTTCTTCATATTCCTAAACACTTGGAAAATATTTCTTGAGATGGCGTCCGTTAATAGGATTTTTGTGAACCTCACCATCAATATCCCTGAGTTGATAAGCGCCCTTGCCAACAATCTGGTCAATGACAAAGGGTACCTCCCATTTGGGAGACCACTTACCACGACCCATATCGCGTTCACCAAAAGGAAGTATAACTTTCCAGATCAGGTCGCCCTCGCCATAAGATTTTCCTTTGGTCCGTTTATCATAAGCCTTGGCAACCTTCTTCTTTTCCATGACTATGTGTCCCAAAGCCTCTAATCGTTTATCATCAAGATCTTCATGCTCCTGAAACAAAGCCTGGACATAATCATCACCAATTAACTAATGCTGCTCGCGAACGCGCAGTGACTGCACATTGATATCAAAAGGCAAGACTACGTCATTGCCATACATCAAGGCATATGGAGTAGTCCCGGTAGGGGTTCGTTTAGAAGTTCGATATGCCCATAGTGTGTTATTTAAATCAGTATGCCATGTTCTCGTGTTATCTTCCAACATCCGCTTAATGATGGAAATAATGATCTTGTTGCTGGCCTCGGCCTGGCCGTTGGATTGAGCATAGTATGGAGAGGAGTGCAGAAATTGAGCACCATAATCCTGAAGAAATTCTTGAGTCTTCTCTGCCATAAATGCTGCCCCCCTGTCCGCCACGATACACTCCGGAATACCATATCTATAGATAATATTCTGAAAAATAAAGCGAATGACCGTATCAGCGTCACAATTTCAGACATGTATTGCTTCAACCCATTTAGTGAAGAAGTCTGTACCAATTAACAGGTACTTATGCTAGAGAGACGAGTTAGGGTGAATTTCTCTAACAAAGTCGAGTACCCAACCTTTGGCTAGCCAAGGCTTGATAATAGGTTGCATGGGAATGTTGGGGATGCGTTGGACAAACCCATGAATTTGACAATCAATGCAACCTTGGGCGAAGCTGATACAGTCTTTGAGAATAGATGGACAATAGTATCCATATCGAGGGATAAGCCATCTCATCTTCGATCCGCTCTGATGCGAACCACAAACACCAAGGTGTACCTCTCGCATGAGCGGTTTGGCCTCCGCTCCGTAGACACACCTAAGATCAACCCCATCCTCACCCCGGCGAAGTAACTTGTCGCCCTTAAGCAAATAATTTGTAGCAAGGTACCGGATCGCCTTTCTGATGGTGCAGAGGGACTCTGTAGGTATTGGATGATTGGTTCCCGCCAATTCGTATCAATAGGTTCAACTGTGGCAACCAACCACTCGCCTCGCTGCTCTCGGCAAAGGATGGTAATGTCCTTCGTTCCACCTTCAAGATTCTCTCTTTGACTCCATTGGCTAAACTAATGCCGGTGGCCAATTGTGCCAACTCATTAGCTGCAAAATTCAGTTCACGAGGAACGTAATCGAGTACCACATCAGCGAATTGATCTAATAATTCTGATGCGTGTTCCCAGTAGTGTACCAAATGGAAAGAAAGACACTTATATTCCCCAGTAAGCTGTTTGATGATCAATAAAGAATCACCATAAACTTCAATCTCCTTAGCATCCATGTCCAACAACAGCTCCAGACCAATAATGAGTGCCTCATACTCTACCTGATTGTTTGTGCAATTCCATTCGAGTTGAAAAGAGTATGAGTGCCAGGTTCCAATTGGGCTTTGGATACAAATACCTGCACCCGCCAAGGTGTCAGTACTGCTACCGTCAAAGTATAGTAACCAAGGCTCGGTGCGGATCAGGTTGATAGATGGAACAAGATCTAGGATCGCCTCCTCGAGGGGATGATGGAACAAGAAATCAGCAACCGCCTGGCCTGCCATCGCCTTTAAAGAGGCGTATTTTAAAGAAAACTCGGATAAGGCCAAAATCCACTTGCCAATCCTACCTCTTAAGATAGGTCTAGTAAGCATATATTTCACCAAATCGGTTTGAGCCACCACAGTAGTAGTAAAGGACAACATGTAATGGCGGAGTTTGATACCGGCAAAGTATAATGCCAAGCATAATCGCTCTATTGGCGAGTACCTCGTTTCTGTGTCTAAAAGCGTCCTGCTAAGGTAAGAAACCGCATACTCGACTTTCTTCCCTTCGCTGGTTGTTTCATCCTGAGCTAGCAACCCTGCGATGGAGCTATTAGAAGCGGAAATATATAATTTAAGTGGGGTTCCTGGTTGTGGCGGACGTAATACTGGCGGACTCGCCAGATACTCCTTAATTTTATCAAACGCTGCTTGATGTTCAGGACCCCACTTGAAGTCTTCTCCCTTCTTGAGCTTCAAAAGAGATGAAAAAGGAGCAATCTTGCCAGCTGAGTTGGATATGAAACGTCTGAGGAAATTGATCTTACCCAACAAACTTTGAAGTTCTTTCTTATTTTGTGGTGCCGGAGCATCCAAAACAGCCTGTGCTTTATCTTCAGACACCTCGATGCCCCTTTCATGCACTATGAGCCCTAGGAAATCTCCTGCACGAACCGCAAAGATACACTTCGCTGGATTCATTTTGAGCTGGTGCCTCCTCATTTTAGTGAAGACATCTCGAAGGTGGGTGATATGATCTGTCTTATGCTTAGACTTGACCACCACGTCATCAATGTATACTTCCAAAATACCCCCCAGGATATCATGGAAAATTAGATTCATAGCACGGTGATATGTCGCCCCTGCATTTGTTAAACCAAATGGCATGCTGAGATACTCAAAAGCTCCTGTAAAGCCTGGACAACGAAAGGCAATCTTATGGATGTCGGGCTCATAAATTGGGATTTGATGATAGCCCGCCGTTCCATCCATAAAAGACAACATCTCGTGCCCAGCCACTGCATCCACCAGTACATCCGCGATATGCATAGGGTAGATATCCTTTGGCGAGGCAGCATTGAGATCCCTATAATCAACACAAACCCTAATCTTGCCATTCTTTTTCTTAACAGGGACCAGATTCGCCAGCCATTGTGTATATTGTGCTGGCCTGATAATTCGTGCATCAATGATGCTCTGAACCTCTTTCTTGACTGCTATCACAGTTTCCGCGTTCATCCGCCGCTGCTTCTGTCTAACTGGTCTAGATCCTTCTTTGATAGGTAAACGATGGCAGACCAACTCTTTTGAAAAGCCCGACATATCTTGATATTTTTCTACAAAGCAGTCCTTAAATTCTTGCAGCAACTCAATCAATTGCTGCCTCAATTCTGGTTCTAGGTACTGACTAATCCCCACTTCCATAGGCTTGTCCGCCGTGCCTAGGTTAACGTTTTCTACCGGATCACGTACCTTAGGTGGAGTGTCGTCTAACGCTGCCGGAGCTGGTTGTATTGCCTCCACCTCTCTTATAGTTACTGTCTCGTCTTCCTCGATACACTCAACTAGAGCGACCACATCCAAAGCTAACTGCTCCTCTCTAAAGATAGCCAAGGGCTGCATTAAAGAAGCAAAGGCCTTTGTTTCCTCAATGGTGAGGTTGTCACTCATTGATAACAGTTGGTTGGAAGTCGATGGAAACTAGCCTGGAAGTATTTAATTTGGCTTGAGTCAATCCCCACCGAGCGAGATCAGTTGAGGTCACCCCAAGTGGATGTCCTTTATTATCTATCCCATCAACCCTGAGAGGTCTAATGGAACTATAGTAGTAGTCAGCCTCAAGCGAGCATGCTGCTACTGAATAGGGGCGTTCATTCGCCCTGATCAGTACTGGACCATCAGAGTCGAGGTCCCACATGATCATCTCTTGATGTAATGAAGATGGAACGGAAAATGTCTTGTGGATCCAATCTAGCCCGAGGATCATACTATATGGAACAATAGTTTCCGTAACAAAGAGTCCGTGAAAAGTGTCAAAAGGTCCGAGCTTGACTTTAAGCATTACAATACCGCTGGTTGGGGTAATCGCGCTGGCAAAGCCTCTAACCTTCATCGTGGTTGTGATGATCCTCTCTTTAGGAATCTAGAGCTTCTCCAAATTATTGAGCGTGATAACGCTCACCGCCGCCCCTGTGTCGACGAGAATTTTATTAACCGGGAAGCCTGCCACTTCTGCCGAAACATAAAGAGGTTTGAGATGCTGAGACATGGTGAACGTACGCTTGGAGAACACCATGTGGAGCTTGTTTTGGTCCGTCAACCCCTTTCGAGGCTCGTGGGTGGATTGAGACCTATCTCCGTCCAAGATCACTATTGCCTCCTCCTGAGGCTCTTGTATGTGGCAAATTGGCGTGTCCCCCGCCTCCTCTTGGATGAATTGAGACGTAGGCATTGGCGTTGGTAGAGCATAAGAAGAAGATAGGATAAAGGCCATATTACAATCCAAAATATTTTCATCTTCATCTAAAAAATCCTCATCATCCTCCAAAATCTCATCATCCGCTCCTGGTAACTCTCCGTCCGCCACTGGGTCCGAAGGCTGGGAAGTAGATGCGCCCTCCGCTTTCTTGAAGGGGGCCCAGTACCAAGCCTTTGTGCCACGTACTGGGGTAAAGACATACCAAGAGGAAGATCCGAAGACCTCGAGCGAGTTAAGATGGCGACAGGCTTGGCTGGCTCTGTCCCTGTTTGTTTAGATTCCTTGGCAACTGCCTTTGCCTCAGGAAACCTCTATCGCGCTCGTCACAGTAATAGCGCTTTTCGTGGTAGTAGCGCTCGTCTCCTTGGGTTTCCACCTTAAGGTAGTGGAATCTTTCTTTCCTTTTGTCTCCGGCTGGTGCGACATGATAGACTGAACAGGAGCTCGTTCCGGAGAGTATACTACCTTCCGCCGTGGTGCGTTCCTGGGTGCACCCTCTACTCGAGCTGGCTTCAAAAGCCTCTCGTGAACACTCTTTCTCTGAGGTGGGGAAACCTCCCTGTTTTGTATTTGCCGGGAATCGACATATGTCTTAGCCTTATATCATTTGTAAGTGTCCCGAATGTGTTCAACCGGCATTGACAGTGCTTCCGGGGTTAACTTACCCTTGTCCAAAGAATCCAGAGTGCGCTTTGCTTTGCTTTGCCGTACTGCTTCTTCATATTCCTAGTCAGAGCGGGAAGTACCTCTATAGCCTTACCATTCTGTTGTCGATACCACCTATCAGGTTTGAGTTCTGATCTTAATGCCGGTGGAATGTACGGCTAGGCAGTAAAATCTGATCCTGGTTCTTTGGAAGGACCACAAGTGGGTACAAGATTAGTTCTACAAGATCCTGGATCTTGCCAAGACCTTACCTTGCTGGCATAAGTCTTTTGCGCTTTATGATGGTATTTCGTCCGCTTGTGATCACTAAATTTTGATCGCTCAGGCGCTGGATGAGTGTGTTGGGCCTCTTCCAGGGCCTTTTGTGTTGCCTCCTTGAGTGCCATCGTCAGTTCCTCACGTGTAATGGGTACATGACATCCTACTTTACAATTAAGACATAACTGAGATCGTGGCACTAGCACCATCTCATCCTAGCCTGGCGGATTCGCCTCACTGTTGGTTCGCTGCGCTCTGTTCGATTTATCCTCCTTGATGGTATTGACACAAAATTGAGGGGTTGAGACCACCGCTTCTGTAGCAAACCTCAAGGTTCCATCATCCAACCATTCTTGGATTTGATCCTTCAACTCTATGCACCCGGAAGTGCCATGACTGTCAGAATGATGAAAAGTACAACAGGGTCCGCCACATATTATCTCTTGTTGTGGCAGGCAGATGTGATCAGGAGTCGTCATCCCTTCCTGGACCAAAAGTTCCCAGATCTCTGATGCCTTATGTGCATCATACGTATAATTTGCAAACCTAGATTCATGTTTGCAAGCCTCTAATTCCAGGCACAGGTTGGGAACCAAAGTCACCATATTCACACCCGGGAATGGCCTAGTCTCTGTCCAAGTGGGCTCCTTGGCAACCTCCATCCTCATGACACCATCGTTAATCCATGTTTGGATTTGACCTTTAAGCTTCACACAGTCTTTAGTGTAATGGTTGGTCATGTTGTGAAAGCTACAATATTTTTTACCCGCCATGTAGTCTGACTTAGGAATGAAACCTCCCTCATGTTGGAGCCGCCCTTGCTTAAACAACTCAAGTAAGATCTCCGGAGCTTGATGAGCATTATATGTATACTTCTCAAAGGAAGATTTAGTTGGCAGAGAAGTCGTGATCTTGATAGGCTCCTTGATCAATCTGGCGTTTTTCGATTGTAATGGCTGGCGACCAACCACCTCAACAACCGCTACCTCTTCTTCTTCATCATCTTCCACCCAAGTTATGGTTGGAGATGACTCAGCTTGTATAGTCGCCACTGTCTTGGAAATGGGACGGATGCCCGTCTTAGGTTTCAAGGTACCTGGATGATAAGATAATGGGACACCTTTCTGCATTTCTCTCTGATTCCTCACTCGGTCAACAAAATATTGCTGTTTGGCTAACCTATTAGTCAAGTCAGCCATATTAGCAACATAAACTTGTTGGAAGTGAGCTTGGACCTCCTCATTGAGTCCTGCAATCACCATATCTACAATGGTTTCCTCCGAAAGCCAATCTTTGCATTTGGCTAACTGCAGCTTGAAACTCTTCAAATAAGCCATGGCGGACTCATCAGGTTGTTATATGGTTTCAGCTAGGACCCTTACAGTGACCTTAGCTTCGACAACCCCAAACATGGTCCTGAAGAGAATCTCCATGGTCCTCCAATCCGGAACTGATCTTGGTGCCAAATCCTTATACCAGGCTAATGCCGATCTAGTTAGCGAAGTTCCAAACATCCGCAGCTTGAGTATGGCGCTCTGAGCATAAGGGCCACAATCGTTATTGAAGCGTGTAATATGAGTCTCAGCATCTTCCGAGGCTTCGCCCGAGAACTGGGTGAAGCGAACATGTTTGAAGTTGTTTGGCCATGGGAGAGCATTCACCTCTCGAGGAAGTGGATTAGCATATGTTCTATTAGCGTCTGGTAAGCATTTGGCCCTTGCCTCCATCTGGCTCCTCGTCCTCTTCGTCAGATGGAGGATTATCTACCCGTCCACCTTTCTTCTGTCGTCTCAAAGATCCAGAAACATTAAGCCCTTTATTACGTGGCTTTGACGCTCTGGAAGGAATCTGCTCTACGGTTCTTCCCACCTTCAAAGGTGGAGTTGGCGCCGCAGTTTCCAGGGCTTCAAGATCCAACTTTCGTTGGAACAACAATGAGAACTGTGCGATGGTGGCCGATGCCTTATTTAACTATTCTTGCTGCTTCTTCACCTGCGCGCTGAATTCTTGTTGTTGTTCCTTTACTTGCGCACTGAATTCTGCTTGCATTTCCCTCATCTGTGCATTGAGGTTCTTGGCATAAGTTGCAACATGATTGGTAGTCTTCTTCTACTCATTTGCCAACTAATTAAGGCTAGAGAGATGTCCGATTTGCTCAGTCTTCAGCTCCTTTAGAGTCGCTTCAAGCCTGTGAAGAACCTCATCTGTCGATGCTGATTTGGTCAACACCATGTCCAAAGAGTCCATCAACTCTTTAGGAGATGGCTCATCAAGATTCGGGATGTTGTTCCCTGCAGAAATCTCTGGAACCCCCGAAGCATCAGCCGCTTCATTATCCAAGATGTTGTTAGCATGTTGCTGAGCACCGACACCTATTGGGTTCTCGACATACTCCTCCCCACCACCGAGGACCTCTGTCAGATCCTTAACAATGGGCATGCTGTCCCCGAACTTGAGGCGTAGCTCTGCCTCGAACAAACCTCGACATGCAGCTGAGTTGTGTTGTTTGTACAACTAATGTTCTGGTTTGTTGCACGGAGGCATGGTTCGCTTATATATATTAGGTTCCACCATCTTGACACTTGTCCCACTGGGCATGCCAAAATGTTCGCGTCGGATTTCGCACCTGACGAACAGTCAACACGTGGGGTTGGCGGACGTAGATTTCAGTCCTTTAGCGATGTGCGCGAGCGTGCCAGTACTTTTGGGTTAAGTACAACCTCGGTGCGGACGACGTCTGGCGAGCGGATGACCTCTGGCGAGCGGATGACTTCTGGATCAAGCGGCTGTTACGCGGGCGTTGACTAGGCCGGCGTAAAGGGCTCGAACAAGACCTAATAGACTTTACTAGGATTTTCCTCCCAACCTATTGCAGATTGAGAAATCTTACTTCGATCCTGGGATGCAAAGCAGAGCTTTAATCAAGACCGCGGAAAGGGTTTGCTTCCAACCTATTGCAAATTGGGTTTGGGTTTGTTACCGGGGTAACGACTCGATTTACCACAAGGTGTGACGACTAGACACGATAAGTCTTAGCGATGCTTCGACACGAATGCAAGGCACTTTCGACAACCGCGGCGGGGTTGGAACGGTGGTTGTTTGCAGTTTGTGGAGGCAGTTTGCGTAAGATTGCTCCGGAGAGGCTTTGCAAGATTTGCGAAGCGCAAAATCTTGTGTGTTTGTAAGATGGTTGAGAAGCCTTTCTACGTTGTCCAAGAGTTCTTCATATAGAGAATCTAAACCCCCAATACTTGCATATCAAGCATAATGGATTCTGAGATTGAGTAGGATTTGATTACCTTAAACCACCTCTAATTCGGATTCCTAGAAGGAACTCCAAATCTATTCCTAAAAGAAATACAATCTAGAAAATATCAGATTATTCAATAATGAACAACCTCTTGAGTCTCGAATAATAATCTCAGCTAAATGTCAAATTGGGCCCAAACACTATGCCTACCCCAGAAAGGAAATACAAGCTGATTTATGAAATGAGATCAACAAATTAAATCTAGAACCAAATCAAGGTTGGATTTTGATGGGTGATTTTAATATAATCACTTCTATGAATGAAAAATTGGGTGGAACTCAGAATACTACTCAATTCATGTTGAACCTTTTGTGATTTCATTAGTAATGAAAATTTATTATCTCTTAGAGCTTATGGTTTGCCTTATACTTAGATTAATAAACAGCATGTTGATTCTATCATTTTTGAAAGACTTTTTTTTTGTTAAATCGAAAATCCTCAACTTTTATTCAGCAAACAGTATAAGAATAACACACCCAACGGCACCGACCAATAAGAGCTATTCCTTATGACACACCAACCTAAAAACTAGACTGTACCATGTCACAAATACACCCACCTTTTCATAAGGAACTGAAGCACAAAATCAGTGTTTGTAGATATTTAGAAGAAAGATTAAAAAGACCAACCAAATACCCCAAACACCGTGACTAAATTCAAAAATTAGTCCAAACTAACAAAGAGATGAGAAGACTCCTCCCTCACTGGTTTGACTACCTCTAGAACATTCGGTACAGATGCAAAAAAATCTCGTTCCTGCCCTATACTGGCTCCTGGTTCCTCCATCATTAACTCTTGCACAGTACCCCTCCCCCGCAGCCTTAGACCAGTCACCACCGACACTGATCCCGAATGAAACCAGACGACAGTACCCTCAGTCCAGTTAAGAGCGTCACTGTGCACCTCCTCTGTTACTCTAGGTTTGCCGATCAACAACAAATGTCTTGAAGACTCTTCACCGCCGCTGCGTCCCCAATCACCAGATCAGCGAAAATACCAGCGACCAGGATCTCCGACCCCAGTAGCCACTTTCCAATAGTCCTCCACCGAAGGACAATGAATCTCAGCCAGCCCCCAACCAACACTGGCAGTAGCTTGGGAGAACAGCAAGAATAAACCTCCGTCGAAGCCGACTATCAATAGAGGTGATAGATCCAGCCTCCACCACAACCCCTCCTCAACCCCGTCATATCCACAAAGAGAGGAATCTGCCCAAACCGCCGAAGTCCCTCCTTTGCGCAGAGATACAGGACATGAAGCAGCCACGTCGCTGCTAGCACCCGGCCTAAATTGTCGACTCACCTTCGACCAATTGAGCCAGATCTTGTAGGCTCCATGTTCTGCCCATACAACCTTTCTTAGAGCTAATTGAGATAAACCCAAATCCAATCGTTCTACATCACCCACAGCCATTAAATCAAAGAATAAGATAAGAAAACAAAGAAAGGGTGCCCGGAGAGACATCCCCCATTTCCTTGCCGACCCGCTAAAGAGAGAAAAGGAAGAAAACCCATCCCTCCCAAACGGGAATTCACCGTAACCGATCATTTCCAAAGGTCGCCGCTGCCGCCTTGAAGTTTGGTCGTTTCTAACCCTAGCAGAGAGAGCAAGGGAGAAAACGATATTTTTTCAAAGTTATCACTATTCCTTTCTTTGTTTTTTTTTGAAAGACTTGATAAAGCTTGTGTTAATAGTCATCTTGTTAATTGCTACAATGATATGAAACTAGTGTTCAAGGAAGGTTAATTCCGTAACTTCCGTGGTGTGTCTTGTCCCAATAAGACTAGTAGTCTAGATACTTTATTAGATAGGGAATCCCTGATGACCAGGGATACTTAATGTAATGCCTATATAAATGCCTCCTTATCAATGAATAAAGACACAGTTTACTATCAATCTATTTCTCCTAGAACAAGTTATCAGCACGTTGCTCTAGCCTCCCGTCTAATAGCCCTAAAACCCTAAAACCCTGATTTCTGAATTTTTTTTTTCCGAAACCCTAATCCCGACCGTCGGCCGCCGATTCTTCCCTTCGGCACCGTCGGCCTCTTCTCAGCAGCACCTGCGCTGCCCGCCTGCCCCCCTCCCTTGCGTGCCATAACTTGCACGCATACCAGAAGATCAAGATTGCTCGCAAGCCAAGCAAGCGGCTTTTGAAGCCTAGTTCGTTGTTGAGAAGAAATCAAGAAGAATTGAAGAAAACAAGCTTCCCCAAGAGTCAAGTTTCGTTTGATCAAGCTTCTCTTGAAGAGGTAAATATTTTATAAACGTTCCCGCTTCTGAAATTTCAATGGTTGGGTTTTGTTTTTCTTCCGGGACCTTTCCATGTCCCTGCTACCTCATCCCGATTCTATCGCTTCTCGGGACGGCATACGGGGATTTAGTCACCCCGGTGCCAAAGTTTATTGGGGTAACTGTGATGTTACCGGCCACCGTTATGCTTGTGACTGTGATGTCACTGTGAACCATAACGTATTCTTTTTTAAAAGAAAACAAAGGGAAGATATCGATTGTGACTTGAAGTCACGTTAAGCATCGATTTATGTGACCATGATATATCTTGGCACTGTTCTAAAAGAACAATCAAACTTGATTAGTATTCAAATATACTAACGTCTCCCTGTTTGTGTTCTATAGATGGCTGACACACAGCGTCCAGAATTTGACATCTTGGATGTCCAAGGCAAGGAATACAAGAGGTGGGTCTCAGATGTTGAGAACACCTTCATTGGTAAAAGATTTACCACCACCATCAACCCTCCTGAGGATGAAAGCTTACAAGCTTCTCCTGAACAGAAAGCACAAGCCCTGATGTTTCTCAGGCGCCATATCCATCCAATGCTCAAGAAGCAATACCTGAGGAAAACCGATCTCAAAGAGCTATGGGATATCCTCAAGGACCACTTCGACAATGTGCACGACGCACAACTCCCAGACCTCATGTCCGATTGGGAGCAAATCCGCTTATTGGATTTTGATTCTGTCCAGGAATATCATCAGACTATGCTAAACTTGCAATCTGATTTGAGCTTTTGTGGGGTCGAAAAGACCGATGACGATATGATGGAGAAGACTTTCGCGACGTTCCCAGAATCTGCGTCCATGTTGTCACATCAGTACCGCGATCTCCGTGAGAAAGGCACTATCAAAACCTTCAGTGATTTGATGAATGTGCTTCAAAGAAAGGAGAGGTACCATGAGTTGATTCTTACTACCAATAAGAGGCCTCGATGACCGAAATTCATTGCGGAATCTCATCAAGTCCGTGGTAAAGCTTTTAAGCAAAAGCATCAACCTCATGAACGTCAAGCACCACCACCACGTACGTCAAGAGCAACACATGGCGGACGAGGAGGGAGAAGAGGCGTCGGCCGTGGCCGACAGCTTTCTTGGAAAAGGGATGGTGGCGGCGCCGCCGCTCCCAGAGGGACGAACAGTTTTGGTTCTAGTCCCAGGCGTGGTGGCCATACGGCGAACAATGCTTCGGCTCCTTGCTTCAAATGTGGCTCTAAGAATCATCTTCAACGCGATTGCACAGCAAGTAGAGAGATTCAAGCCGCTTACAGGAAACACAAACAATACATAGAACAAGAAACACACTATGTAGGAGACTTTGAGGAAGAAGAATACAATGAGGAAGATACGAACTTCGCCATCGATGACTTCCAACCTACCAAGAAACGTAGGACTCAGGAGTATGATACTCCGGCTTATGAATAAGTATTTGACTTAGGTCATGAGATACATGTTCAAGTTTGATTTTGATTGTTATTTTGACATAATATAGTCAATAAATCACGACTTTGTTCGATAAATCGTTCTATTTAGAACAACCTTGATGTACTTTTGAGTTGTCATCAATAAAATCTCTCTTATTCTACGAATGATTTGAGATTTTTACATCCCTATGAAAGCAAAATTGGTTCAATGCGTCCAATTCTCAATGGCATAATTATTTTGAGTTCACCACAATTCTGGTGATGTTAACTCATATCCGAAATAAGATCACAAAGACAAAACGAGAGACTCGCGATCCGCCAACTTGGCTGCGATCCGCCAGGCCTCGCTCGCCATGGCTATTCGCCAACTTGGCCGCGATCCGCCAGGCCTCGCTCGCCATGGCTATTCGCCAACTTGGCCGCGATCCGCGATCCGCCAACTTGGCTGCGATCCGCCATGCCTCGCTCGCCATGGCCACTTAGCCGCTTGGCCGAGACTCTCCAAGCCTCGCTCGCCAATGCCACTAAGCGCTTGGCCGCGACTCGCTAGGCCTCACTCGCCATGGCCACTCGCCAGCTTGGCTCAGCACCGAATCCGGTTTTTGAAACCAACAATCGATAGCCTATCGAACAAATGCAACTTTTGCATCAATGGCTCGGCAACGACGTGTCTTCGGACTCGCCATACTTCAGATTTAGCTCAACCGTCGCATTGCATTGCCTCAATGCCTGACCGACCCTCACCACTCGCCTTGCCTCGGCTCGGCCTCAGGGTAGCTTCGGCCTTACCACAGCTTCGGCTTTGGCTTGGCCTCGGCCTTGGCTCGGCCACGCCACCTACGACGGTGTCCGGTCTCAATCTCTGACCTAGGCCATGTTAAATGTTGGTATTCGGTGATTAAAATGAGGCTTATCTCTTTCTCTCAAGTTATGTCGTTGCCATGGCTATGTTATTGGCCCTAATGCACTTCATTTTGTGATGATATATTGCTTCAGTACACTTACTTTAAAGTGTTCGCCAAAGTCTAAAGTAGACTATTGATTCAATTTACATTGTTTTTGTAGATGTCTCAAGGCGAGATTGAGTGTTTGTTGGATTGTGCAACAACTCACACGATTCTGAGAAATCGGCAATTGTTTTCGGATTTTTCGCCAAGAGAATCGTCGTTATCTACGATGACAGGAACTGGACCCGTAATTAAGGGTCGTGGCACTGCTCAATTCTTATTGCCAAATGGCACTGAAATGAGGACGCCCTATATGCGTCTAAGGCGCCAAGAACCTTGCTAGCTTTCAAGGATGTGCGTGACAACGACTATCACCTCAACACTTATGTTGAAGATGGAACTGAATATCTGTTGATCACCTCCACTCAATCTATGCGCACTCGCATTGTGGAGAAGTGTAAGCGAGTTCGAAATGGCATGTATTTCACAACCATTCGAGCCAACGAATCTCATGTTGTTATATTATGTGATTCTGATGCTTATAAGCTTTGGCATGATAGACTCGGTCATCCGGGTCGTGATCTGATGATCCATATTTTGAAATGCTCCCACGGCATCTATTTTTCCGATCACAAAAGCATAGAGGGCGCCTCGGCCTCGGTTTGGCCGCCATGCCGTCGACAGCCGCCTCTCGGCTCCAAGGAGAGGTTCGGCCTCCTCCTGCTTCTCATGCTTCTGTAGCGATGTCTAATGCTCATCGTTCGTTTTGCAAAGCTTGTTCACTAGCAAAACTTCAGGCAAGACCATCTTTTGCTATTGATAATAAACAGAATATTCCATTCCTACAACGAATACAAGGTGATATTTGTGGACCTATAACACCAGAATGCGGACCATTTAGATATTTCATGGTTCTGGTTGATGCGTCAACGCGTTGGTCACACGTAGCGTTGTTGTCCACGAGGAATGCTGCATTTGCTAAACTCCTAGCTCAGATCATTAAGCTTCGGGCTCACCACCCGGACAATCCGATTAAGTCAATCAGACTGGATAATGCTGGAGAGTTTACATCAAAGTGTTTTGATGACTATTGCATGTCAGTTGGGAAGTTGAACATCCCGTGCCCCACGTTCATTCTCAGAACGGTCTTGTAGAAGCAGCCATTAAGAGACTACAGCTTGTAGCTAGGTCTCTTGTCATGGCCACAAACTTGCCAGTTTCGGCATGGGGATATGCAATATTACATGCAGCTATGCTTATTCGTCTACGACCCACAGATAGCCAACCATTTAGTGCGTACCAGTTGGTAACTGGTTACGAGCCTGATATTTCGCATCTGTGTACTTTTGGTTGTGCCGTATATGTGCCTATCACGCCTCCACTGCGTACCAAGATGGGTCCACAACGACGATTAGCTATTTATGTTGGATATGAAGCACCAACAATTGTCCGCTACATAGAACCTATGACAGGTGATCTGTTTACTGCAAGATTTGCAGATTGTCACTTTAATGAGACATCCTTCCCGCCGTTAGGGGGAGATGGGGCCGCATCCGTCCCTAGTGAACGTCAGGAATTGACGTGGTTCTCTCCCACTATGTCTCATTATGATCCCCGTACGTCTCAGTGTGAGACCGAAATACAACGCATATTGGAACTACAAAAGGTAGCGGATTCGATGCCCGACTCCTTTACTGATATTGCGAAAGTGACAAGATCAACCATACCTGCTGCGAATGTACCTGGAAGGCTCAACATTCCTCGCCATGCGCGAGCACGCGCCGCCGGTCTCGGACCCGCAGCCCTAGGCTCGGCACCTCCAAGTGGAGGGCCGGCGTCGACTTCGGATCCTCCTAGAAAGAGGGGGAGACCAATCGGTTCCAAGGACAATGTACCTAGAAAGAGGGCATGTGTCCAGGCACAAAGCGATCCGTTCATCATCGATACTGTGACGCCGTCACACGAGATTGTCTCCGACTATACCTATGTCCAAGAATCAACTCTGAATCATCTGAGGGACGCCTCAGACTCACTGTTGATGTTGGAGAACAAGGAAATCTCACTAAACTACTTATGCATGCACAATCTTATGGAAAGGAATTCCATGTATATCAATGATGCATTCGCCTACGCCGTTGCTCAAGAAGTCATTGACGACGACGATATGGAATCCCGCACTGTTGATGAGTGTCAACGTAGGGCGGATTGGCCGAAGTGGGAAGAAGCAATCCAGGCTGAACTAGACTCTCTAAAGAAAAGGCAAGTATTCGGACCGGTTGTGCCTACACCGCCGAACGTGAAGCCTGTTGGACATAAATGGGTCTTTGTCAGAAAGCGCAATGAGAATGGTGAAGTCCAGCGATATAAAGCTCGACTCGTGGCGCAAGGTTTTTCTCAACGCCCTGGAATTGATTATGAGGAGACGTATTCTCCTGTCATGGATACTATTACCTTCCCATACTTAATCAGTTTGGTAGTCTCAGAGAGACTCAATATGCAGCTTATGGATGTTGTAACAGCGTATCTTTATGGGGATCTAGATACGAAGATGTACATGAAAGTGCCAGAAGGACTTTCGCTACCCAAGTCAAGTGAGCAAAAACCACGAAGTTCATTTGCTATCAGGTTGAGACGATCTCTATATGGACTCCGACAATCTGGTAGGATGTGGTACACACGGTTAAGTGATTACTTGATTGGGAAAGGATACAAGAATGATGAGTTGTGCCCTTGTGTGTTCATAAAGAGAACAAGTTCAGGATTTGCCATTATAGCCGTCTATGTTGATGATATGAACATCATTGGAACTCTAAATGAGATCAATGAGACCGCTAGCTACTTGAAATCCGAATTCGAGATGAAAGATCTGGGAAGGACTCGGTTTTGCCTAGGCTTAGAACTAGAGCACCGAAGTGGTGGAATCTTTATACACCAATCTGCATATGTCCGAAAGATGCTCAGGCGATTTAACATGGACAAAGTTATGCATCCTACAGGCACTCCCATGGTCGTTAGAAGTCTGGATATCAACAAAGATCACTTTCGTCCGAAAGAAGATGACGAAGAGGTCTTGGGAGCTGAATATCCATATCTTAGTGCAATTGGAGCTTTGTTATACTTAGCTCAGTGTACTAGACCAGACATTGCTTTCTCAGTGAACTTGTTAGCTAGATTTAGCTCTGCGCCAACACAACGTCATTGGGTTGGAATCAAGAACATCTTTCGATACCTTAAAGGAACCCTTGACATGGGCTTGTACTATCGATACACTCATCAGGATTCGACACCTAGTCGATCTCTTGCATCCAACAGCACAAACCGTGGCTCGGATCGCCACCGGTCATCCACCAAGACTGGCTTTGGCTCAGCCATCCGCCATCCTGCAGCCATATCCGCCAACATACCCGGACCCGAGGATGCTAAGTCGTAGTCCCGATACGGCTTTGGCGATACCCCCTCCTACTCAAATACACCAAATGATGTAATGGTAGGATTTGCTGATGCTGGATATTTGTCAGATCCACACAAAGGATGTTCCCAAACCGGTTATGTTTTTACCATTGGGAATACGGCGATATCTTGGAGATCAACCAAGCAAACCCTTGTTGCTACCTCCTCGAACCATGCTGAGATTATTGCACTACATGAAGCAGTCAAAGAATGTGTTTGGCTTCGCTCAGTTATATCTCACATTCGAGAGTCTAGTGGACTTGAGTCTACTACGATGGGACCAACTTGCATATTTGAAGATAATGCAGCATGCATTGAGCAGATGAAGTTGGGATACATCAAGGGTGACAATACTAAACACATTTCGCCTAAGTTCTTCTACAATCAGCAGCAGCAAGAGACTTTGAATATCCAAGTGAAGCAAGTCAGCTCAGAAGATAATGCAGCTGATCTGTTCACCAAGTCTCTACCCAAATCTACATTTGTGAAGCATGTAAAGCGCATTGGTATGTGTCGCTTATCCGAACTCAAAGACTGACTGACTATCAGGGGGAGTTCTCATCTAGACTTCAGGGGGAGTCTAGTCATGCATGTCTCACATACTTGTAGTTGGTGCGTTGTACTCTTTTCCCTTAGACCATGCTTTTATTTTTGCCCAAGAGGTTTTTGTTTGCTGGCAAAGGTTTTAACGAGGCAACAGTTCATGCACCATTGAGGACGCGACACAAGGGGGAGTGTTCAAGGAAGGTTAATTCCGTAACTTCCGTGGTGTGTCTTGTCCCAATAAGACTAGTAGTCTAGATACTTTATTAGATAGAGAATTCCTGATGACCAGGGATACTTGATGTAATGCCTATATAAAGGCCTCCTTATCAATGAATAAAGACACAGTTTACTATCAATCTATTTCTCCTAGAACAACTAGAAAATTTTGCCTATTATAGGCTCGATTTAGGGCTATATTTATGTCTCTTTTGAGAAAGAAGGACTAAAACCTTTAAGTTTGAAGCATTTGGCTTTCACACGAAGGTTTAAAACTTTAGTTAAGAATTATTGGAATCAAGTTCTTGATAATAACCGTTTACATAATTTTTGTTAGCATTACAAGCTAATTTGCAGTGCAACCTAAAAGCTAGAACAAAAAAATTTATGGGAACATGTCTAGAAGGTTGGAGGATTTAAATTAAAGGAGTGACATTATTCAACAACAATTGATGTCTTCTCCAATGTCTACCTTTCTCAAAAAAACATGATTCACAAATCAGAAAGGAGTTGTCAAAACTCTATTGTGATGAAGAGGTTTTTGAGGCTCAGAAAGCTAAGGCCAATTGGCTCAAGCTAGGAGATAAAAACACAGATTATTATCAAGCGCGCTCAAGCCAATGTGAGAAGAAAGAACAATGCTATTACTAGATTACCAGACGAGAGTGGTGACTGGATTACTTTAGAAAGTGACATTACTGAAGTGTTAGTACATAATTTTAATAGCGAGTTTAAATTTACACTAAATTTTACATTATACACTCCTTTTATTGATTTGACTAAATTACCCCTGTTATTTGAGACCACCATTTCTCAGCCGAGATTATCTCTAACGTCATGGCCTCTACCTCCGGAGGCGAGAACCAGTTGAAGACCAAAACGGTGGAAATACGGAGGCGTTCCATGGTCGGAGTCAACGTGGGGATGGGCAGTGAGAATTCAGGTGTCTTAGTGGTTGCCTAGTCCAGTTAACCACAAACACAGTCAACCATAAGCAAACCAGAAACTGCTACCACCCAACCCCTACGATCCAAAACCTTAAATACGAAACGAAACCACATATAATTCTTTCATAGGTTTTGGTAAACATGGGCTATGGCAAATTATCAAGATGTCAAGTAAGATTAATTGAGCCTTAGAATTATAATCTCAGATTCACAATCAGTTACGGCTAGCTATAAGCTAAAAAAGAACTTCAGTTGTAGAAAAAAGAGTAGCAGTTGAATAATTTGAAAGTTTCAATCGTGAACTATGGTTTACCTGTTTAGAATTATAACTCCTACTCTGTATTTGAACAAAGTATGATTAAGATCAAACTTGTGTGATCATATCAAATTGCTGTAACAATTGAAGTTAAAGAACAATAGATGAACTTGAACAAGCTAAATTTATGCAGCCTTTTTTATCAATCTAGAATTCTTGACATTTACAACAGCAAACACTTCCATTTTATAAGGTACAAAACAATCTACAAAATGTCTTAATAACAAGATAATTTAGTTTAAGACTTCACCAAATATCTAGCTGAAAATTTTGAGTGGAGCTACAGTGAAGCAGCTGTTGGAAAGCATATCAGCTTTCCAGGCAGTTTCCTAGTCCAATGCAGGAAAAGCATTAACTTCAACACTCCATCTTAATGCTTTGTCTTATCATTCCAAGCAGGCCTCTGAGGTATTCAAACCTCTCTCTAGGCAGAGTTTTGGTGAAGATATCAGCAACTTGGCCATCTGTATTGCAGTATACCAAATCAATCTCTTTCTCTTCAACTGCATTCCTGATGTAATGAAACTTCAAGGCTATGTGGTTGGCCCTATTGTGATAGACAAGGTTCCTACTCATTGCAATTGCAGACTTGTTATCACTGAGAATGGTGGTTACTGTTCCATTTTTCTCACCAAAGTCTTCAATGACTCTTTTGAGCCATATTGCTTATGAAGTGGCTATTGAAGCTACTACATACTCAGCTTCTGCTGTGGACAATGCCACTGATTTTTGTTTCTTTGAAGCCCAAGAGAATACTCCAGTTCCTAGTGTGAAAGTATATCCAGATGTGCTCTTTAAGTCATCAACACTCCCTCCCCAATCACTATCACAGAAACCAAACAGTTTTGGTTCCACATTCCTCTCATACAAAATTTCAAAGTCCATAGTTCCTTGTATGTATCTCAGGATTCTCTTTGCAGCTCCATAGTGTAGCTTGGTAGGATTGTGCATGAATCTGGACATCAAGCCTGCTGCAAACATAATGTATGGTCTTGTTACAGTCAAGTATAACAAGCTTCCCACTAAGCTTCTGTATAAGCTCTCATCAGCAGAACCACTTCCATCTTCCTTAGAGAATGTTTCACTGACTACTAGAGGTATTGCAACTGGATTGCAGTCTAGCATTTTGAACTTCTCCAGGATAGTCTTTGCATATTTCTTCTGAGTAATGAAGATTCCCTCCACTGCTTGAATTATTTCAATTCCCATAATATAATGCAGTATTCCCAAATCACTCATTTCATATTTCATCATCATATCAGACTTGAAATTTGAAATCATTTTATCACAGCTTCCAGTAAATACCAGATGATCAACATATATGGAGACAATAAGGATGTTTGATTTACCTTCAGTCTTTGTGTAGAGGGCAAATTCATTTTCACTTCTCTGATAACCCCTCTGAGTGAAATAAGAATCAATGTCACTGTACCAAGCTCTTGGGGCTTGCTTCAGGCTCTATAGAGTTTTCTTCAGCTTGTAAACTTTCTGCTTCTTGCCCTTCATGATGAAACCTTGTGGTTGTTCCACAAATACTTCTTCTTTCAACACTCCATTTAGAAATGCAGACTTGACATCAAGCTGGTGTAGATACTAGCCTTTTTGTGCAGCAATTGAAATCAGACCTCTTATGGTCTCATGTCTTGCCACAGGTGCAAAAGTTTCATTAAAATCAACTCCAGAAATCTGTGAGTATCCTTTTTGTGCCACCAATCTTGCTTTGTTTTTTTTTTGCACAGAACCATCTGCATTCAGCTTGGTTTTGTAGATCCACTTCAAACCTTTGACATCCTTGTTGTCTGGTTTGCCAACTAGCTCCTATGTGTTGTTCTTGACAATCACATTGATATTCTCTTGCATTACAGACCTCCATTCATCTTCCTTTATTGCTTCTTCAAATCTCTCTGGCTCAAACAAGTATGCATTGCAGCTTTCATACACTTCATTTAAGCTTCTTAGCCTTACTGGTGTAGAGTTTGGTATTGATTGAGCATTTGAAAGTGCTAGTGAAGGTGGTTGAGGACTGTGAGGTGGAGACTGTTGTGGTGGATTGAGTTCCAACTCTTCTGAATCCTCTTGTTCATCTTGAACAATATTTTCTAACACTCCTTGCTTCAGGACTGAACCTTGGTTCCAATCCCATGATGAATTCTCACTGAAGAGAACATCTTTTCTGATAATTATCTTCTTCTTCTGTAAACTGTAGAGCCTATAGCCCTTTGTGTGTAGACTGTACCCCATGAGTACACATTTTTCACTGGTTTCATCCAGCTTATATCTTAGCTCTTCTGGGATATGTGCATAGCAAATTGAACCAAACACCCTCAAGTGATTTACACTTGGCTTCCTGCCACTCCAAGCTTCAAATGGAGTTTTGCCTTGCACAACAACAGTTGGATGTCTGTTCATTAAGTACACAGCAGTATTAACTGCTTCTTCCCAATATTCTTGAGAAACTTTCTTATCATGAAGCATAGACTTGACCATCTCTATAATTGTTCTATTCTTCCTCTCAGCTACACCATTTTGCTGAGGTGTGTAGCTCACAATGAGTTGCCTTTCTAGACCAATGTCTGCACAAAACTTCTTGAATTCATGTGATGTATATTCACCTCCTCTAACTGATCTCAACCTCTTCAGCTTAAGACCTGATTGTTTTTCCACCATAGCTTGAAACATTCTGAATATAGTGAACACATCAGACTTCTGCCTTAGGAAATAAACCAAAGTCATTCTTGTGTAATCATCAATGAAAGTCAGAAAATATATGTTTTCTCCATCAGTTGTGGTTTTCATTGAACCACAGACATCAGAATGTACTAGCTCCAGAGGTACTTTAGCTCTCCATGCTTTTCCCTTTGGAAATGGGAGAGTGTGTAGTTTCCCCAATGCACATCCTTCACACACTTCATTTACATCTGATATTTTTGACAGACCTTGCACCATTTGCTTCTGATGCAGCAACTTGAGACTTTGAAAATTTAAATGTCCAAGTCTCTTATGCCAGAGCCAAGGATCATCCTTCAGCTCCATTCTTCTTGCACTCTCAGTTGCATACTTGAGAGTCAGAGGAAAACTTTTGTTCCTCTTCATCTGGATTTCCACCATCAGGTTCTTACTGCTCCCTCTCTGATAGATTTTACAAGTGTCATCACCAAAATGTAGATGATACTTGTGCTCAATAAGTTGTCCAACACTTAGCAAGTTGGAATCCAGAGTTGGAACCAACATCACATCTCTGATGTACATTTTTCCAGTCTTGGTTTCAACAGCAATGGTTCCTTTGCCTTTTGTATCCACCAATATTCCATTTCCCATCTTCACTCTTGTAATGTTGTTGTAGTCAATGTCATATAGAAGGTTGGCATTTGCTGTCATATGATTACTGCAAACACTATCAACAAGCCACACATTCTCCTCTACTGCAACACTTGCAGCATGAGTGACACAAAACATATTTGTGTCACTTTCTTCTATGCTGTTAGCCTGTTGATTTCCCTTGTAGTTACAATCCTTCTTGACATGACCAAACTTATCACAGTTTGAGCATTTTGGTTTCTCTTGGACCAACATTCACCTGTATGAAGCTTATTACAGATAGAACATTTATAATATCCTGAAACACTACCCTTTTCATTGGATTGCTGATTTGATTTTCCCTCCCACTTCTTTCCTTTTTTTTTCCAGTTCTTTTTCTGTTTAGAATTTGAACTAGATGGTTCACTCCTATTAGAGTTAAGGCTAAGTGTTTGGAAGGCTTTTTCTATTTCTTCCTCATGACTTGTCAACCTATGATCAAACACCTTCAATGTTCCCAACAGATCCTGAACTCCTAGAGTTTTCAAATCCCTAGTCTCTTCTATAATACTAACTATAGCATCATACTTCCTATTCAGGCTCATTAGGATTTTCTGAACTACTCTCGACTTATCTAATGGTTCATTATAGGTTCTCATCTGATTAACAATATCAGTCAGCCTAGTACTATAATCACTTAACAACTCAGTATCTTTCATTCTAGTGTACTCAAAATCTCTTCTTATAGATTGTACCTTGAAAGCTCTAACCTTGTCTGAGCCTCTGTACTCAAGGTTGAGTACATCCCATGCTGCTTTGGCTGTCTTCTCATTTGAGATTCTGGGAAAAATCTCATTTGCAATTGAAGTCTGCATAATATTAAGAGCTTTTGCATCTTTCTTAATATTTGATTTCAGCTCAATCCTTTCAGCAGCTGTCTGTGCTTCTTCTACTTCTGGTCTTCTGTAAACTTCATCTACAAGACTCCATAGATCTTTTGAGATGAACATGGTCTCTATCTTGATTTCTAAAAATCAAAGTTCTCTCCATTGAAGATAGGAACTCTGCTTTCTGAACTACTCCCTGATGTAGCCATTACAGTAGCAGAAAAATAATAAAGACTTGTGTTTGTTTTTGTTTCTGATTCAAACAGATGATACACCCTAGTTGATATTGATCAACAGGGCTATGATACCATGTTAGAATTATAACTCCTACTCTGTATTTGAACAAAGTATGATAAAGATCAAACTTGTGTGATCAGATCAAATTGCTGTAACAATTGAAGTTGAAGAACAATAGATGAACTTGAATAAACTGAACTTATGCAGCCTTTTTTATCAATCTAGAATTGTTGACATTTACAACAGAAAACAACCAACAAACTATCCTAATAACAAGAATCTAGTTTAAGACTTCAACAAATATCTAGCTGAAAATTTTGAGTGGAGGTACAGTGAAGCAACTACTGGAAAGCATATCAGCTTTCCAGACAGTTTCCTAGTCTAATGCAGGAAAAGCATTAACTTCAATATTACCAATATTGATTTAGTCAGTTGTACACAAAGTCTCTTGTTGTGATCTAATCTAACCAAAGATTTGAATCAGTCATTTTAATCGAGCAACACCCTAGAGAAGATTATGCAGATTGTGCAAGTAACCATGAACGGATTTCTGGAAATAGTATTGCAGTACTACTTTTTAAATATTGAAAATTTCAGAAACATGTTATGAATGTGTGAATTTGGAAGAATTGGTGCAGTTCAGTTAAAGAATGCTATAAGGGGGGTGATGTTTACTCTTGATTAAAACAGGCAACTGAGAGAGAGAGAGAGAGTTTCAGTATAGTATAAGTGGGGACATATAAGTAAATGGGTAATTTAGTCAAACCAACACAAAACGAGTGTGGAATGTGAAAATTAGAGTGTAAATTTCAACTCTCTTTTAAAAAGAGATTTCATTTGGATTAAATCCTTGTTCAGTTGCTTTACAGGAGTTCTTAAATGTGATTGAACCTTGCATTTGAAAATAATTATAATGTTGAGGTTTTGAAACCAATATTTGATGATGAAAAGTAAGATGCAGTTAATATTATTAGAGGCAAAGATACTGAGGAGAAACCCTAGCGCGAGCAGCCGCTCTTCTCGCCGCCACTACAGTTGCTTGAGGTCAGATCTCGTCGGCCAAATCTCTCTCTCTATTCGCTTTGCTCTTCTCTCTTTCGCCGTCGTGAAGGATGAGGGCATCGTCGAACAAAATCCTACCAAAACTCCCAAATTAGATTCCAAATCTCGCCTTTTTTCATTTGAGGAGGGGAGCTCGATTGAGGTGGCAGCGAGAAGAGCAACGAAGACTCCGATTCAGAGTGGCAACTCTACAGCGAAGGCGGAGGTTTTTTTTTTCTGTTTTGATCCTGTGCGATGGTGCCGGTATTGGTCGTCTTGTCTTGTTTGATGTTTCCTTGGTCTGATGATTGTGGGCGGCGGTCAATTGGGATCGGCGCCGATCTCTTCTTCTGACTTTGGTGAGCAGTGGGGGGAGTTTTATCCAGAATGGTTTACTTATCAAAAGCTAGGGACGCGTGCCTTCGTTGATTTCCGGCGAGGCCGAATTGTACGCAGGTTATGGCTCCCTGGCGAAGTTGATGGTGATATTTTGGTTGGTATCGGGTTCAACTTTCAGTTGCCTGGATTACTGGAAGTCAGATTTGAAGGGGAGGAAGGGGACGCCGTCGGTGGTATGATGTTCTCGTTGACATCCATACTGGGAATCGGTTTCGCCAATGGCTGGCTGTTGCTGTCGATGGTGGCAGTGGAAGACATGATGACGGCGGTAGGCGAAGTGTTGATGGTGGTGATTCTGAACATTGGTTTTGGGCTAGGGTTTACCCTTGTGGGCCTCATTGTGCTTGGGCAACCTTGGACCACTGAATCCTTGGGTTCAACTGCTTTCTTTATTTGGTTGGACTGAGTTTTTATGACCCAAAATGGCTTCTAATTGTGAATTAAAGGGTAGGCTTTTCATTTGGTTGGACAAATTTATTCAAAACTTCTAAGTGGAAAGGGTCTGCTGAAATAAAGTCGCTATAAACAATCTTGAGAAAGTGGATGTATTTTTGATTGTTAGAGACCTAGGTGCAGCTAGGTATTTGATAGTCATAGGGGGTAACTCTTATTGTCGGTCCTTCCGGGTGTGTTATTTCTTGTATTGTCTGCTGAGTTTTTATAATACATTCTTGACTTTCGATTAAAAAAATATATAGTATTAGAGTCCTCAAAGCTTTAGGACTGGCTAGATTGTATGCTTCTTTCTATCAAAACTGTGTCAAAGGGAACAGATCACCAAAATGAGTTTGGGGAATTTTCAAATATATTCATCATAATCCGACGATTGATTTTGTTTTCGACGCGAACTAGTAGATTATTGAAAAGGCTTAACTCACTTTGAAAATGACAAAAAAATCCCATTGTTTTGCAAGTGATAAAAAAGTACATTATTTTAATCTCAACATGATAAAAAGAGTTAATTTCGTATTAATAATATTAAAAAAGAGCTCATTTTTTTTTTCATGACCATTATACCTTGCTTGTTAAACTTCAATCAGACCCAACTTTCTGTCCATGACCATTATATTAAAAAAGTGACGTAGCCGGTAGAAGACTATCAATTAATAAATCATGTAAAACATCATCATTAGTATAAAGCAAGTAGGGTATCGTTCACAACCGGAGAAATAAAACCAGGTTCAGACAAACATATTAAAGAATCAAAGGATTTTGGTTTAAAGATTTGGAAAAGATTTCAGTAGTAACTTTAAAAACTATAAGCATCTAACTAATGTACAAGTGATCAACAAATCAACATGCATTAACTACTTAAACAACCTGCAAACAAGAACCAGTTTAGACATGTACTCTCATCATAATGAATTCATGCATAGCACAAGTTAGCCTTAGAAAATGATTATGAATAGAATCTTCGAGGTAATCTAATCATGCAAGACTTCAGAAACAAATTTAAGTTCAGATTCGATCATAACTTAAAATCTATGTGATCAATCTTTCAAAACAACTTCGGCAGAATTTAAAGAAGATAACACTCAGGCACAAGTCTTTAATCGTTAACACAGAGAACAAGATACAAAAAGTATCTAGAACTTCTATTCAAATTCAGTTCAGAAACCACTTATAAGATCAAAGCAACCTAGCATACGTCGAGTTTACTAACTTGCTATCAATCTTTGGTGAATTTAACTAACATATTAAACTGACTTCGGGCCTAGTTAACATGCTAATTTGTGCACATGAACTGAAAATATCTAAGTTAACATGTAAAAATTCAGAATCATACAAAAATCATTGAAACAAAGTCAGAAACTAATTATTGTAGCAAATCGAAAACTACATAGAAAGTAATCTGAAAATAGTTTTACAAAACCAAGAAAAACAAACAAACATTCGACATAACAAGATTTTCATTGAGCTACACTTTGCAACTTCTCCTTCAAGGTGAATATGTTTGGCTTGAATTAGATAACAACTATGATCTATGGTAAAATGTGTGAGGTATTTGGTAGTGTTTTGGTGTGTTTGTATATGAGAGATGTGATACTTTTCTGTTAGAAATTCGTGCTCTATATATATATATATATAGTTTCTTTCCAAAGTGAACCTTCGCTCTGAAATTAACGTTTGAAGTTCCTTTTTTTAACACACTTTTCGGTCATATTTTCACATCTCCACCGTTCAGATGTTAGAACCTAATGTATAGATCATCTCTGCAAAACTTCATCCAACTTGATAATCGTTTGGCCTTTTATTATGGTGATTTACATGAACAGTTCAGGTTGAACATATTTGGTTTGTTTATTGATTTAATATAATTTGGATACCTTAACGGTAACTAAATTAGATGAAATTTTGTATGAATGATCTATACATTAAGTTCAAATATTTAAACGGTGGAGATGTGAAAATATAACAGAAAAATGTGTCAATAAAGGAACTTCGTACGTTAATTTTAGAGCGAAGGTTCGCTCTGAATAGGGACTATATATATATATATATATATATATATATATATATATATATATATATATATAGGAGTAGCATTGCCACAGCCTTCTTTGTTTGTGACACAAACTCTTCCACAAAACTGAATAGGACTCTTTAATCTCTATTAATTCGGTAGAAACCAAGTTTATCTCGTCAATTCTAATTTGTAATTAGAATCCATATCTGATTTGTAATTCAACTTTTTCTTCTTAATGAACTCAACTTTCCTGAAAAGAACAAGGAAGTTAGAAATAGGAAAGTTTTTTATTCTTTAAAACAAGAAAGCTAAATCAGGCAAGTCGAATCCTAGTCCAACAAGGAATCCCACTCTGATAAATATTTATCCTAAAATAATCGTTTTGAGCACAAACATACCATATGTCGAATCATGGATCATATATAAGCACAATGACTCCAAATTGCACAAATAAAGGCTAAACAAGACTTAGAATGCGGCATATACACACTAAAAACGTCATATAAAGTGCTCATATAAAAAAGGCATGTCGTCAACATCAAAATCTTCATGTATCATATTGATAGCTTTGTGAGTTTGAGTATCAAGCTGATCGAGGCACAAGAGTTGAGGGAATAGCGGTGAATTATTCTTTTAATCAAAACCAAAACAACTTTGACAACCATATCATTACAAATTCACACAACTCGGACAAAACGACATTGTGCTCCAATAACTCCATGAAGTCGCCGATGACAATACCTGATCTATAACATAAAAGATCGACACCAAATAATCCTTTAATACTTTAGTTGAACATAAACCATGTAAACACAAAATCAAAACCAAGAACAAAACCATACCTGCTGCATTGAAACTGATAGCCATTGCTTGCTCTTCAAGTAACTCCGGTCTTCAAGGTTTAGCCTTCTGAATATCTCTCACAATTGCTCCTTCAATGGGATAGGATACTAAATGCGTTGGTGATGATATCAGGTACTAATGCACATGTATATATATTAATCAACTAGTGCCTTACCCATCAAAGAGGCCTAGTTGATCTCTACAATGTTTCTTTATTATCATGAGATTGATATAAGATTCTGTATTAGATTCTTACTCAATATATTGATTATATGCCTATCAGTATATTACAAAAATTACATTCCATATTCAACTCTTATTACTTAGATAATGTTTAATCAATTGCTTAATACTCAATACATAGAATTATTGTATAAGTCCAATTTATTTTTTCAATCTCCCGTTGGACTGTACAATGATTCAAAAAAGAACCAAAACATAAAATAAGCAATAAATTTTATGCATACGTGAGCTAAATAATATGTATAGATCCAAAAGCAAACAACTCAGTCACTTTGCATTAACAAATGCAGAACCTAAGATCTAACACATTCAACAGAAAATGCAAATTGAAGATCACTCTGCACGAGTTCCTGCAAAGCACAAGAGTTCCAGATATGAACTAGAGTAGAGCTAATGACATTTTCACACATATACATTACTCAAAAATCTCTTGTCCTCTATATGGTTTTAAACAAAAACTCCACAATCACAAGTAACTTAACACCAATGGACATGAAAATACTTGTCAACTGAAAAGGCAAACATGTACAGAATATATACGGCACATAAGTATCCACTTGAACTTCTCAATAACTTAAAAAATAAAATTGAAAACAGAAACTGAAATTCGAAATTTAATATAGAGTATAAATGGAATTCCTCAATTTTATTTGATAAGAGAATCAAGTTTACACAACCAGAAAACATAAATACAAGAATAAAAAAAATATTGAAAATCTGTAAATAAATTTTGAATTGCTCCCACAAAACTCCAGAATCTAATTTTTTCAGAACACCTAGTCTAGCACAATGTTTCTTAAAAGTCTCAACTGGTAATGGTTTAGTAAAAGAGTATGCTAACTTTTCTTCTGTAGCAATATTTATAGTCTTGACTTCACCATCCTTGACTCTTTTCCTCACACCAAAATACTTGAGATCAATGTTCTTAGAATTGGTTAATTTCTTACTGTTTTTACAGAAAAACACTGCAGCCTCATTATCACAATATACACTTAGCTTATTTGGAATCACATGGCTTAAAATCTTGGTCTCTATCAGAAAGTTTTTGATCCATAGACCTCTCCACATACACCTTCATAAACTGCTATATATGACTTCTGCTTGTATAGTAGAAGTTGCAACTATAGTCTGTTTCATGGTTTTCCATGCAACAACACCTCCAGCTAACATATAAACATATCCAAAAATAGACTTATCTGAATTTGGATAATTTCCAGCAAAATCAGAATCTGTAAATTATTCTAAAACTAAGTTTTTCACTCTTCTATAAACAAGCAAATGGATTTTAGTTCTCTGAAGATATCTGAGAACCTTCTTATCAGCATTCCAATGTTGAATTGATGGATTACTTTGAAATCTAGAAAGCATACCTACTGCAAATGCTAAGTCTGGTCTAGTACATACATGAGCATACATCAAACTACCAACTAGCCTAGCATATGGCTTTGAATCCATATCAGCTTTCTGTTATGCAGACGTAGGTAATATTTTTTATGCAATTTATCTCCCTTAGATATAGGGACTTCACTAGAACTACAAGTTTCTATTCCAAAACGTTTCAGAATTTTTGTAATGTACTTTGCTTGTGACCAACCTAATAAGCCACGTTTTCTGTCCCTTTTAATCTCAATGCCTAATTATAAAAGATGCTTCCCCCAAATATTTCGTGTCAAATTTCTTTGACAGATTGATTTTTGTATCTTTACGTAATTTTACATTACTGCTTGCTAGGAGAATATCAACAACATACAGAATGAGAGAAATAAAGTTATTTCCCACAGTTTTGAGATAAATGCATTCATCAACAATATTTTCTGTAAAACCAAAAGTTGATATTACTGAATCAAATGTCATATATAGCCTAGATGCTTGTTTTAATCCATAAATTGATTTCTTGAGTTTAGAGACCATTTTCTCTTTCCCTGATACAACAAAACCTTCAGGTTGTTTCATAAAAATTGTTTCTTCAAGCTCACCATTTAGGAAAGCTGTTTTGACATATATCTGATGTAACTCCATATCAAAATGAGTTACTAATGCCATAATTATTCTAAAAGAGTCTTTTGTAGACACATGAGAAAACGTTTCAGTAAAATCAATCCCGGCCTTCTTGTTGAGTGAAACCCTTACCAACTAACCTAGTTTTAAACCTCTCTATATTTCAGCATCTTTTTTAGTTCTATAAACCCACTTACAACCTATTGTTTTTTTTTATTTTCATCAGCCTTAACCAAATCCCAGACTTCATTATTCTTCATAGACTCAATTTCTGCATCCATCGCTTCTTGCCATTTAGCTGAGTCTTCACTTTTAATAGCTGCAGTGAAAGTGACTGGAATAATGTCTTCATCTAATGCATTATCAATTTCTTGAAAAAACACTAGATATTCACTGTTACTCTCAAAAGTGGGAATTTTTTCCCTCTAGTATTATATATTCTTGAGGTTCTAGGAGAATATCAACAACATACAGAATGAGAGAAATAAAGTTATTTCCCACAGTTTTGAGATAAATGCATTCATCAACAATATTTTCTGTAAAACCAAAAGTTGATATTACTGAATCAAATGTCATATATAGCCTAGATGCTTGTTTTAATCCATAAATTGATTTCTTGAGTTTAGAGACCATTTTCTCTTTCCCTGATACAACAAAACCTTCAGGTTGTTTCATAAAAATTGTTTCTTCAAGCTCACCATTTAGGAAAGCTGTTTTGACATATATCTGATGTAACTCCATATCAAAATGAGTTACTAATGCCATAATTATTCTAAAAGAGTCTTTTGTAGACACATGAGAAAACGTTTTAGTAAAATCAATCCCGGCCTTCTTGTTGAGTGAAACCCTTGGCAACTAACCTAGTTTTAAACCTCTCTATATTTCAGCATCTTTTTTAGTTTTATAAACCCACTTACAACCTATTGTTTTTTTTTATTTTCATCAGCCTTAACCAAATCCCAGACTTCATTATTCTTCATAGACTCAATTTCTGCATCCATCGCTTCTTGCCATTTAGCTGAGTCTTCACTTTTAATAGCTGCAGTGAAAGTGACTGGAATAATGTCTTCATCTAATGCATTATCAATTTCTTGAAAAAACACTAGATATTCACTGTTACTCCCAAAAGTGGGAATTTTTTCCCTCTAGTATTATATATTCTTGAGGTTCTGTATCTTCTACAAGTTGATCAATTTCCATATTTTCTGAAATTTTTTCATTTATTAGCTCAGTGACTAATTCTTTCCCCAAATCTCCTAATTCAATTGTATTTTGATTTTTAGTAATCATATCTGAAACTAAAGATAAAAAATTATTATTTTGTAGATTAAGTGAATTTTCTGCAATTTCTTCAAAATCTGTAGATAAATCTACATATTCTGTATTGCATGAAAACTCTCCTAAAAATTTAACTCGATGAGTCTCAAATATTATTGGAGTATGTTTATTTGAGTAGAGTTTATACCCTTTTGATTTTTCACAATAACCTACAAAATAACAACTAACAAACTTTTGCTCAAGCTTTTCTAAATTAGGATTATAAATTCTAGCTTCTACATTGCAGCCCCAAACATGCATATGATGCAGGCTTGGCTGCTTTCCATGCCAAAGTTCATAGGGTGTTTTATCTACTGATTTTTTTGGTGCTCTATTGCAAATATAATTTACAGTTTTTAAAGCTTCTCCCCAAAGATATAAAGGCAAACCAGATGTACACATCATGCTCCTAACCATACCTAAAAGAGTTCTATTCTTTCTTTCTGCCACTCCATTTTGTTGGGGAATATGTGGAGTTGTATACTGTGCTTTAATGCCATGCTCCTCAAGAAACACAAGAAATGGCCCTTTATGTTGACCAGTTTCAGTATACCTATCATAAAATTCTCCTCTCCTATCTGATCTCACAATTTTTATTTTCATGCCTAGTTGAAGTTCAACTTCATCTTTGAAAACCTTAAAAGCTTCTATAGATTTGCTTTTTCAGATAATAACTCAATGTGACAAAAACGTGAGAAATCATCTATAAATGTAATGAACTAGAGGTTTCCACATATAGTTGTATGACTTATAGGTCCACATATGTATGTATAAATTAGCTCTAATAGACTAGTAGCTCTATATACACCATTTCTATTTAAATTAGTCATTTTTTCCTGATAGCATTCCACACATTTATTCAAGTCAGAGAAATCTAATTCTGGTAGCATTTTGTTCTTAACAAGAGTTCTTTTCTTTTGATATATGGCTTAGTCTTCTATACTATAGATAGGCTGACTTATCATCAAACATGGTTCTTTTACCACCAGAAACAATGTTGTTACTAGAAACAATGTTGTGACGATTTGGATTTTCCTTAATAGTGTATTTGATTTATTTACTTCTCTAATTAAGTTTTGGTCTGAGTGTACTTTGGTATGAGTAATTTGTGTTTTGGTTAATTGGTTATGTTAAATATAAAGAGTACACTTTATTTTTTTTAAATTTCTGTAGTTATACTGTGGGCATCTAGCCACCAATCCAAACAAGATAAAAAAAACAAAAAAAACGTTGCCCACTCTTTTCTTTTCACGTGTTTCTTACTGATTTCTCTCAAATTATATCGGGCAGCTATTCATCAGTTCATCATCATCTTTTCTTTTCCTCCTGTTCTTTGTTCCCGAAAGAAAGAACCTTCCTTCAATTATATGAAGGCCGGATTTTAGCAGAACTTTCAAGAAATTTCTGTCAATTCTATTTCCTATGAGACTCTGATTTCTCTATCGATCTAGACAAGGCTTTACTCCTGTAAGAGAATTTTCTGACCTTTCAGTATTAATCATTCTTGTTTAAGCTATCATAGGATTGGTTGGTTCGTGATCTGTATTTCAAACCCCCTTTGATAGGTGGCTGGATTGCTATAGTAGATTGGGTTCTTGTCTTTGGAGGTTTTGGATGATTTCTCTTGGTTTGTTTGGCTGCCGATATCGAAATATTGAGGTGGTTTCTATGCTTGGGCGCTGTTGTTTATATCTTGATTTTGATCTGGTTTCTATGCTTGGGCGCTATTGTTTTGGTGTCTTTATAAACCTCAACTGTTTAGACAATGATTTGTCGAATTTGAGTGTTGATCCTTCTTGAATATTGGTATTGATCATCAATTGATCTTATTGTTCCTTTCATACTTTCGGCCTTTGACCATGCTTTTGAATTGTAAATTGCTGGAACCTTTCAAACAAGTTTAAGGATTATTTCCAGAGTTGTTCTCTTATATGAAGCATGTCTTTTAAGCTCTGCTTCCTTTTTTTCTTATTTACTTCTTGTCCCTATACAAATATTCTTAGCAACTTTTCCATATAACGAAGATTGAATTCTGACTCAATTAAGTTTGAATTGATAAAAGTATTCCTTGTTTGTATCACACTTTTTCTCATTGTGTACTATTGAATGATTACTGATTCAAACAAAGTAGCAGACTTCTTCTTTTTCCTTTTTCTTTTCTTTTTCTATATATATGTTCATTGTCTGCTATATATCATCAATTTGGTGCTAGCTCTTACTGGAACTTTTTTAAAATGGCATAAAAACTATATCATTGTTTTGTCTTTAACAAACAAAACTTTACTATGAAGGTCGTATACAATTGTGGCCAGGCTTGCCTCTTCTACAAAAAGAAGAGCTTGCTCAATTTTATTAAACCATGATCTACGTACCCTGTTTTAAATGAATCCCCGTTCTTATTATTTTCTCAAATAAAATTACTTTGATGATCAGCCGTTTTGAACCTGGAAAAAAATATTCGTATACATTCCTCTTTTTTATTATCTTCTCTTGAAAGAATTGGATTGTGATAAGTGTTGACAGTAGCCACAGAGGGGCTACATAAGCCCACAGACCCGCAGCCAGTGCATCCGGGGCCGGACTGAGGCCCGGAGCAGGATCACCAGCACTCGGACCCGAGGTCCAGCAGTCTACCTTGTGACCAGGGGCCCGGGGACCGGGGACGCCAGCCTGCCGAACAGGCCGCCAGAGCTGTCCTTTGGTGTGCGAACAGAAGGAAACCAGTCCCACATCGAAGAGTAAGACCAGACCTCATGCCCGACCACCTATATAAGGGCCTCAACTACCCTCTTTAATAGGTAACTGATCTCTCCAACTGCTTATCATAGGTGCTTAAGTTATCTATTCATCCCAACTGTACTAACTTAGGCATCGAAGAGGAGAACACCGGCCCGCCCGGTATTCCCCTTAGTTAGCAGGTTCGCAGGAGGAGATCACATCTAGATTCACCAGTCTCGACCAGGCCTACGGGTTTGTGCAGAAACAATTGGCGCCATCTTTGGGAAACTTATATAAAAATCACGTAAGCATCACCAAATGGCAGAAAGCTCAAAAGCGGGGCCGGAAGGAAATACAATGGAGGGTCAGCATGTCGCACCAGAGCGAGCGCTCATCTCCACCCCGGTCGTTGTACGGGAACAGCGCAGCGACCAGAGCACCCAGGACGACGGCAGCTATGGGAGGCCGAACAGCACGCCGGGGGCATACAACGATAGCACGCGCGGGAAAGGCCCGGCAGAAGGTGACCAACTGACGCACCGGGGCTTTTCACTGACATTCTCAGACGATCCGAGCGACAAAGATGAGAGTTTGCTCGGTGACAGCGACCGGGACACCACGTACAGCCCCGACCGGCACGATATGGCGGGGGAGATACGGGCGATGAGGGCAGAAGTCGGTCGCCGGGATAGAGCAAAATCCAATGCTCGGTATGAGGAAATGGAGACGGTAAACGCTGCCCTGGTGGCTGCCCTGGAAAGAGGATAGCAGCGCAACGCCGCTATGGCAAGGGCAATTACACCTGCGCCAGGCCAACCTCAGCGCCTTGAAGCGGGACAGTCATCGGGAGGAAGGTCTAGCGACCGCAGGAGGGCGGAGTCCCCGGGCGGCGCGGGTTTACCAATGAGCACGCCGGCATCCCCGCAATCGCGCGCTTCATTCGAAGATGAAGTCGTGACCCCGACCGCACGGGCATTGCAGATACTCACCGACTCTGTGTCGGATCTAAAGGCCCAAATGGAGGCCAACGACAGAAGGGCAGCGCGGCCGATGGAAGGCGCGCGATTCAACGAACGCATGGGCCCTTTCTCGCACCGCGTTCTGGAATCAGGGAGATCTGGTAACCAGAAATCCCTAAAGCTCACGTACTCAGGATCCGGCTGCCCCTACCAACATTTGGATAGTTTCCGGTCACAAACGTGCGCCAAGGGCTATTCCGATGCAGTGTGCTGCAACATATTCCAGGAAACCCTGTCTGGAGAGGCGCTCAGCTGGTTCTATGAACTCCCGGCAAACTCCATCGAGGCGTTCGAGCAACTAGCCGACCGGTTCGTAGGCCGCTTCATCCTCCGGGTCGAAGGAGCTCGGACATCAACTGTCCTCTTCAACTGCAGACAGGCACCGGGCGAGGAGCTGAGGGCGTTTGTCAACCGCTGGCAAACGGCGACGGCCGGGGTTCGGAACCTAGACAAGGGTATCGCCGAGATGGCGTTCAAACAGGGGCTTCGGCCAGGGAAATTTTCCTACGCCGTACTAGTAGAACTCCCGCAGGGGTATGACGAGCTAATGGTGATGGCCATCAGACATGCTCAGGCGGACCATGAAACGTACGGGTAACACATGTTGAAGAGAAAGCGGGAGGAACCCCCCCGGCCGCCCGAGAAAACAAGGCCGGCCAGTGGAGCGAGAACCGGGGCGCCTAGCCAGGCAAACCCAGCAGAAATTGGGGGAACCAACAGCAGCAGAAGCCCCATCATGACAAACCCCAGGGCGAGCACAAACCGGCGCAGTACTGGCAAGAACGCCCCCTGGCGATCATGCCAGCAGAGCGTCAAGAGGTCTTCACCACTCTAACCTCTTCATACGAGGACATCTTGCACGAAAACGGGAACATCATTCCCCCACCACTGAGGAGCAAGTACCCAAAGGGGAAACTTACCCAGGCGCGAACAGGCAAGTACTGCTCCTATCATGATGAGGCTACCCATCGGACGAACAGTTTCTTCGCCCTCAAGACAGCGGTGGAGGGTTTTATTAACAGCGGTCAGCTCCAGTGGTATATAGGGGAAAGGAGAGCATATCTCGACCGGGAGCAGGGTCAGGGCTGGTAAGCACGCCCGGACCCGGTGAAGGGTTAGGTGCCAGAAATTCCAAGCAGTTAGTTTGGCATATCAACGGTTCAACCAACGCAACATTATATATATGCCAACTATTTTAAGAGAAATTCAAGGAATTCCACCGGAGCAAAAATGTACATCCAAAGGGCATAATACAAAAAAAAAACCCGTTCCAGCAAATTTACAAGAAAAAAAAAAGAGTAAAACAAAAATCTTAAGGAGCCGCGCCTCCCTCCTCAGCGGGCATCCCACCAGCTTCCCCAGATGGAGCCACCGCATCCTCTCTAGCGAGTACAGATGGTCGAGGCCCGCCTTCCCCTTCCGGCTGCTCCTCTTCAGCCAGCTGCCCTTGGGTATCGTCATCGGCCCCCGCCTTCGGCATTCGAGAGGTATCCAGGTACCCCTTCTCTTCCCACTCCACGTAGGCATCGGCGATACCCGACTCCCTAGCCTTTTCCAGGATCTCCAGAAACTGATCACTGTCGTGATATCGGAGTACAACCCGCTGGAAAAGCTCTGGGTCCTCTTCTCCAGCCGCAGCGGCAGCGGCGGCACGCACAGTGACGGCTCCCACCTGGAGCTCATCTACTCTAGCCTCCAGCTCAGCCCTCTCCTCCTCAGCCCGCTCCTTCTCCTCCTCGAGGCTCCGGACCTGGTCTTCTAGCTTGGCCACCTGCTTCTTGGCCCTCTCCTCACTCGGGTCGGCTGGTACAGATTGTACAATAGCTACAGAACAACAGGGAGCCAGCTAAGCAAACAACAAAAATAACGAAACTTATGAGCTGTGCCGTGGCACCAAGCAATTCTTACCCGGAGGACCAACTCCTTGCTCTTCTGGCGGTTCTTCCCCGACAGGGCTCCAGCGACCCCAGGCCTATCCAGACCAAGGCCAGCCACATCTGCCGCCAGCTTCCGGACGAAGGGACTCTCTGTTCCTCCGTAGAAGAGGGGCTACTCTGCTGACCGGTAGAATTTGAGGCAGCGGCGGCCTTGTCCCCAGCGAAACTCGTCGAACCGCTGACCAGCTTGAGCCGTTTCGCCAAGTTCTCACCAGACGACCGGCCAGTCCGCGTCACCAGCGCGGAGGGAGGGACATCCATGATCCTCCGCCTCTTCTCACTGGCCGTCCGGTGAAGAAGATTGTGCGCCTGTCCGAGAGACTCTGGTGACAAGCGGGACCGATCCCGGCCGGTGCGGAATCCTGTTCGTCCCACTAGGAACCTTTGGTGGTCCACCAGTGGTCTTGCCCTTTCCGGGTCCCGCCTTGGACGCAGCGGGGTGAGTCTCCATACGCCTTAGGATATAGGCGTCGTCCTCAACATCCAAGGCCCTCGGCTCGGCATGAACGGTAAGCCGACCGGACTCCTCATCCACCGAGGTCTGTGAGACGGCCTCCCCTTTCTCCTTCAGCTTCGAGACAAGGTCTTCACCGCCCATGGATATTTTATTACCGGGCTTGACAACCGTCCGGGAAGATGCACATGCAGAACAAACAAAGGGTTAGTATCAACTCGGTCAGCAGAAACGTCACCACTAACACCTCCCGCCGTATGAAGTTGTAAGAGCTTCGCTCAAGATCGTCCCAGCACCCGAGTATCGTCATAATCCTTTCCCGCTCCAGCTCGGACAGGACGAACGATTGGTCGCCAAGGGGCTGGAAGGCACCAGGAACCCGGTACATCCTGCTCCTTTTCTGCCACTTCCCACCCGCCATCACCACCTTCTTCCTCCAACTATTGTCCACCCAGGAAGGCAGGTGGGTGATGATAGGCTGGAAGTGTCGGGCGCTAAAGGTCAGACAACCCCGGCACCCTTTCTTCTTCGAGAAGGACAGTCTGTACAGTGCCCGGAACTCGTTCACCGTTGGCATGCTCATCCCGGACAGCTCGTACAGACAACCGAGGCTCAGCAGCTGCCTCCACTGGTTCCCGGGAAGCTGCGCGGGAGACACTTGCAGAGCGCTAAGCATATACTGCACGAAGTCTGGCAGTGGGAGGGAGAACCCGTGGCGAAATTAGTCTCTGTGAACAGCAACCCAACCCGCCTCCGGGTTACAGGCCGATTCTCGGGGATTCAGCGGCCGTAGCGCCACCTCATCAGGGATATTCCACGTCTCCCGGAAGGCGGCAATCTCTGCAGGGCTCATAGTACCCTCCGGTTCATCGCACACTACGGCCTCTTTCCCACTCCCGATAGTGTGGCTCACGGGCGGAGTGCAAGGAAAGCGCACCCTGTGCGGGATGCCCTCAGATCCCAAAGACCCGGAAGACGAGACCCCGCCCCGGGAGCGGTCAGTGGCTTCAGACTCCGAGGAATCCTAACCGAGCCAAACCTCCAATCTCTCCTCATCGTCCACCACGAGACGCCTGTCGGCCGATTCGGAAGTCCCATCAGAGCTCGCAGAAGCCATTTAACCTAAGGGGAAGAAAACAAAACCCCACCGCCGCAGACGCAATAGGCTAGAACAGCGCCCTCTGCGGCTGCTCCCCAAGTTTGCCGCAGACGCCCCGCTCAAAACGACTCACAGTCGGCGACAGAGCACCCCACCCCCCCCCCCCCCCTGCCGCAAAACACCAACAAAAAAGAAAAAACACGAAGCAAAGAAAGCAAGACTTACCGATTACTATGCACAACCGAGGAAAGTCAGTCCTACGAAAACACCGAGCAATGGTAGGCAAAGAACCAGAACGCTGAGGCACAGATATCGCGAGGCACCTCCACAGAACTTTCGCCGGATTCCTCTCCAACCTTCTCTTCTTCTCTCTGGGCCAAGAGCAAAAACAGAAATAATGAAGACAAAATAGGCTTTTTTATAGACGGGTCCGATGCCCTAAGTACCCTTGTAATCCCCCCAAAAAACACTCAATCAGGGCAACTCAAACACCTGCGCATCCAGCCCCTCCATCTCAGATCGCTCCCTGCTGACATGTGTCCCAGCATCGATAACCTTCCCACGCCATCATAACTGATTGGACTGATGGGCTTCCTCCTTAAATGCATGTCAGCCACTTGTCCCGCCTAGAAGCGGCACTTAAGGGAGATAGGGGCGGGAACCGAGGTGACAAGCCCCCCCACTTCCCCAAGGGCCATGGCATCTCACCGGTTAGGTAACATTCAACCGGCTCCATGGCACCTAACCGGTTAGGTAACATTCAACCGGCTCCATGACATCTCACCAGTTAGGTAACATTCAACCGGCTCCATGGCACCTCACCGGTTAGGTAACATTCAACCGGCTCCATGGCACCTCACCGGTTAGGTAACATTCAACCGGCTCCATGGCATCTCACCGATTATGTGACATTCAACCGGCATGGGATTTATAAACCCGGGAGAGTTTACATCTAACACATGTAAACTTTTCCAGCAGGCTAAAAACTCTGCATCACACTAAACTGTGATAAATATGGGGATCCAAGGCGAGACTTGTTATCTCAACGCCACCCCACCGGGCAGATTGTTTCTCTAACAGAGAACAAATCCCCCCGCAGGCCCGTTACCCCACGCTTATTCCAACGCAAGCTAGGCCGAGCCACCGGGCTACTCCCGGCCTGCCCCACCGTTGGCAGCAATTTCACCTTGGGAACTTGGGGGACTCATTCCGGCATGCCAATGCACTCGTCCGGGTTTCACCCCGCACCATATCTATTGCATGGCGGATCTTAACGCCACATCATCATCCCATGCACTCGTCCGGGTTTCACCCCGCACCATATCTATTGCATGGCGGATCTCAACGCCACATCATCATCCCATGCACTCGTCCGGGTTTCACCCCGCACCATATCTATTGCATGGCGGATCTCAACGCCGCATTGTCATCCCATGCACTTATCCGGGTTTCACCCCGTTCCATACTCATGGCACGACAACACTTGAGCACAATACCATTAGTATTGCAAGCATACTCATAACTGTCACACGTCATCATTAATAGGTACTCACATCACCACGCCTTCTCTACCCGAACGCCCGGTCACACCCAATCTTCAATGCGAACTTGGGGGACTGGGCACCGTTGGGTTGGTAACCCTGCGGGTCTGCGGGACAGAAGCAAGACATATTAAGTCCCCATTCAAGATTGCACTTGACCGGAAACTTGGGAGAGTTGTTGACAGTAGCCACAGAGGGGCTACATAAGCCCACAGACCCGAGCCAGTGCATCCGGGGCCGGACTGAGGCCCGGAGCAGGATCACCAGCACCCGGACCCGAGGTCCAGCAGTCTACCTTGTGACCAGGGGCCCGGAGACCGGGGACGCCAGCCTACCGAACAGGCCGCCAGAGCTGTCTTTTGGTGTGCGAACAGAAGGAAACCAGTCCCACATCGAATAGTAAGACCAGACCTCACGCCCGACCACCTATATAAGGGCCTCAACTACCCTCTTTAATAGGTAACTGATCTCTCCAACTGCATATCATGCGTGCTTAAGTTATCTATTCATCCCAACTGTACTAACTTAGGCATCGGAGAGGAGAAGACCGGCTCGCCCGGTATTCCCCTTAGTTAGCAGGTTCGCAGGAGGAGATCACATCTAGATTCACCAGTCTCTACCAGGCCTACGGGATTGTGCATAAACAATAAGAAACTTTTATTTTCATTAAATACTATCTCTGGTTCTACTTAGTGAAGAGATATGTGTTCTTTTCTTTTTAGTTCACTTCTTGCAAAGTTTTATGGTAGCAAAGAATTTTTAAGTTAGTTGTTTATCTCATCTTTAGTGTTTGGTTGAAAGGGGTGATTTACATTAATTTTACTCTGTATCAAAACGATGAACCAGGATTTCAATTGTCTGCATTTAAACTCGTTGCTATCCTCTACTGTTGTCTATTTGTAAAGACTTCTTTTAGTTAAGGATTTTATTTCACATCTGCTTATATGCTATCTATATTCTATCCTAGTAAGAGTACAACCTATTTACTTGCTTAATGTAAGTATAAAAACAAAAGTGTTAGATCAAGCTAAAATCGCTTTGTGGTCTTGCTTCTTCTTTCACCGGGTTTACGATGACGATTATAGTTAAATCATATAATCCCTTGTTTATCAATAAAATTGAGTTCCAGTTTACAAATATTTTGTTTTCATGTTTGGGCTTGCTTATTAAAAGGTTGATGCTTAACATATGTTTCTTTTTCCTGGCTTGTTGTTTTAAATGATTCAGCAGTCCCTTTAAAACTTCATTCAATATTTAAAATATTTATGATTCTGGAATTCTGATCATGAGCATTATACAAAATATTGTACCTTTCAAAAATATTGCAAAGAGAATTTGTGCTCTCTTTCTATATTAAAAGCCTACTTGGCTTCTGACATGCTTTGAAACAAAATGCAGTCATGTTTCCATATTAATTAAACTATTCATGGTTGCAATTGATATCTAGATGTTTTTCTGATAAATTTCTATGTCTTTGCAGCTCAAATATTGCTTTAAAGTGCCCAGTTTAATTCTATGTGTGTATCTACTGATTTTCAACTTCACCAGTGATTTTACGTATCCAGGTTTTGTTACACGAAAGAAAACAGATTTAGTTAAAGTGTCGTTTCTTGGCAGGGTTCTATTACAGTTTAAAAGGTGATTTCTTTATCTTATTGAAAATCCTCGACGGATTTGGTTTAGAGAAACCGGCCAGAGGTTTCTCGGAATGATGTGTTTGGTTTTAAATTGTTTTATTTGGTTAGGCCCGAGATTTAGTTAAGTAGGACTATGCCTCCCTAGGGTGAAAGACTCAAAACCTGATCAGGATCTGCTTGTATGGGGTGTGCTCGGTGGCTTTAATGCGAGCAATGGGTGCTAACCGGAAAAAAGAAGGGATCGAGGATTTCCCTGAAAGTTGGGTTTACGGAAAGAGTTTTACGTTGATGCAATTTACAAAGGAAAGACTTCTTTGTTTTGTGTTACTTTTATTAGATTTATGACGATGATATATTTTAACTATATTTGAGCTTTTAGCAAAAGAAGCCTTGGATTTCAGTAAAGCAAACTTATGTTATCATTTATGTTTGATTTCATTTTGAGGTTTCAACAATATTATCTTAAGCTTAATTTCAGCTTTCAGTATTCAGTTTTATGTATAAGTATAAACTACATGGAAACATATTTATCTTATTCGCAATATTGAACCTACTCAGCTTGTGAGCTCATTTTTCCATGTTTTCTATGTTTTCAGGAAAAAAGTGTAGTTGTGTATCATGAACTGGGTTCATTATCAAGTTTTGCTTGGTTGTGGACTACATGCTGCTTTGTTTTGGTTTTACCGTACAGAATATGTGTTGCTGATTTGATTAGACCTTGCTCTATACGTGTTTTGTTAGCAACGGCTGAAGGAGGTTAACTGCTCTGTCTTGATCTATTGTATTTTGGCATTAAAGTGGGGGATTGGTTATGTAAGTAAAAACTCTATTTTGTATATTTATATATAACTAATTAAGCATTTATGCTCCTTTCACTTTACTGTCTTCCAACAAATGCTTCACTTTGAACTTTGAAAGTAATGCTCAAAGTTTCTAAACTTTCAATTTGGACATATCTATGCTTCTGCCTACAGTTGAAAAGTGTATTATATATAAGTATATTTATAGTTACATGCTTCTATTTTGGTGCCAACAATGTGCAAGCTTACTGTTTTCTTTCTATATCAATTACCTGGACTCACCACATGAATTACTTCCTAGTTACAACCTTAAATGCTTTCACAATCCTTGGCTTTCAGTTGGCCTATTAAAGCTTTTGTTTTACAGATTTTCCTTTGACAAACTTTGTTCAAGTTTCAATTTGTTCAATGAAAGAAAAGAAAACGAACTTGAAAACAAGCTTCCAAGTTTAAGTTTGAAAGCATCAGAGATACTTTTAGTTTCACTGTTTGGAAACACAGTTTTCTTGTTACTGTAAAAAAACAAAATGCTTTGGACTGATTTTCAATTTAATCCACCACATTAGTCATAACCCAAGGTCGGGTTGTGACAATTGTATATGTAAATATCCATTCAAACGCAAAGTAGTATCAACACATAATGAATCTTTAATAAACTTTATTCCATTAATGTCATAGACAAAACTATAGCCACGCTGAACCAAAAGATCCTAAGAGATTAAGTTTCTCTTCATTTTGGGTACAAAATAAACATTATCCGGAAAAAGAAAATTTTCTAAACTTAGACATAACACTAAACTGCCTATGGCCTTCACTGAGACTTTCATCCCATTGCCTATTCGAATGTGAGCTTCATCACTTCTTGGTTTCCTCCTCTTTGTGATGCCTTACATGGAATTAACTATGTGTAAAGGAGAGCCGGAATCTAGCCAAAAAGCATTTGGTTCTACATTTATTAAATCAACTTCTAAAAAGTAAAGAGATAGAAAATTAAAACTTTTAGACAGGTTTAGGTTCTCACCCTTCTTAATCATCCAAGCCTTGAAATCACTGCAATCCTTCTTCTTATGGCTAGGTTTCTTACAGAAATAACACTTGAACTTGAAAGTTTCAGTGTTGGATATTCACCCTTAGCTGAATGAGGCTTAAAGTTGGTCTTTATAACTCATAGATTCTTCTTCCACTTATTGTTGCCTACCATATTGGAAGCCTTGATGACACCATAAGTTGGATCATCAGCTTTGATCATAGTCTCTTCTTCAATTGTTATAGTAAGGAGTTCATTAAGTCCCCACTTTTCCTTTTGAGCATAGTAACTCGACTTAAGCTTATTGAAACTTGGAGGAAGAGAGTGAAGTGCAGTATTTAGCACATACTCATAAGGAAGTATCAAATTGAGATTCTTAAGCCTATTGACTTTATTCTCAATCTTCAGAATGTGATCCCTGATCCCTCCTACACCATTATACTTAAGGGTGCTTAATTTTAGAGACAATGTAGATGACTCTGACTTGTCAGTCTTCTTAAACTTTTCTTTCACATACTCCACAAAGTCATATCCATACTCTATCTCTGGAATTGATCCAGCTATGGTTTCAGTCATGATAGCTCTAGCTATGTTTATGTAGATATCATTCTTCCTATGCCATGCTCTCTCATACTCATAAGCTTCATGATACTCATCTCTATCACACTCCTCTATGTGTGGTGGTACATGAGTCCAGAGACAATCATTTAACTCACGGTTGAGTGAAAAATACATGTCTAGCAGCCTCCTCCATACTATGTAATTAGCACCAGTTAAAAGCTCAATTTGGTTAAGAGTAACCACTTGGACACCTAAAGAGCAAACAAAAGATTTTCTATTATAATTCTTGTTTCTGTATTGATTTGTTTGTAAAATCTAAAGTTTTGTTAAGTGTTTTCTGTGTTTTTAATCAAGTAAAAACAATCACAAACACAGAATGCTCAAAACAAACACATATACCAAAATCATACTTAACTACACTTATATAGCAGTAGATTAAACATAACTAAAGTTTCTGAATGCACAAACCACAGTAATTAAACTCAAGTTTTATAAAAGAAGCAGTCAACACATATATGGCATAAGAAAAACTTCAAGCATAACTAAATATGAGATTAGAAACCATGTATGCAACTGTTCCATTTTTTTAAGCAATGCATGAATACTTCTATGGAAGACAAAATATGCATATTATAAAATCTAGTAACAACCAGTTTTCAAGTTTTTTTATGCTAAATTGATGGTCTGCAATTCTGAAAAGTTTTTCTATGTGCAATATACAATTCACAAAAGCTGAATACCAAAAAACTCAAGGAATTTCCATATGTTCATACTAAAATCAGGTAAAACTGAATCTTAATAAAACAATTCATTTCATCTGTAAATTTCTTGTTATGATAAAAGATAAATATGGGAGACCAAATCACAACAATGACTAAAAGAAAATTTTATAGATTTGATGCAGAAAGCTTAAGTCAATCCAGATGTCAAAATTTTCAATTCATCAAATTGACATATCTTAGCCTCTGTTACAGCGCCACATGGTTAGTTAAAGCAAACAACAATACCAGATACAACACACAAGTTGAATTGAAGCAATCAAGAACATACATAGTGAATCAAGCAAAAATCTAAAATTTTTTCCGGTCCCCATCTAGCTTAATCTAATTGCACGTTGGGGATGCTTCTAGGGCTCTCTAATTTGTTCTTAATCTAACCTGAATTACAAGTTGCGGTTCTTGAATCCCATCGACATCTAGTTGACTTGATCTCTTTGCAAGGAGATTCCGGGTCGGGTCGTGGACTAGGTAGCATGGCTCACAAGCCCAAGTTTCGATTCTAAATGAGTTAGCTTACCTGGCCCGTTTTCTGATTTTTTTTTTTATTTGCGGAAAAGTTTTGTAAGAATCCTGAATACTTAATTTGATTTTCTTAATCGATTTACATGTAAGGTTCATTAGGCTCTGATAACAATTAAAAGATCGACACCAAATAATCCTTTAATACTTTAGTTGAACATAAACCATATAAACACGAAATCAAAACCAAGAACAGAACTATACGTTCTGTATTGAAACTGATTGCCATTGCTTGCTCTTCAAGTAACTCTGGTCTTCAAGTTTTACCCTTCTGAATATCTCTCACAATTGCTCCTTTAATGGGATAGGATACTAAATGCGTTGGTGATTATATCAGAGACTAATGCTCATGTATATATGCCTATCAATATATCACAAACATTACATTCCTTATTCAACTCTTATTACTTAGATATGTTTAATCAATTGCTTAATACTCAATATATATAATTATTGTATAAGTCCAATTTATTCTTTCATAACACCCTTGCAATGCCTCACTTAAAGTATCAGGGCGCCGGCGCCGAATTGGCCTGGTGTGCACCTACATTGATTTGTCGTCGTCGGTGGTGGCGATAGCACAACCGTCATACTTGCTCTAATCGTAGGAGAGGGTCTCGAACTCGTGTGCCAGGATGATCATGGAGGATCTCACACGTCCTCGATGTTGTGTGCTCTAGAGACAGAGACAGAGACAGAGAGAGAGACAGAGAGAGATATAGGAATTTTTTTTTTTTTTTTTTTTATATAATAATTATGGGTCGAGATCCCCATATGTTGTCCTTTCGTCGAGATCCCCTTAATTAGCTCCTAATTTCAGATATTCATCAACATCAATTAGTAGTATATGTACAAGTTAAATATTCCATGCATACGTTCAATGAGTTAGCTCCCTATAACTTGTATACAGCAATACATATTTGAGTATTCCGTAGCCTCCAACAGCGGCCATCACAACAAGAGCTGGTGCAATCCACAGAAGCAAACTCTTGTTCGCCAACGGAATTGGATTTGATGTGTGATCATTTGAAGGTTTGTTTTTTGGTAATGTTAGAGAAAGAACACCATCATGAAACCTTGCACAAATATCCTTGACTCTATAAACATCAGGTGAAGCTTTGAAACTTTGCCGGAAGCGACTCCTTCTATTTCCATCAACAGGATGCTCGCCTTCAATCTTTATCGTTCCTTTCTTGTCGTTAACATAGACCTTGAATTGTTCCATCTTGAAACCTGTATAGATAGATACACACGCAGGAAAATTTACAGAAACTTTCATGTTTATATATATATCAGCTAATGAGTCTTCAATTAATTAAATCTTTAACACGTGTACTGCAACTGCCAAAATTTCTCCAGAAAAAAAATATCTATGAAATAATACAGTACCACGGAGAGCAATCTGGTAACTGTCATGTAGTTCTTCTTTTTGGAACTTGCAATAAGGCATGAAATCCTCATAAGATCGTACGATGGTAACGACTTCACTATTGGAATCCATATTTAGGAACGGGGATGCGTTCTCTGTACAGTAGATATTAATAATGATTAATCTGACTGCAATATATGGATGATTTATATCCTTCTTCCTCTTGTATATATATTTGCCTGGTATTCTGGTATATAAATATCTGGTCTTACTGGTTTCTTGTACGTTTTGTCTAGAAAGAGAATTGTTCTTTATTTTGTTTGTCGACCTGTCTTAGCATTTCTGTATAGCGAGGCACGTATAGAATCTATAGGTGGGCAACTTTTGGATGGGAATTCATTATTCATGCAACAATGAGCAGCAAGAAGCTTGCCGCAAGATAGTTGCACATGCTTTGAAGTGTCCTGAATTTATACTCGGCAAGTTTATTTCTTTCTTTGGCTCATTGAATTAACATGCCAATAATAACTTGTTATGGAGGTTGTTGCTGTAGTCGCGGCCTATTGCCATTTCGTGTTAAACGGCAACAAGCGTGGTCCGTAGATCACCATTGTACTGATATTGACAGGACCCGAACCGGATTTCACCCTAAAATTCGGATAAGGCCCTGCGGGGACCACCTTAAGATTAACTCTATCGATAAATCGATACGCCAATCTTAAAATAGACAACCCTAAAACCTGCAACATATTAAAACACTTCTAATTCCAGTTTCAACCTCAACACCTGGAGCCATCTGCTCTCCAAACACAACAACCGCCACAGATAAACACAAAATCAAATTCATCTATTATTCAAAGGCTTACAGGTAATCAGAGCAATCTAATACACTGAACTGGAAATGCAAAACAAGAAGTAAATGATCAACATATCCCACTAAGCGGAAGCAAAGACGACGATGACTATGCCTCAACTCCGAGTACTCTTGACCTCAAATAATCTACTCTGCAAACTGGGCGATTTAAAACGAATGGCCCAGGGGAAAGTAAATTAAAAACGTTAGAGTGAGTGGATAAAATAAAATAATTTAATATAATACTTTAAATAAAAGTATCATATTACTTTCCCAATGTTTTATAAATAAAAAACACATGCATTTTATTAAAACGTCGCACGTTTAAGAAAACCGTATTTAAAAATCAGCCTTGCTGATATGTCAAATAAATAAATAATATTTTACTTATATTTTTTTACGAAGAAATACTTTTGATAGTTAAATAATAAAATATCATGAACAATCTCATTGGTCATATAATAGAACAGGGAACGTCACCACCATTTAATATTAAGCCTCCCAGGCTAAGGGTCAAGCCTCCAAGACTCTGTAGCGTTCCACGCTAAACCTGTACACGTCGACCACCGAGGTGAATTTGGCATATGTGGTCAAGTCGTCACCTCGCATGGGCTCAGGTGACTAAGCTAGCTAGCATCAATATATATATATATATATATATATATATATATATATATATATATATAAACCCTAATATGGTGAAAATCTGAAAATAAAACTGAAAATACGCTTCTCCTTATATATCATAAATCAGTACGGTCCCCGACCGCACATCTGAGGCTTAAAAATATCATAGATAAAATAATAGACTCAAAAGATATACATAAATATCCGACATATCCAATATGCCGTAAAATAATATCGAAAAATTTATCTATATAACGTACATCGACATATCTTACATGTCGTAAAATCACAAATAGCGAAAACATAAAAATCCCCAGAATTCTCATTTCCGGTCTTTACATTTAAATACATATAAAACTTATTCAGAAAGATCAAACATGAATGATTAAAACATACTATTTCCGGATAAATTTACAGACTACTTAAAATAGTAGTAAATATATAACCCGAATTCAATTTTCTTTAAATATCAATATCATAAAATTATACGAATTATCATGCTTCCGAAATCATATATTTAAAATAAACTGTATTTTATTAAAATAGTTATGCATGCATTTATTTAAAATAAAAATCTACTCACAGTACGGTCGAGCGTCCTGCTATTTTGAGATCTTGTCACATCGAGTAACTTCTCGACCTGTAACAGAGATGTATTTAAAAGATATTTTAAAACTCGAAATTTGATTATAAAAGTTAAATCTACGGACGTTCTCACTCGCCCGAATAACCAAATTTAAATTCTTGTTATTGGTATTACAATTATGTCTCAAATACCAAAACAATTTACTTCCAAATTTACTCAGGACACCCATCCTGAGTCCGATAACTTCTTTTACTGGTTATTTTGTCGTAAGACCCTTTTTATCACCTTTTACCGTTTTACTTTAACCTTTTACCCTTCTTCCATCTCCCGCCCCCGGCAGCAGCAACGCCGGCGGCGGTACAGAGGCTAAAACGCCTCCAATTCATCTCAAATCAACCCAAAACGATCGTCACCACCTCAGGAACTCATCCCCACTGCCTCCGCCGCCAAAAACCCACGCAGTCGGCGCATACGGCGGCCGATACGGCGGTCTAAATTGCAAAACTCCCAAATTTCACAAAAACCAACCAATTAAACATCAAACTACCATTAATCGACTCCTTTCAATGCTCTGAATTCAATTTCAACCCCAAATCCACCAAAAACATCATCTCTGCCTCCCACCAATAAATAATCTGAAACCCTAGAATTTTGAATTCAAAATTCTCGTTACCTGATTCGAATTGGATCAATTCGTTTGATGGAGTTGTTGTTCTGGTCGAGGTCTTCATCCCCCCCCCCCCCCCCCCCCCCCAAAATCAAGCCAAGAGATGGCCGGACACCGTGAAGAAGAGGACGAGACGATGCTATCGACACTGGTGGCATGCCGATTGGTGCCCGGACGGCTGACAAAGGAGGTCAGGGCCTGGGTCGGTGGAAGTCAGGCCGAGTACGGGAGAGAGAAAGAGAACAGAGAAAGAAAAGGAAAGAAAGAAAAAAAAAAAAAAAAAAAAAAAGGAAAAATAGAAAAACTTGCCGTTTTGGGAAATACAATCCGGCTATTTATACTCGTCCAAGAAGGACAAATTACCAATTTTTACATTGTAACTTTTTCACACGAACTCCAAATTAAACGTGCCACATGTCCACGAATTCGTTTCAACGTCTTCTATCTCATCGAGAAATGAAATTCTCCGTCGAGTCAACTTATTTAAAAGTCAACTTTTAGAACTTTCGAATCGTAAAAATAATTCCCGTAACATAAAATAAAAGATAAAACTGTCTGGAGGTAACTCGAAGTTCGGGTCGTATCAGATACTGTCCCAACTTAACCACCTTTGAAATGTTGAGTTTTAATCACAAAAAGCCTCCGTTTAATTGGGCATTATCCACCTATTTATAAGTTGTGTTAAATTTGTCACTTTTCAAACGTGGGATCTTTATTATTCAACAATTCGATTAAGAAGGAAAATCGTACAAAAAAATGACAAAATTTTGGTCACTCTATATACTTTTGGAGTCTCGACAGTTTATCGTCGTGCTTTCAATTTCAACTGATCACTTCTCATAGTCCCAATTTTCGACCAATTAGTCCATTCTGTCCAAAATAGTTGTTAATTATTTTCTAGTTTCCTCAAATACTCTTAGGTGTTGTTTTTATTATTTTTCTTTTTATTTTCTTTCCCTTTTTTCTTCAAAACCATAACCAAAGAATACACAACCGACAATAGAAGACTAAATAGCCCAATTAAGTTTGAGCCTCGATCATTTACCCAAAAAATAATAATATGTTGAAGGAAAAACGCAATATGTTCCTTCGTCAATATAACTGACAAGAGATAATTATATAGTCATTATTGTAATTAATGCATTTACTATTACTGTTGTAATACTCACCCTATATAAAGGGGATTATCAATGAAATGAGTAGACAAATTCTGATTCTCCTACAATATAATAATAATAATAATAATAATTGAGCCTAGTGTTGTAGCGTTGTTTGTAAAGCTTAATTATATGAAATGGTAATTATTTATACAGTTTTTTCGTCTGAGCTTAGAGAGTGCTTAATGCTAAGGATGATGATGATAATTATTTTAATATCATTTTGGTGTAAATTGATATGATTGAGATCTGATAGAATTTTATTTAATCGTGATTGTGGTTATGTTATTTAATTTTGTTAGCAGTATATTTCAAATCAATTTACATTTTTTTTTCTCCGATTGCAATCAGTTTGCAATTATAAAATTATTAGATTGAAGATCGACAATTATAAACCCAAATATTTTGGGTCTTCTTTCGGTTTGGTTTTGAAGAAGGGAAAATAAAAAAGAAGAAAATTAATAAGACAACACATAAGGGCATTTGAGGAAGTTGGAAAATGGTAAACATTCAATTTGGATGAAATGAACTAACTGGTAGAAAATTAAGACCACAAGGAGTGATCGGTTGAAATTAAAAGCACGAAAACTAAACTGTCAATATACTGCAACTATAAGAAGTGACCAATAGTTTGTCCGAAAAACAATTTGGTGGCCAACAAGTAGGATGATCGGGATCTAAACTTGCAAACCAGGTTTTAGGTTTTAGGTTTTAGGTTTTTTTTTTTTTTTTACTATTTAACGTTTAGGGTTTAGAGTTTCAGAAATTATCGTGAAATTATAATTTTGCAAACCTTCAGAAGACTAACAAATTAGAAGTTTACGTACAACTCCATCTTAAACTTAACGCCACGCACTAAGCTATTGTGAGTATTGTCACGGTTCACCTGCAGGCTGCAGCCTTTACTTCATAGCTTACGTGTTCATAAAGTATGCTTGATCATCGGGGCTCGAACGAAGAAGAAAACGTAATATCCCCAATAAGGAATTATTCTCTTTCAAACAAAGAAGAAACCCTTGGCATTTTAACTGAATTTTCACGGGCAAGTATAAGAATGCAAAAAGAGATATAGACTCCATATTATAGATCGATTGGGAAACCTCACAACCCTCAAACAGCAAAATCAACTCCGGCCGGGTCTAATGGAAACCAGTACTGCAGCAAAGGAGGAGAAGTCTTATGAGGATTTTGTACCCTTATGCAATTGGCATAAACATGAAGAATATGACATTCTTGAAATTCATTTACCAGGTAATATATATATACCTCAAACTTATAGTAATAGTGGTTATGATCCCTTTAACATTTTACTTGCTGATTGATGTCTTTCATTCATTTCTTCATTTAGGGTTCAAAAGACAAGAAATTAGACTTCAATTCAACGATCTGGGCATCCTAACCATTAGCGGAAAGCAAGGCGGTAATAGTGATGAGACAACGACATCCATGCGCAGTCGCTTCCACAAAGAGATCAAAATTTCTAGGAGTTGCCGTGCAGCACAAATCCATGCCAAGTTTTCACGTGGAATTCTATCCATAACTGTACCTAAGAAAGTTGTGAAGCTTTCAAAGCAATCAGCTGAGGATTCTGAACAATCATCTCACAACTTATTTGGCTACGGAGGCACAGTATTGAGGCCAAAATTAAGCAAAGAGAACGCCCTGAAGATGGTGCTTGCTTCTCTGGCAATGGTTCTAGCTGGGTATGCATTATATAGGTTATGCATTATATAAGATAGATACTGCACACCCAAAAGTGATTTAAATATTTTAGGTTCATTACTTTCCCGATCCTTCGTTTATTTGTTGGATAACGATATATATTATATTGGAAAATGATTTGTGGCCACATTGAGGCTTAAAATTTGTAACCCTAATTTTAGATCGATGTCATGCCATGTCAACTGAACACATTATTAATTAAAAATATAATGTAATGTCATTCTTAAGTAAAAAGTAAAATCTTGTTCTTCTCAATCTAATGATCGATTCTAGATTATTTTGTCATTGTTCTATATAAAAAATATATTTTTATAGTTATTAATTTTTTTTCAACACGATAATACTTAGATTTAAACGCCATAATATAATGTGGAAATTCAATATTTTTGGTAGTATACTTGTTCGAAAATGTGAGTTCATATATAAATATACATATATACATATATATAATTATTAGTTTGGTCCAAAATATATATATATACACACACATTTTTTTAATCAAATATGTCAACCCTTTATTAAATATAAAAATTACAACGATACGATGCAAATATGCATCAAAAACATAAAACAAACTAAAAAATGATATGAAAATTACATCTAAAATACTGAGAAATTTAAATAATGCAATTACCGTTACGTCGAAACGCCGACATGGGTATACATTACGGATTGCAGCTGTGTAATGAAATGAGTAGTCGGTGGTATAACTAGCCATGCGAATCCTATGCACTAACTAACAAACGTCAACAGTACGAAGGATTGAGTTTAATCTTGCATCTAGAGGATCGAAGCTGACCAAGGGTGATGTCAAACATGGCCATAATGGCATACGATTTCTTGCGAATAGATATCATAATTGTGGGTCACTAAACCAATAACAAAACCAACATTATGGCCCAGTTTGGGATTGATTCCCAAGCTGCTTTTGGGGTCAAAAGTGATTCTGGGCCTAATTTTAAGTGTTTGGTAACAACCCATAAAACTGATTTTAGAAGAATTGATTCTCTTAAAAGTGGATTTTGGAGAAGCAGGGTAAGAGATGTTTTTGCAGGAATCAGTTATATTTGTAACAAATGATAATATTTGTTTGTTCTTAGATTGTGATATACTAATCTAATTAAATAATAATCAATCATTTACTATGGTGTTAAGAAATCTTATGTAATATTGTGGATTAACTTTATAATTATATACAAAAGAAACAATTATTTATTTTAATATTAATTTATAACAATGCATATTTTTGTCATTATACTATCCAAAACAATTTTTACTTATAACTCACCAAACACACGAAATTGTTTTTTGGTTCTCACAGCACTTTTGAAAACAGTTTACCAAACACCTCAGCTGATTCTACTCACAGCAGATTCAAAAGCAATTATGCTCACAGCAAATTCAAAAGTAATTCTGCTCACAGCAAATTCAAAAGTAATTCTGCTCACAGCACAGCAATCCAAAACTGGGCCTCAATGCAGCAATGTCTAATTATCAATCAGACCTGCAAACACTTTCACAGCTATACACCATCACCAACAAGTACCCTAACTCCATAAGTCTATCACATATCAGTGTTATCACAGTAATCGCTAGTTAACTACAGTGACTACACTATTAAATCATGAACTGAATTTACATATATGATATAATCACCATAAACCCATCACCATCACAAATTCATGTAGCATTCAGTTCAGTAATAACAAAATAAGTTATAAAATTCAAATAACATAATCAACAACCGCAAAATTGAAAGCATTAAGAGAAAAAGAAAGTCTAATTCTCTAGAAAAAAATGAAGCCGCAATTGAAAGCATTAAGAGAAAAATAAAGACTGATTCTCTAGAGAAAAATGAAAGATATAGTGTAGAATATTTTAGGATATTTACTTTCCTTATATGTATAGGTAAATTAATTAGTGTAATCTTAGAATATATCTTCCTTGTAAATGTAGCTTTGTATCACTATATATACATACTCTATGGGGAATAATAAATTATCAAAATAGTAAACCCAAATCATATTCTTATTTTCTACTTGCCATCAAAACCTACACACAATTTTTCCACTGCAAACACAGACACCAAAACCCCACAAAAGAAAAAAGCACAACACAACCGTAGCCACACAACATACACAAACCAAAAGCAAAAACCATACACAAACCAAAAGCCAAAACCATACTCAGAACAAAAGCAAAACCAAAACAAAAATAGAGAAAAGAAAAAGGAGGACCCCACACCACGTGCAAGGACAGGCGAGCCGAGCAGACGTAGCCAAGCCACGCCGAGCCACACTTTTTCCTGCTCCACAGTAGGATGTGTCAGGACACTATTTTTTATTTGTTTTTCTGACCCAAGTCAGACCGTCTGTCTCCTTGTCTCTTTGACCACTAGACCCCACCCCTTGTCCGGTCTCTTTCACACATCAACACAAAATTCAGCAAGTCGGATAATTCCAATTCAAATGGAACATAATATCAACCATTCCGATTATTTCACCGGATTATTTTGTACACCAAATTCATATATAAACACAATGAGCCCGCTCTGTGGATATTTCGATCATAGTAAATAACGGTGTTTTGAAGTAATTGGATATCCGGATTGGTGGGATTTCACCAAGCGATCTCGAAAAAATCAAGCAGAAGTTGTCATGCCTACTACAGAGGACAAACATTCATCTCATGCTTCAACTAATGTAGCACAGTCAAGTATGAATGGTCAGATGATTGAATTGCTTAAACAAACCTTCAATAATAAACCCTACAAAAGACGTTAGTAGTATATGATAAGTAGGGATTATTCTAGCCGGGGATTAATGGTACCTGAAATATAAGAATGTTAGAACACATATTCACATCTATAGACATATATACACATTTTAACATGGGGGAGTTTTGAATTGGATCGGCAGCAAGGCTGCCTCTAAACCTATTGACACGAAAATAAATCATAATTTACTATATACAAGTTGATCATCATCTTTCACACAAAGGAAGTCACACAAAAAACTCTTTAACATGTAAGACACACATGCAAGAACTCTTTAATCTAAAACAAGTACCGACATGTTTTAGATTCAATTTTAGTTCCGACTACAACCTAGTTGTAAGACTTCTCAAGTTTTAAGACCAAACGGGTAGTTCTAGGCCCTAAAGTTATGCTAATCTGGGTAGGATTTAACAATTATGCACAATAGTCTAAATCGGAAACATGAAAAACAAGTAAGGGCGTCAATCTTCTTATTTTAACATGCAAGTATCTAGAGTATTAATTCCTAAGTGAGCAACACAAATCAAAGCAACCTTTTGAGTCTAGCTTAGTTCGTTATTACTCTAGCCGATTAAACCTAGCACCTAGATCAATGTTCAATAACAACACTAAGTACCGATTTTCATGACCAATCCTTAGATACTAACCAATTTTAAATCATAAACATGCATCGACACCTACTATCCTAATTATCTATACACACGAAAATTACATGCTAAAATCGCAAACTACATTACAAACATCAAACCGAGTTTATACAAGAGTCTTACATAAACCAAGAATCGAAAAAAGTTCTTACAAACTACACAAACATGAATAAATACATAAGCCATAGAGGGAATAGATCACACTTTAGAAACTTTGAAGACTTCCGAAACGTGGTGGAAAGGCGCACGGCAAAAGGTAGAACAATGGTACGGTTTATGGAATGTGGTGGTATCGGGTTTTGGCTAAGTATTTTTCTGTTTGGTTCTTGAGAGACTTGGTAGAGCTTTTGGCTAATCCTTGTGCTTGAGATGATATGTCTTTTCTGTATGGAATTTGTGCCTTCTTTGTATAGGAGAAAAGCTAGAGCATTGCCGGCAGCAACAAGGAAAAGAGAAAACCTAAACCAAGATGGTTTTGGTTACTTGCCGGCCAAGACTTAGATATTTTTGAATCTTATGCCCGATTTCTTCTATGGGTTACAGCCTTCTTGGACTCCTTAATGGATTAACAACATTTCTTGATGGTTCAAAGTCCAATGGATCAGCTGCAAGCCTCCCTAGCTCAACCGGGAAACTTCCTTTTAGAATCAACTGCTTTTCTGCTTGAAATAGGGAAACTCTTCTGTCCATAATTTTCACTTTCTTTTGGCATGATCGACTCCCATATGCTTTAAGTAGCTTAACAACTCTTGTTAATACATTCGGATACCCTGTTAATACACAAATACAAAAAAGTGTAAAAATGGGCAGTATGTTCTTCTTCTCGGCAGAGCAGTGACCTTCTAGCCTTGTAACTGGCATAACTTTCTCTCTAGAGTAGCTTTTGTACGATTCTAAGTTATGTAGAAACTAGACTTATAGAGCTTTCCGTGCACATATGGCACGCCTTCTAGTACCGTGTGGTCCGTCCTGAAGAAATTCTGGAAATTAAGTGATGTGCCCAGGAAATTGTTGGAACTTACTAGATCCGATTTTGTCTTACAATTCTTGGTAACTTCTTTTGCTCCAATTGTTAAAACTTCTTCCATTGCTCAATCCTTAACATGTCTACTACTCATAAGAGAAGAAAAATCCATCAAACGTATCATGGAAGCTTTACAGAATCAACAAAAAATTTAAAGAATCCTAGTTTGAGCACTTTGTTTTTTCTTTAAATTTCCAACGTTAAAGCACATTTTCATTATAATTCTACAAAAAGCTCATGATTCTACATTATGACTCGATTCTACACAAATAAGGGATAAAGCAAAGTATAAACGAGGGTAAAACATATTAATAACGTCGCATTTTATGCTCCTATCAACTACCCCACACTTATCTTTTACTAGTCCCTTAGCAAAACTAAATTATAACTAGACTCTAAACAAACTATTGCCCCTAATGATTTGTCTCAAGCTCTTATGAATACATAGCTTTCAAGTTGATACAAAAAGAATGCTAAGAATGAAAATCCCAAGCTTCATGAACATGCAACACCAATATCAACATGTAAGAACAACACATAAGCATGTAAACATGTGTAGCTAGTTCAATCCTCCTCACTTGACATACTCTCTTCTTTTCACTCGAAGCATGACATTCACTCATAAGTATATGCAAGTGAAAGATAATGAATTATGAAAATAACTTGCATATTGTTCGTACCTAAAACTCGTAGGCCTGGCAGAGGCAGATGAATCCAAGTGTGATCTCCTGTAAACCTGCTTACTAAGGGGAATACCGGGCGGGCCGGTCTTCTCCTCTCCGATACCTAAGTTAGTACAGTTGGGATGAATAGATAACTTAAGCACGTATGATAAGCAGTAGGAAAGATCAGTTACCTATTAATGAGGGTAGTTGAGGCCCTTATATAGGTGGTCGGGCGTGAGGTCTGGCCTCACCCTTCGATGTGGGACTGGTTTCCTTCTGTTTGCACACCAAAGGGCAGCTCTGGTGACCTCTTTGGTAGGCTGGCGCTCCCGGTCCCCGGGCCCTTGGTCGTAAGGTGGACTGCTGGACCCCGGATCCGGGTGCTGATGATCCGGTCCCGGGCCCTGGGCCGGCCCCGGGTGCACTGGTTGTGGGTCTGTGGGCCTGTTGTAGCCCCTCTGTGGCTATTGTCAACAAGTCCCCCAAGTTCCCGGTCAAGTGCAATCTTGAATGGGGACTTAATATGTCTTGCTTCTGTCCCGCAGACCCGCAGGGTTACCAACCCAACGGTGCCCAGTCCCCCAAGTCCGTATTGAAGATTGAGCGTGACCGGGCGTTCGGTCAGAGTAGGCGTGGTGAGTACCTGTTAATGATGATGTGCGACAGTTATGAGTATGCTTGCAATACAAATGGTATTGTGCTCAAGTGTTGTTGTGCCATGAGCATGGAGCGGGGTGAAACCCGGAGAGTGCTGGGATGATAATGGGGCGTTGAAATCCGCCATGCAATAGATATGGAGCGGGGTGAAACCCGGAGAGTGCATGGGATCTCGACTGGGCGTTCTGCCATATCGGAACGAGTCCCCCAAGGCGAAATTGGTGAACCGATCGGTGGACCCCCATACCATATCGAGCCGGAGAGTGCATGGGAACTCGACCGGGCGTTCTGCCATGTCGGAACGAGTCCCCCAAGTCGAAATTGCTGCCAATGGCAGGCCGGGAGGGGCCCGGTGGCTCGGCCCAGCTTGTGTTGGAATAAGCGTGGGGCGACGTGCCTGCGGGGAGAGTTCTGGATCAGAGAAACAATCTGCCCGGTGGGGAGGCGTTGAGATGACAAGTCTCGCCTTGAATCCCCATTTTTTATCGCAGTTCAGTGCGATGCAGGGTTTTTATCCTACTAGACAAGAGTACATGTGTTAGATGTAAACTCGCCCGGGTGTATAAAGCCCATGCCGGTTGAATGTTCTCATAACCGGAGTCATGCCATGGAGCCGGTTGAATGATACCTAACCGGTGAGGGGCCATGGAGCCGGTTGGATTATACCGAACCGGTGAAATGCTCTCAAGCCGTTTGAATGTTACCTAACCGGTGAGAGGCCATGGAGCCGGTTGAATTATACCTAACCAGTGAGCTGCCATGGAGCCGGTTGAATTATACATAACCGGTGAAATGCTCTCAAGCCGGTTGAATGTTACCTAACCGGTGAGAGGCCATGGAGCGGGTTGAATTATACCTAACCAGTGAGCTGCCATGGAGCCGGTTGAATTATACCTAACCGGTGAAATGCTCTTAAGCCGATTGAATGTTACCTAACCGGTGAGAGGCCATGCAGCCGGTTGAATGATACCTAACCGGTGAGCTGCCATGGCTCTGGTTGGAAGATCATAACCGGAGAGAAGCCTTCGAGCCGGTTGAAAAATCATAACCGGAGAGCTGGAGATGCCATGCAGCTGGTTGAATGATACCTAACCGGTGAACTGCCATGGCTCCGGTTGGAAGATCATAACCGGAGAGAAGCCTTCGAGCCGGTTGAAAAATCATAACCGGAGAGCTGGAGATGCCATGCAGCCGGTAGAATGATACCTAACCGGTGAACTGCCATGGCTCCGGTTGGAAGATCATAACCGGAGAGCTGTCGTGGCCCTTGGGGAAGTGAGGAGGGGCTTGACGCCTCGGTTCCTGCTCCATCTCTCCTCCATGTCGCTCGTAGGCGGGACAAGTGGCTGACATGCATTTAAGGAGGAAGCCCATCAGTCCCGTCAGTTATGATGGGGTGGGAAGTTTACCAATGCTGGGACACGTGCCAGTAGGGAGCGATCTGAGATGGAGGGTCTGGAATCGCAGGCGTTTGAGTTGCCCTGATTGCGTGTTTTGGGGGGATTACAAGTGCCTAGGGCATCGGACCCCTCTATAAAAAGGCCTCCTCTTCCTTCATAAGTTCTGTTTTGTTCTTTGGCTCAAAGAGAAGAAGAGAAGGTTTAGAGAGGAATCCGGCAAAAGCTTTGTGGAGGTGCCCCGCGACATCCGTTGCCTCAAGAGTTCTTGTTCTTTGCCTGCCATTGCTCAGTGTTTTCGTAGGACGGACTTTCCTCGGTTGTGCATAATAATCGGTAAGTCTTGCTTTCCTTGCCTGGTTTTTTTTCTTTTTCTTTTTGGCGTTTTGCGGCGAGAGAGGGGGGGGGGGGCTCTGTTGCCGACAGTGAGTTGTTTTAAGTGGGGTGGCTGCGGTAATCTTGGAGAGGAACCGCAGAGGGCGCTGTTCTAGCCTGTTGCTGACCAGCGGTGGGGTTTTGTTTTCTTCCCCTTAGGTTAAATGGCTTCTGCAAGTTCTGATGGGGCTTCCGAATCGGCCGACAGGCGTCATGTCGTGGACGATGAGGAGAGACTGGAGGATTGGCTCGATTCGGAATCCCCGGATGCCGAAGCCGCTGACCGCTCCCGGAGTGAGGTTTCATCTTCCGGGTCCTCGGGATCTGAGGAAATCCCGCACGGGGTGCGCTTTTCTGGCACTCCGCCCGTGAGCTACACCATTGGGAGTGGGAAAGGGGCCGTGGGGTGTGATGAACCGGAGGGTAGTATGAATCTCGAGGAGATAGCCGCCTTCCGGGAGACGTGGAGTATCCCCGATGAGGTGGCGTTACGGCCGCTGAATCCCGGAGAATCGGCCTGTAACCCGGAGGCGGGTTGGGTTGCCGTGCACTTGGACCAATTTCGCCACGGGTTTTCCCTCCCGCTGCCAGATTTCGTGCAGTACACGCTCAGTGCCCTGCAAGTGTCTCCCGCGCAGCTTCCCGGGAACCAGTGGAGGAAGCTGCTGAGCCTCGATTGTCTGTACGAGTTGTCCGAGATGAGTATGCCGACAGTGAACGAGTTCCGGGCATTGTACAGAATATCCTTCTCGAAGAAGAGGGGCTCCCGGGGTTGTCTGACCTTTAGCGCCCGACAGTTCTAGCCTATCATCACCCACATGCCTTCCTGGATAGACAATAGCTGGAGGAAAAAGGTGGTGATGCCGGGGGGGGGGGGAAGTGGCAGAAGAGGAGTAAAATGTATCGGGTTCCTGGTGCCTTCCAGCCCCTTGGCGACCAATCGTTCGAACTATCCGAGTTGGAGCAGGAAAGGATTAGAACTATACTCGGATGCTGGGACGATCTCGAGTGAAGCTCTTACAACTTCATTCGGCGGGAGGTGTTGGAGTACTGCGGTCTCGGGCGAGATCCTGGTGCGTAGCAAGGTTTAGCGGTGGCGTTTCTTCTGGCCGAGTTTTAAACACTAACGTTTTGTTTGTCCTGCAGGTGCATCTTCCCGGGCGGTCATTAAACCCGACAATACCTTATCCATGGACGGTGAAGACCTTCTCTCAAGTCTAAAGGAGAAAGGTGAGGCCGTTTCGCAGACCTCGATGGACGAGGAGTCCGGTCGGCTTACCGTTCATGCCGAACTGAGGGCCATGGATGTTGAGGGCGACGCCTATATTCTGAGGCGTGTGAAGAGTCACCCTGCTGCGCCCAAGGCCACCGAAGGGTCATGGTGGGGTGAACCGGATTCCGTACCGGCCGGGATCAATCCCGCTAGTCATCAGGGTCACCCGGTCAGACGCACAATCTTCTTCACCGGACGGCCAGGGTGAGAAGAGGCGGAGGCATGGACGTTCCTCCCTCCACGCTGGTGACGCTGACCGGCCGGTCGTCAGGTGATAACTTGGCGAAGCGGCTCAAGGTGACCAGTGGTGCGTCGAGTTCCGCTGGGGACAAGGCTGCCGCCGCTCCAAACTCTGCCTGTCAGCAGAGTAGCCCCGCGCCTGCGGAGGAACAGAGGGCAAGTCTGGAGAATCCCTTCGCCCAGAAGGTGGCGGCAGATGTGGCTGGCCTTGGCCTGGACAGGCCTGGGGTCACCGAAGCCTTGGCGGGGGAGAACCGCCAAAAGTGCAAGGAGTCGGTCCTCTGGGTAAGAATTGCTCGGTGCCATGGCACTGCTCGTAACTCGTTACCTTTGCTGCTTGTCTAATTGGCTCCCTGTTGTTGTGTAGTTATTGTACAATATGTACCAGCCGGATCCGAGCGAGGAGCTGCCGGGGTTGAAGAGGCAGGTGGCCGCTCTGACAGAAGCCCGAGAGCGTATGGAGGTAGAGAAGTCCAGGCTGGAGCGGGAGAAGGTCAGACTGGAGGAGAGGGCCAAGAAGCAGGTGGCCAAACTGGAAGAGCGGGTTCGGAGCCTTGAGGAGGAGAAGGAGCTGGCCGAAGAGGAGAGGGCCGAGTTGGAGGCGAAGGTGGATGAGCTCCAGGTGGGAGCTGCCGCTGCGCGCGCCGCCACTGCCGCTGCGTCTGGAGAAGAGGACCCGGAGCTTTACCAGCGGGTTGTCCTCAAGTATCATGAGAGCGATCAGTTCCTCGAGTTCCTGGAGAAGGCCAGGGAATCGGGTATCGTGGACTCCTACGTGGAGTGGGAAGAAAAGGGGTACCTGGATACTTCTCGAATGCCGAAGGCCGGAGCTGATGAGAATATCCATGAGCAGTCGGATATCCCTGAGCAGTCGGTAGGCGAGGAGCAACCGGAGGGGGTAGGCGGGCCTGAAGAAGGTGCGGCGGCTTCATCTGGAGAAGCTGGTGGAATGCCTGCTGAAGGAGGGAGCGCGGCTCCTTGAGCTTTTTGCTTTGCTCTTTTTTTTTTTGTAAACCCGGCGGAACGGTTTTTGCTTGTATTATTCTTTGGATATAAATACACTTGCACTGGCGGAACCGGTGGAATTTTTTTTCTCAAAATAGTTAGGCATACATCTCATGATGTTATAACAGCCGAACCGATGATATGCCAAACTAACCGCTTGGAGGTATGGGCGTGCCTACCAGGCCTGGCCCGGCTCCCGGTCGGGATCTGCTCTCATTTCCCCTATATACCGCTGGAGCTGACCATTGCTAATCAAACCCTCCACCGCTGTCTTGAGAGCGAAGCACTTGTTTGTCCGACGAGTAGCTTCATCGTGACAGGAGAAGTGCTTGCCCGTTTGCGCCGGGGTAAGCTTCCCCTTTGGGTACTTTCTCCTTGGCGGTGGGGGAATGATGTTCCCGTTCTCGTGCAAGATGTCTTCGTATGAAGAGGTTAGGGTAGTGAAGACCTCTTGCCATTCTGCTGGCATGATTGCCAGGGGGCGTTCTTGCCGGTACTGCACCGGTTTGTGCTCGTTCTGGGGTTTGTCATGATAGGGCCTCTGCTGCCGTTGCCCCCAATATCTGCTGGGCCGGCTCGGTCGGGCACCTCAGTTCTCGGTCTGGTGGCTGACCTTGTCTTCTTGGCCGGGAGGGGGGTGCTCCTCCTACTGCTCGTCCCGTTTTCTTTTCAACAGGTGCTGTCCGTACGTTTCATGGTCGGCCTGAGCATGCCTGATGGCCATTGCCATCAGCTCGTCATACCTCTGCGGGAGTTCCACCAGTACGGCGTAGGAAACTTTTCCTGGCCAGAGCCCTTGTTTGAACGCCATCTCGGCGATACCCTTGTCGAGGTTCCGAACCCCGGTCGTCGCCTTCTACCAGCGGTTGACGAAGGTCCTCAGCTCCTCGCCGGGTGCCTGCATGCAGTTGAAGAGGATGGTCGATGTCCGGGCTCCTTCGACCCGGAGGATGAAGCGGCCTACGAACCGATCGGCCATTTGCTCGAACGCCTCGATGGAGTTTGCCGGAAGCATGTAAAGGGGCCTAAGAACCAGCTCAGCGCCTCTCCATACAGGGTTTCCTGGAAAATGTTGCAGCATACTGCGTCTGAATAGCCTTTGGCGCATGTCTGGGACCGGAAACTGTCCAAATGCTGGTACTGATAGGAGCATAAAATGCGATGTTCTTAATATGTTTTACCCTCATTTATACTTTGCTTTAACCCTTAGTTTTGTAAAACCGAGTCATATAATCAAGTCATGAGTCTTTGGTAGAGTTACATTGAAATCGCGCTAAGTATAGATAAAAATGTATAAAAAATGTCAATAGCCGATTTAAAGATATTTAGAGATGTTTCGTTGGATATGTAAAGCCTCGACTTTATATTTGATGAATTTTTCTTCTCCCATATGCAGTATACATGTCAATGATTGAGCAATGAAAGGAGTAGAGAAATCGGAGCAAAATAAGTTGCCAAGAATTACAAAGCAAAATCGGATGCAATCCAACAAAGTTCCAGAATTTCCTGTGCACATTACTCAACTTCCAGAATTTATTCCGGACGTTTCACAATGAATTTGAGGAAACCCATTTATACAGAGAAAGCTCTATGAGTCTATTTTCTAAAGAATTTTGAATTTCATCAAAAGCTGTTCTGAGGAGAGAGTTATGCCAGTTTCAAGACAGTAAGGTTCCTACCCTGCCGAAAGACAAAGCTACTACCCCCTTTTCATGATTTTCTATCTTTCTGCACAAAAAAGTCATCCAAATACATTAAGTGAAGCTTGGAGCTGCAATTCTGGACTAAGGGAAGCATGCAGTTGCAATTGTGGACTAAGGAAAGCTTGGAGCTGCAATTGTGGACTAAGGGAAGCTTGCAATAAATTTCAGTCATTTCCTAGGCACAACATCCAACTTCCACAGACTCTTCCGGACAACTCAAATTGAACCAGAATTCGAGTTATATATGGATAGAAAGATATGGATGTCTAGTTTCCAAATCCACCAGAATCATCTCAATATCTATTTTCTAGAGAGAGTTATGCCCAAATCAAGACACAAAGGTCAAAGCTGCCGAAAATAAACACATGTTTCCTCCACCAATAAACCACCACCAACAAACTTCCACCATAAATCTCCACCTATATTGCCAAACTCTCACATTTGCTTCCTCTATATATAGCTTGGCACAAATTCAGAATAGATCATGTCATCTCTCTCACTTTCATTAGTCAAAATTCTAGCCAAAAATTCTCTCAAGTTCTAGTATAGAAATTTACATAGCCAAAACACCATCCATTCCACCACCACAAATCGTATCCGATCCTACCTTCAACCGTTCACTTCGCCACACCATCCGAGCTTCATTCTTCAAGGTGTCCTTAAAGTGTGATTCTACCATCTCATGGCTTGTATTTTCTTATGTATAATGTCTATGTTATATGTAGCTAGAAACTTTGATTTTTGGTTTTGTAACTTTGTATTGGATTTTCGAATTCTATTTTGGTTTTTATGAAACAATTTTGCAACTTGTAACATGTTTGAATTCGTGTGATAGACATAGGGCAGTAGCATGTTCATGTGTTGTTAGGTTGTTATTCGATTAGTTTCATGAATTCGTGCATAAAAATCAATGTTTACATGAAGCCACGGCCATGGCTTTTGTGTAGGTTGCGATTTCATTCACCATAAGCAAATCTAAGATCAAGTTAGGCATTGAGTAAACTTGATTGTAGGATTCTTAGTCAGTGGTTAACATAATTCATAGAAACTTGCATGTTAATAAGATGTTGACGCCATACTTAAAAGCATGTTTCCGATTTAAGACTTTCGTGCACAATTACTTTTCATGTTTGATTTCGACGTTGCGTGTTTTCAAATATGATTAGTATAATTTTAGAATTCGACGTTGCGTGTTTTCTAAATACTTGTGTAGTCTAGTAATGATTAGATAACCGTTGAGGCTCTAATTGAAATCGGAATTGAATAGAGTCTAGGAAACTTGAAACAAGTTGCTACCAAGTCTTGCATGATATTCTTGTGTGTTCTTGTGTATTTTTGTGCTATGTGTTGTGTGAAAGATGATGATCACTTGTAAATATTAGATTAGGAATTATTTTCTTGTTTTGTCTTTATTTTCATAGGAACTATAATTGATTTTCAAACCCCCCATAAACGTGTATATATATGTATATATTTGTGACATGAAGTATTTATGTACATATACATGTAACATTCTTTTATTGAATATTTGTCTAACATTCTTTTATTCAAGGTACCCTTAATCCCCGGAAAGAACGATTCCTATTTACCAATGCTACTAACATCTTTTGTAGGGTTTTAAATTAACGCGTGCTATTGGCACTCGTTCAATTTTTGGCACCGTTGCCGGGGATTATAAAAACTTGTTTTATATGAATGTTGTTTATATATATTGCTGTAAATTTTTTTTGGGTTGTAATTTTTCTTTTAATTTTTGGATTATTTGGGATTTGAAAAGTAGAAATATGCTTCGGCATGTAGAGTTTATTTTCATGCAATTTTCGTTCCATATATGATTGTAATAACTTAGTTAAAATTGCTAGGAAGGATAGATGTTTATTTGGGTTTGATTTGTTTTGAGTTTCGAGGGAAAGAGGAATAGGTAAGGTCATTCGTGTCAATATTAGCCTTAACCCTTCATGTTACTTCTCGAGATCTCATGAGGTTGAGGGCGGCTTTTAGCGATACTTATGGTACTGTCAACACGTTGTTCTCAATAGAGTAAGGGGCATAAAGGCTCGCCTATTAGTGTGTGTTGTCCCGACTTAGTCTCAAGGTTTGTCGAACTAGATCTCAGAGGCCCATTGACTGCTATCTCTTCTCGGTGAAGGGGGCGATAGGGGACTTGTCCTCCATGGTGTCCAACAAATGAGTCTTGTCTTGAGCTATTTTCGGATGATACACGCTAGCCTTCTGAAACCACGGAACAATGTGTCTAGACGATTACACCTAGGCCGCACGTCCACCGAGCTTCGAAACTTGAAATAGGATTGACATGAGTAAGTCTTGAAGGCTTCAAAAGTAACCGTTATGTGGTTTCAAACTCTCGAGGTATATCGGATAAAGCATGATACTACCGGGGGCTGTATCAGTCCATTGCACCGTTATCTCCTCTGCTCCACGTACTTTGAGAGTTCGAACAAATTTAAAAGCAATTAGACTTAGCCATTACATGATCACCTTTAAATTGCCGTAATTTTCTCTATTTTGTGCCATGCATTTTCTTCTTCTTACCGATTGTATATTGCTTGTGTATAGCTTGAACCTTTGTATATCACTCTTGTATTATTGCCGGCCATGTATTAATATCCTTGCTTTTTATTTTGTTATGAAGGAGCTAACTTGTTTCGTGTTGAATCCTCAGAATATGTATGTCCGCTAATCTTTGGACAAGAGATAACCGCGGACGTCTTCAACGAATCAACGAGGATCTCAACATTGCAAGCAACACACTGCTACCACCATCCGAAACAAGCAGTTCGGCATTATCAACACCATCATCACCGAGCTCTCCATCACTCGTTACTTCACCAAGCTTTCGAGAGTCTTCGTGTGAGCTTATCATCGAGGAATCGGAATTTGAGTTACTTGCCGAGCCATTTCCTCAAGAGTTCTTTGATTTTCATCTAGCCGATCCGCAACCGAAAATGACTTCTATCCGAGCACAAAACGGTCATGTGGCTGGAAGAGGAGGGGTTGCACCGTCCAATATAACTTATCCACCTTTGGAGACTGACAAGACCGGGGAAATCGAGTTGAAAAGCGGATTTCTCCACAAGCTCAAGTCATTTTATGGCATGCCAAGTGAAGATCCAAATAAACACTTGCAATGGTTTAACTTCACCACCGAGTCAATGTGTCCACGAGGGACCGATATGCAACACTTCAAGATGAAGGCGTTTCTGTTTTGTTAGAAGATCAAGCCAAGGAGTGGTTGTTCGAAATACCTAATGGCCGAATCACTTCATGGAACACAATGGTAGACGAATTTTTGCTCAAGTACTTTCCCGCTTCTCGTATCACCGACCTAAGGAAGCAAATTACTAGCGTAAAGCAAGCCGGAGATGAGACTTTCTTCAACTACTATAAGAGGTTCAAATCCCTTATCGGTTTGTGTCCTTCGCATGGCATTAGCGAGGGACTCTTGTTGCAATATTTCTATGAAGGGTTGCGTGTCATGGAGAGAGAGTTCTTGGATTCGGCGGCCAATGGGAGCTTCTTGGAGTTAGATCTGGTACCGGCACGCAATTTGCTAGAACTTCGAGCCTTAAACAATCAACAATTCGGCATGTCGCGAGACAATGTCGTGAAGAGTGAGAGGGTGCATGAAACGACTTCAAGCTCGAAGTTGGAGGACAAAGTGGACAAGCTTGCTGACATTGTGGCCGGCCTTGTCAAGGGGAAACGTGCAATGCTATGTGGAGTTTGTGCCGACAATCATTAGACCGATCAATGCCCTCAAGTTGGATCGAATGAGGGGCAAGAGGAATGCAATGCCATCGGTTTTCAAGGACAAAGGTTCGGCAACTTCAATCCGAGGTTCAACGATCATCCAAACTTTAGGTGGTCAAACAATGAGAACGTGCTTAGGGCACCTATGCAGCCGAATTACCAACCAAGGGCACAAGGAGGGTATGTGCCGAGGGCACCATTTGTGCCGAACCAAGGAGGGCAGCCGAGCCAAGCCCAACCTATACCGAGTAATCCAAACTACGATGCCTTGATCACTTCTCTTTCAAGTGCTACTCAAGCGTTGCTTGCGGGGCAACAAAATCACACGAAAGACATTGCCGAGTTGAAGACACAAATGGGGCAAATCGTGGACTTCATGGGCAAATTTACCGAACAAGGGAAGTTGCCAAGCAATACTATTCCCAATTCGAGAAATGAGCAATCTAAGGTTATCAAAACTCGAAGTGGTAGGGAGTTGTTGCCACCAAAAAGTCCAAAGAAGAAGGGAGGTAACTCTCTCGGAACCATCATTGAAGAAAAAGAAGCTGCCGAGCAGCCTATTGCCAAGCAGCCTACTGCCGGACCTGCCAGTAACGGCAGCAGTAAGACCGTGGAGGAGAGAAAGAAGATGTCTGCCGAGCAAGCAAGGAAGAACGACATGGAGAAGGATCCGGCCACTTCTAAGAAGTACACAATAGTGAAGCCGAACCAAGCACTAAATGTGCCGTTCCCTTTAAGGTTTGCAAAGACGAAGAACGATAAGTCCGACGAGGAGGTGTTGGAGATATTCCGAAAAGTGCAAGTCAATATTCCTTTGTTGGAGTGTATAAAGCAAGTGTCGAGGTACGCTAAATTCCTCAAAGAGCTTTGCACGGCAAGAAGGCACACAAGGGAGACTCGTGTGGTGACTATGAGCGAAATGGTATCAGCTGTTATTCAAAGGAAGTTGCCACCGAAGATGAAAGATCCGGGAAGCTTCAACGTGCCATGTGTGATCGGCAATACTCGGTTTGAGGACGTCATGCTAGACTTGGGAGCATCAATCAATGCCATGCCTCTCAATGTGTATCAAACATTGAGCATAGGGCCTCTCAAGAAGGACAATGTCATCATACAACTCGCGGATCGATCAAGCAAGTATCCGGAGGGCTATGTTGAAGACGTGCTTGTGCAAGTCAATCACTTAATCTTTCCGGCCGACTTCTATGTTGTAGAGATGGTGGATTCGCCGGTCAATAGCACACAACTATTGCTTGGCCGGCCATTCATGAGGACGGCACGCACCAAGATCGATGTGGCCGAGGGCAATTTGACAATGGAATTTGATGGTGATATGATCAAGTTCAACATTTTTGATGCCATGAAGTATCCCATGGCCGATTTGAAGGAGTGTCAAGCTATAGAAGTTATGGAAGAGGTCGAGCAAGCTATGTTGACCTCTCTTGATGCATAGCAACGAGCCATAGAGCTCGGGGTCGGATTTGACAAGGAGGGAGCACGAATTAGTGAAGAAGAAAGAGAGAAGCTTGAGCCGAGCCTAAGGGAAGTGGTTGTCGAGTTAGAGGCTGCCCCACGGTTTGAGAAGCATAGTCCGTTCTTGTCAATTCCAAATGCTACAAACAAAATTCGTCCAAGTGTGGAAGAGGCCCCAAAGTTAGAATTAAAACAGCTCCCTAGCCATTTGAAGTATGTGTATCTTGGAGAAGAAGACACTTTACCGGTTATTGTGTCTTCATCGCTTAATGAGAAGCAAGAAGAGAAATTGCATGTACTTAAGAAGCACAAGACCGCCATAGGTTGGACCTTGGCGGACATCAAGGGAATAAGCCCTACAACATGTGTTCATCGGATCTTACTTGAAGAAGGTGCGAAACCAACAAGAGAAGGACAAAGGAGACTCCACCCGCCCATGATGAAAGTTGTAAAGGAAGAAATCATCAAGTTGCTTGATTGTGGCGTAATCTACCCCATTTCGGATAGTAAGTAGATCTCCCCCGTGCAAGTAATTCCCAAGAAAAGTGGTGTGACGGTGGTTAAGAATGAGAAGAATGAGTTTATGTCACAAAGACTTGTAACCGGCCATCGCATGTGCATCGACTATAGGAAGCTCAATGCAACAACGAGGAAGGATCACATGCCTTTGCCGTTTATGGATCAAATGCTCGAAAGGTTAGCCGGTCATGAGTTTTATTGCTTTCTTGATGGATATAGCGGCTATAACCAAATCATGATACACCCGGACGATCAAGAGAAGACTACTTTCACATGTCCATTCGGAACCTTTGCCTATAGGAGAATGCCATTCGGCCTATGCAATGCACCCGGCACGTTTCAGCGATGTATGTATGCCATCTTCTCGGATTTTATTGAAGATATAATCGAGGTCTTCATGGACGACTTTAGTGTTTATGGAAGCAACTTCGACACTTGTTTGAAAAACTTAGAGAAGATATTGGAGCGTTGTGTAGAAACCAACCTTGTGCTCAATTGGGAGAAGTGTCACTTCATGGTGACGCAAGGCATTGTTCTTGGACATATTATTTCGGCAAAAGGCATGGAAGTCGACAAAGCCAAAGTGGAGCTCATTCAACACTTGCCTTCGCCTAAAACCGTGAGAGAGGTACGATCATTCCTTGGACATGCCGGATTTTATCGAAGATTTATCAAGGACTTCTCCAAAGACGCAAAGGCGATGTGTGAGCTACTACAAAAAGATATGGCGTTTGTGTGGACAAAGGAGTGCGAGCAGGCATTTGCTCGGCTCAAGGAAAAGCTATGCATGGCACCAATCCTCGCATCACCAAATTGGGAACTGCCCTTCGAGCTTATGTGTGACGCAAGTGACTATGCATTAGGGGCTGTGCTTGGCCAAAGGAAGGAGAAGAAGCCATGTGCAATCTACTACGCTTCGAGAACTCTCAACGATGCTCAACTCAACTACACCACAACCGAGAAAGAACTCTTGGCGGTAATTTTTGCTTTGGAAAAGTTTCGATCATATCTTTTGAATTCCAAAGTAGTGGTGTACAGTGATCATGCCGCTTTGAGATATCTTATGACAAAGAAGGATGCTAAGCCGAGACTCATTCGATGGATTCTCTTGCTTCAAGAATTCGACATAGAAATCAAAGACAAGAAAGGAAGTGAGAATGTTGTAGCCGATCACTTGAGCCGTATTGTGAAAGATGAGGATCGGCTGCCCCTACTTGAGAATTTCCCAGATGAGCAACTCTTTCGGATCAATGCAACAAACGAGCCTTGGTATGCCGACATTGCCAATTACTTAGCAACTCGGAAATTTCCAAGGGACCTGCCGAGCCACCACAAGAATAGGATCAAGAAGCAAGCTCGGCACTATCTATGGGATGAGCCATACTTGTGGAAGCAATGTAGCGACCAAGTAATAAGAAGGTGTGTTCCGGAAGAAGAGCATCGGTCCATTCTTGCTTTTTGTCATAATGAAGCTTGTGGAGGACACTTTGGACCAAAGAAGACCGCATTGAAAGTTCTAAATTGTGGATTCTATTGGCCAACACTCTTCAAGGATGCACACACAACATGCATGACATGTGATCGGTGCCAAAGGACCGGCAACATAGGGCCAAGAGATCAAATGCCACTCACGCCAATTATTGAGGTCGAAATCTTCGATCTTTAGGGAATTGACTTCATGGGACCGTTTCCATCAAGCAAAGGCTTCCTCTACATCTTGCTAGCAGTTGATTATGTGTCCAAATGGATAGAAGCAAGGGCTACACGCACCAATGATTCAAAGATGGTTGCCGAATTCCTCAAGACCAACATCTTCTCACGTTTCGGAGTTCCAAGAGTCTTGATAAGTGATGGAGGTTCCCACTTTTGCAACCGCACCATTGAAACTTTATTGAAAAAGTATGGGGTCACACACAAGGTATCTACACCTTATCATCCCCAAACAAGTGGCATGGCCGAAGTGAGCAATCGAGAGATTAAGCAAATTCTTGAGAAAACCGTTGGGCCAACAAGAAAGGATTGGAGTGATCGACTTGAAGATGCTTTGTGGGCCTATCGAACCGCGTATAAGACGCCAATAGGTATGTCTCCTTTTCGGTTAACTTATGGAAAAGCATGTCACTTACCCGTGGAGCTCGAGCACAAAGCATGGTGGGCCGTGAAAGCATTCAATATGGAGATAGATTCGGCCGGCCTTCATAGGAAGCTTCAACTCAACGAACTTGAAGAAATACGTAATGAAGCTTATGATGACGCATGGATATATAAGGAAAAGATGCGAGCCTACCATGACAAGATGATTCGAGTGAAAAAGTTTGAAGTTGGACAACATGTTCTCTTATTTCATTCTCGACTTAAACTTTTTCCCGGTAAGTTACGCTCTCGTTGGGTCAGACCCTTCATTGTTACGCAAGTATTTCCTCATGGAGCCGTGACAATTCAAGATTTAATTACTCGCAAGACCTTCAAAGTCAATGGTCATCAACTCAAGCCTTACTACACACCTTTCCAAGCAATGGAAGAAGGAACATTCCTCGATGAGGCTCCAAGAGCGCATACTGCCGGCAACACTCTTTGACGTCCTAGCTGCCGAACTAAGCTATTTTGGACAATGATCAACACATGGAGAAGAGTCTAAGCTAAAGGACTATAAACACTTAAGCGCTACTTGGGAGGCAACCCAATTCACCTAAGAAAAACGAAGGAGCCATCGACGAGAGTTTGAAATTTCTAGCCCTTCTCTTTTTACTTAGGTTGTGATGCTATGTTGAAATGTGTTAGACTATTGCATGCTTAGGAAGTTACTTGCTTTATTTCTATGCTTACATTGAGGACAATGTTATTTTCTAAAGTGTGAGGTGGGATTACATGTTTCGTTTATGTTTTCTAGATAGATAAACGTGCAACCCATGATTTAGCGTAGTTTTATTTGCTTTGAGTCATATATTGAAAAAGGAAATACAAAAACAGAAAATTCAGAAAATTGTTCCACAAAAATAGAGTGTTTAAATTGTTGTTTCGAGTCTTAGGATGCCCCTAAATTGTCAATGATGTTTTTCTCCTCTTTGAACACATAGATGATAGTTGTGCATACTTTAAAACTTGTGAGTTTCATGAATAATGTGCATTGGTAGGAGCATGTAAGACTTGTTGATTAATAAAGCATGCATGTTTTAGCTAGTTTGTTTCCATAATAACCTTGGGAGCTTTAGAGCCAAATTGCTTTCTTCATGAGTGTTAAATTCCTGAAAATTTCAAGCATGTTAGTATATAAACCTCATTATTCCTTGCATATTCAACGATTATGTGCCATAGCTTTTTAAATGAACTCTAGAATGCTAGAACTTACTCTTGTTGAATTTCAAAGCGTTTTTTTTATCATAAATAAAACCTTGATTTTGAAAAGGATTGAAAAGATCTTCTAGGTTTACCACCATAGCCAAATAAGCATGTGTCCTATTTGAGCCCGTCGTGGGACACCTTAGTTAAACCCTTTGAGCCGACGTCTAGCCTTTTCTTTCATCACCCTTAAACACTTTCCTTGAGTTTAGTATAGTCATACCTTTACCTTGTCTCATAGATACGGCAAAGCTTGATTTTTGAAGGAGTTTTCGCGTGAAGTGATGAAGAAGAACAAGTATGGGATAGGACTTTGCCATGAAAACATATATGCAACCGTGTGCCTTACAAAAGAAAAGAGAATTTTGGATCAAAAGAAAAGAAAGAATCCGAGAGTATGAAAAGAAAAACAAGGGCACGATTTTGAAAAGAAAAGCATGGTTTAAGTCTAGAAAAGTGTTGTGAATTTGGAGTATGTATACATGTGAAGGTCTGGTATTGTTTAAACTTTGACCTTTGTTCGTTTTCACAATGTTTTTGGGGAGAAAAGAATGAAAAATGAGTCCAACAAGACGATATCCGGCCCTTGGCGAGAAGACATAAGGAGAATCGAGTTTTGCTAAAGGCCACGGTGATGCTTTGATACCTCATTATCCAAATTTTGAATACCTTTTAGCCTAGCCCCATTACAACCCTTTTAAATATCTTTTCATGATTCTTAAGATAGGTTAAAATTGATTTGTGGAGTCCTTCTCAAGAGTAAGCATATAGTTTTGGTTCATTGGTGCACATAGTCGTTACATGAGGTTTTTCTATAAACATTTCACAAAGAGCTTTCGATTTCTTTGACATATGCAAGTTGTTTTCCTGTCTTATCTTTCCCTTGCATATACTTATGTTTGAATACCATGTCTCGAGTGAAAAGAAGAGAATATGCCTAGTGAGGAGGATCTAACTAGCCATACATGTTTTCATGCTTATATCGATATTACATGTTCATGAAACTTGAAATTTTCGTGTTTAGCATTCTCATGCATCAACTTGACAGCTATGCGTTTAAAAGAACCTGAGACAAACTGTTAGGGGCAATAGTATGTTTAGAGTCTTAGTTTTATTTAGTTTTGCTAAGGGACTAGCAAAAGATAAGTGTGGGGTAGTTGATAGGAGCATAAAATGCGACGTTCTTAATATGTTTTACCCTCATTTATACTTTGCTTTAACCCTTAGTTTTGTAGAACCGAGTCATATAATCAAGTCATGAGTCTTTGGTAGAGTTACATTGAAATCGCGCTAAGTATAGATAAAAATGTATAAAAAATGTCAATAGCCGATTTAAAGATATTTAGAGATGTTTCGTTGGATATGTAAAGCCTCGACTTTATATTTGATGAATTTTTCTTCTCCCATATGCAGTATACATGTCAATGATTGAACAATGAAAGGAGTAGAGAAATCGGAGCAAAATAAGTTGCCAAGAATTACAAAGCAAAATCGGATGCAATCCAGCAAAGTTCCAGAATTTCCTGTGCACATTACTCAACTTCCAGAATTTATTCCGGACGTTTCACAATGAATTTGAGGAAACCCTTTTATACAGAGAAAGCCCTATGAGTCTACTTTCTAAATAATTTTGAATTTCATCAAAAGCTATTCTGAGGAGAGAGTTATGCCAGTTTCAAGACAGTAAGGTTCCTACCCTGCCGAAAGACAAAGCTACTGCCCCCTTTTTATGATTTTCTATCTTTCTGCACAAAAAAGTCATCCAAATGCATTAAGTGAAGCTTGGAGCTGCAATTCTGGACTAAGGGAAGCATGCAGTTGCAATTGTGGAATAAGGAAAGCTTGGAGCTGCAATTGTGGACTAAGGGAAGCTTGCAATAAATTTCAGTCATTTCCTAGGCACAATATCCAACTTCCACAGACTCTTTCGGACAACTCAAATTGAATCAGAATTCGAGCCATATATGGATAGAAAGATATGGATGTCTAGTTTCTAAATCCACCGGAATCATCTCAATATCTATTTTCTAGAGAGAGTTATGCCCAAATCAAGACACAAAGGTCAAAGCTGCAGAAAATAAACACATGTTTCCTCCACCAATAAACCACCACCAACAAACTTCCACCATAAATCTCCACCTATATTGCCAAACTCTCACATTTGCTTCCTCTATATATAGCTTGGCACAAATTCAGAATAGATCATGTCATCTCTCTCACTTTCATTAGTCAAAATTCTAGCCAAAAATTCTCTCAAGTTCTAGTATAGAAATTTACATAGCCAAAACACCATCCATTCCACCACCACAAATCGTATCCGATCCTACCTTCAACCGTTCACTTCGCCACACCATCCGAGCTTCATTCTTCAAGGTGTCCTTAAAGTGTGATTCTACCATCTCATGGCTTGTATTTTCTTATGTATAATGTCTATGTTATATGTAGCTAGAAACTTTGATTTTTGGTTTTGTAACTTTGTATTGGATTTCCGAATTCTATTTTGGTTTTTATGAAACAATTTTGCAATTTGTAACATGTTTGAATTCGTGTGATAGACATAGGGCAGTAGCATGTTCATGTGTTGTTAGGTTGTTATTCGATTAGTTTCATGAATTCGTGCATAAAAATCAATGTTTACATGAAGCCACGGCCATGGTTTTTGTGTAGGTTGCGATTTCATTCACCATAAGCAAATCTAAGATCAAGTTAGGCATTGAGTAAACTTGATTGTAGGATGCTTAGTCAGTGGTTAACATAATTCATAGAAACTTGCATGTTAATAAGATGTTGACGCCATACTTAAAAGCATGTTTCCGATTTAAGACTTTCGTGCACAATTACTTTTCATGTTTGATTTCGACGTTGCGTGTTTTCAAATATGATTAGTATAATTTTAGAATTCGACGTTGCGTGTTTTCTAAATACTTGTGTAGTCTAGTAATGATTAGATAACCGTTGAGGCTCTAATTGAAATCGGAATTGAATAGAGTCTAGGAAACTTGAAACAAGTTGCTACCAAGTCTTGCATGATATTCTTGTGTGTTCTTGTGTATTTTTGTGCTATGTGTTGTGTGAAAGATGATGATCACTTGTAAATATTAAATTAGGAATTATTTTCTTGTTTTGTCTTTATTTTCATAGGAACTATAATTGATTTTCAAACCCCCCATAAACATGTATATATATGTATATATTTGTGACATGAAGTATTTATGTATATATACATGTAACATTCTTTTATTGAATATTTGTCTAACATTCTTTTATTCAAGGTACCCTTAATCCCCGGAAAGAACGATCCCTATTTACCAATGCTACTAACATCTTTTGTAGGGTTTTAAATTAACGCGTGCTATTGGCACTCGTTCAGGTACGGGCAGCTGGATCCTGAGTATGTGAGTTTTAGGGATTTCTGGCTACTAGACCTCCCCGATTCCAGAACCCGGTGAGAGAAAGGGTCCATGCGCTCGTTGAATCGCGCGCCTTCCACTGGCCGCGCCGCCCTTCTCTCGTTGACCTCCACTTGGGCCTTCAGATCCGACACAGTGTCGATGAGTATCTGCAATGCCCGTGCAGTCGGGGTCGTGGCTTCATCCTCGAATGAAGCGTGTGGTTGCCGGGAGGTCGGCGCGCTCTTTGGTGGGGCCGTGCCGGCCGGGATCTCTGCTCGCTCGGAGGAGCAAGGCCTTCCGCCCGATGACTGTCCCGCTTCAAACCGCTGAGATCGGCCCGGCGTAGGTGTATGCGCCCTAGTCACAGCGTCGTCGCGCTGCTGTCCTCTCTCCAGGGCGGCTACCAGGGCAGCATTCACCGCCTCCATTTCCTCTATCCCGGTCGCCCTCCTCGCGCAGGCGACCGACTTCCGCTGCCATTGCCCGTATCTCCCCCGCTATATAGAGCCGACCGGGACTGTACGTGGTGTCCCAGTCACTGTCACCGAGCGGGCTCTCCTCCCTGTCGCTCGAATCGTCCGAGAATGTCAGCGAAAAGCCCCGGTGCACTGGTCGGTCGCCCTTCACTGGGCCTTTCCCGCGCGAGCTATTAAGGTATGGCCCCGGCGTGCCGGTCGGCCTCCCACAGCTCCCACCTTCTTGGTTGTCCTGGTCGCTGCGCTGCTCTCGCGCGTTGACCGGGGTAGAGATGAGCGTTTGTTCTGGCCTAACACGCTGCTCCTTGGTGGTATTTCTTTCCTGGCCTGCCTCAGAGCTTTTTGCCATTGGTAATGCTTACGTGGTTTTATCGTATCACTTTCCCACAGACGGCGCCAATTGTTCATACCTAAAACCCGTAGGCCTGGCAGAGACAGATGAATCCAAGTGTGATCTCCTGTAAACCTGCTTACTAAGGGGAATACCGGGCGGGCCGGTCTTCTCCTCTCCGATGCCTAAGTTAGTACAGTTGGGATGAATAGATAACTTAAGCACGTATGATAAGCAGTAGGAAAGATCAGTTACCTATTAATGAGGGTAGTTGAGGCCCTTATATAGGTGGCCGGGCGTGAGGTCTGGCCTCACCCTTCGATGTGGGACTGGTTTCCTTCTGTTTGCACACCAAAGGGCAGCTCTGGTAACCTCTTTGGCAGGCTGGCGCCCCCGATCCCCGGGCCCCTGGTCGTAAGGTGGACTGCTGGACCCCGGGTCCGGGTGCTGATGATCCGGTCCCGGGCCCTGGGCCGGCCCCGGGTGCACTGGTTGCGGGTCTGTGGGCCTGTTGTATCCCCTCTGTGGCTACTGTCAACACATATGTCATGAAAAACGAAAGCTCTTTGTGAAATTTTTATGGAAAAGCCTCATGTAACAACTATGTGCACCAATGAACCAAAACCATAAGCTTACTCTTGAGAAAGACTCCACAAATTAAATTTAACATATCTTAAGAATCATGAAAAAGATCTTTGAAAGGGATGGAATGGGGCTTGGCTAAGAGGTATTCGCCTTTAGCAAAGCTCGATTCTCCTTATGTCTTCTCACCAAGGGCCGGATTTCATCATGTTGGACTCATACTTCATTCTTTACTTCTTCAAAACATTGTGAATATGAACAAAGGTCGAAATTTAAACAATACTAGACCTTCACATGCATGCAAACTCCAAATTCACAATACTTTTCACGATTAGACTTAGCAATTTTTCTTTTGAAACCGTCCCCTTTTTCAAATTTTCTTTTGGACTCAATTTTTTTTTCTTTTCTGTCCGATCACATATTTTTCTGTTTTTTTTTTTTCAGTAAAATCTTCTACAGACATCTCCCTTAGTTTGAAATTGTGCAGCTTGAGGAAATTATCTTGCCGATAGTACTCTTCCGGCAAATATTTTCTTTTCAGCTCCCACTTCATCTTCTCCCAAGTCACAATCTTGCCTCGTCCTTCTCGATCTCTCTGCCTTATAAGTTTCTCCTACCAAGAGGAGGCAGGTTTTCTTAATTTTACCGCGGTAATTTTTACCCTGCGATGATCTGCAACCTCCTATAAATCAAATATGCACTCTATAGTGTGAAGCCAATCAATGAACTCAATCATCAGGTTTTGAACGTCCCTCAAGCACAAGAATGTCAACTCTGATATCAAAATCTTTCCGGCGACTCTGATTTCTTCTAGGACAATCAGGTTGACAATTCACTTCACTGGAATTCAGATATGCATCTCCAAAAGGATTTCCTTCCTCTTCGTCATCAGTGGACGATTCCTCTTCAGTGTCATGAAAGTGATGTTGATCTAAACGTTCCTGCAGTTTCTGCACTTGTTTCTTCAATTCCTCTATCCCAAAATCACGATCATGACCACCACGACCTCCACGGCCTCGTCCACCACCATGACGCCCAGCCATCAGTTGCTTTGATGCCAAAACTAATGTTGGAAAATTACTACGGGGAAAAATTAAAGACTGCTGCTGGGAGCATTTTTCTAAAAGATACGCTCACCACTCCTAAGAATCTACCAAGGAGATAAGAGTAAAACTCGCCCACACTAGGAATCAACCTAAGAGATTAGAGTTTGGAAACAAATGAGAATAAATCCTTCTTCAATTTGAAAACTATTACTGATAAAACTCAACACCGTTATAAAACAAAAGACTAACTATTAAATTGGAAAATAAAGATAGGTATTAAAGTCTTAAACCCCTAGGAACCTCAAACATCAGAACTGAATAGTTTTTCAAAACTAACTAGATTCTTCAAGTAATGCAGTGAGTCCTCTGCCACATCTAGGTTCATAGACATCATCTGTATCAATTAGCAAGGAAATAATAATTTCATCGTCATTTCTTTGGCCAAAAATTATGTAGAAGTCACCAAATTCTTTGATGACGAAACCATGGATGATCCCTTGCTAGCTAAAGTCTATCTTTGACGAGGAAATATTTCTTCGGCCTTAATGCATTAAATGAGTATGTAATTTATTTTTGTAGTTGTAGATTTTAGTTGTCGGTGCATAATAATTTCATTGAGGATTTGTCCCACGAATTGAATACTGCATAAAACACTCTGACGCTTAAGTCAGTTTAACTTATAGATGATTGTAGTGAGACGAAACCAAGAACGCAGAGGAAAAGAAAAATTATTTTGCAAAAAATCTCATCATTAGATCCATAAATTTTTCTTTTGTTTATGGAATGAGTTAAAGGAAGTTAATATATAATTGGATTAATTATAATAAAGGTTTAATATAAAATGTTCATATATGCAAGGAGATCTAATTTCTATTTAGGAGAAATTTCTCGATTTAATTGGACGATGGGCTGTCTGGGAAAATTAGAAAGGTGTAGATACCATATTAGTTATTTGTAAATACAAGGTGGAGATCTATTAAGTACGAAGGTCCTAATGCCAAATTTAAATGTATGAATAGAAGCTCCCTTCAATTTTTTTTTATCTTGTTTGTCAATGCTACAAATAGTTTGGCATGAGTCGAACTCACAACCTCTCAGTTATGATAGGGACACGTCTAGTACAAATGGTACTGGGCATCTTTATAAATTCAATTTCATATTTTTGACTTTTCTAATTAATCTTTAAATTTGTTTAGGGCAAGTTGTATATTTACATGTATATATAATTATCTAAAAATGAAAACCCTTGCTTTTGAGCACCCCCCTCGGCCTCTCTGCACCATCCTCCTCACTGGTGGAAAGTCGTTTGCGTACCATTTTCGGTGCAGATTGCGACCAGCCTTTCCTTGGTTGGCCCCAAACCCAAGTCATAGGTTAATCCTAAAGCAATATCTTCTTCTCAGATCTTGAGAGGCAAGGGAGGTGCATGCGGCGACTTGGTGTTCAAGTTTTGGCCTTCATAGCAGGTGACGACGATGAGGATAGGTCTAGCGAGGCTAAAGCAGGGTCGTCTAAAGGTATTGGATCGGTTAAATCTTGGTTATCGCTTTAACGAACGTCGGTAGAAGACAACTCGTGCGGCATCCAATATCAAGTCTCTCAATGGAGGAGAGGGAGGTGGTAGCAGTGTGTGCAGGCGGGGGAATGAGCTTAGATCTCGATTGGGTTTGTCTTCTATCAGCAACGGCGTCGACGTGCTCCGGCATTTTCTCTGGCATTTTCTTCGTCATAGGTTGACGACGAAACTAAGGCAGAGGGTTCCAACCTATGGTCCGGGTCGGATTTGGGTCTAAATTTGGAGTTGGATCTGGGTTTGGGACCCGGGTGGGTATTGGGTCTGGGCCCAGGTGGATCTTGGGCCTAGTACCAAGCCGAAATTCTTTTGTTGTATCTCATGCCAATTTATGTGGTTTTGGTCACTATGGCCCAGTTTGGGATTGCTGTGCTGTGAGCAGAATTACTTTTGAATTTGCTGTGAACATAATTGCTTTTGAATCTGCTGTGAGTAGAATCAACTGAGGTGTTTGGTAATAAACTGTTTTCAAAAGTGCTGTGAGAACCAAAAAGCAATTTCGTGTGTTTGGTGAGTTATAAGTAAAAATTGTTTTGGATAGTATAATGACAAAAATAGGCATTGTTATAAATTAATATTAAAATAAATAATTGTTTTTTTTGTATATAATTATAAAGTTAATCCACAATATTACATAAGATTTCTTAACACCATAGTAAATGATTGATTATTATTTAATTAGATTAGTATATCACAATCTAAGAACAAACAAATATTATCATTTGTTACAAATATAACTGATTCCTGCAAAAACATCTCTTACCCTACTTCTCCAAAATCCACTTTTAAGAGAATCAATTCTTCTAAAATCAGTTTTATGGGTTGTTACCAAACACTTAAAATTAGGCCCAGAATCACTTTTGACCCCAAAAGCAGCTTGGGAATCAATCCCAAACTGGGCCTGAGTATGGTTATATTTGGTAGATTAATGCTTCTATTCATATTTTACAGTTGGAGCTTATTAGTATATATGGAAGCTTAAGATGTAAATGACATGTTTAAAATGAGTTATTACTCCATTTATTGTTTATTTTGTTTCTTGTAGTTAAATCTACCAGATCGTGTGTTGTCTCTAAGGTATAAGATTAGGTGGATTGCAATGCTCCATTGAGTATCAAAAACTTGCTGAACCTCATGTTTTCTTGAGGACAGATGAATCATGAATGTTTTTGTGTTTTACTTTGAGGGGATGATGAACCTTTTCCTAATTGATGTTTTGTGGATGTTGATGCTTGTGATTTCATGGAGTTTTGATACCAATCTCCATGTTGGCCTAGATCTAAAAGTTATATACTCTTGATTGGTTGTGTGTTTAGTTTAAATTATGATGTTCCATTATTAGCCTGAATTCCTTGTGTTTAAGTTCTATAGCTTGGATGTGCCTTAACTACCCTTTTTTCCCTTGGAACTACACTGCTATGTTGTTTTATGCTAGTTTAGTGAGTTTGGGTTTATGCTCGACTTACCCTGGCAAGATAGTTTAGCACCTGAGTTTTGGCCGATGAGCACAAGTTCTTAGCAAGTCATCTATGTATTTGCATTTCTTTTCATGCTTGAAACTTTTTTGGATTGTGATATAATGATTATTTTATCTCAATAACAAACATCATGCTCATAATCAAAATCATAAAGCTTCTGCATAAACCAATTCAGTAAAACCAAAAACACAACAAGAACATTAATACTGCATCAGTACAGCTTCATACCATCTGCGCCTTTGGTTGGATCCATCTCTGAGCGTGAACTTGAAACAACAAACAACTAGGCTTTGCCTTTTGTTAGTTCACCACCAATAACTTTTGATATGGACATATTGAATGCTAGAATACGATGGGAATAACAGGGACAGAACCATCTATTTATATAGGATTAAGGATCAAAGAGTCTTTCCATAAAGGGTTACTTTACGTCCAAGAATCCTAATTAGATACTTAATGAATTACTGCAGTATTCTTCTCATAGAATCCGAATATGTTTCTTAGCTTAAGGATCAATACACAGATTCCTTAAGCAACTAGAAGTGAGCACAAGTCATTGTCCATGTTGAACTAGTTTTCATACTTGGCTTATAATTCATGTAATCTGAATATTATTGTAACACGTCTAATTATTTTCTAACAATCTCCCACTTGGACTGTTGCAATATATCATGAAAGTAAAGCTCCTACAAGTATCAAAACTAAACAACATACTCAAGGGCGCGCCAGACAATAACAAGACATCAAAGCCTATTCTCTAAACTGTCAGACTGCAGCTATTCATGCAGAGCAAGAAACATCTAACACTTTAACAAAAATGCAGAGCTTCTGTACCACTAACACAAACATGTTTAAAAGCAATAATTCTGATATATGCTAATGTGTTTACGAGTAAAAAACATATAACAAAGTCCACCTAATGTTTCCAAAACCAGAAACTCAAGCAAAACTGTACATCAATGGCCTTCCAAAAACTTGAACTGTATTATCATATTGTACTATGATATAAAGCCATCTGATAATAAGTATAAAATCAAAAATAGTATGATAAAATTTAGATAAGAAAAAACATAATGCTGCAGCAACCAGAAATTCTGAAACTACCTCAGTTTATTGAAAAACTATAAACTGTCATTACAAAACAAAATGTGATTAAAATCACAGCAAGTCTTAAGAACTCAAAAACTGGAAAATTTCTAATTTTGCTTCTAACTTTAACTCCCATTGGACCTAAAACTCTAGGCTTTTTAAAACTCCCATGTTCTTGATGTGCTCCTTGAAAACGCCTACTGCAAGAGCTTTAGTGAAGGGATCTGCAAGCTGTGAGTAATTAGTTTTTATACTTAAAACACTAACTTCTCCATGTTTCACTCTCTGTTTAACATCATAGTATTTCAAATCAATGTGTTTTGAATTACTAGACTTCTTGTTATTTTTATAGAAAAACACAGCTGCTTCATTATCACAATAAATCACAAGTTTATCTTCAACAATGTGACTTAATACTTCAGTTTGAATCAGAAAATTTCTAATCCAAAGCCCCTCACACATAGTCTCATAAACTGCAATATACTCAACCTGCATTTTAGAAGTGGTCACTAAGGTTTGCTTCATGGTTTTCCATGCTATAGCTCCTCCAGCCATCATATAGATATATCTACAGGTTGACTTTTTTTATGTAGGAAAATTTCCAATAAAATCAGAATCAAAATAACCTGTGAGTTTCAAGTCTTCCACTTGCCTATACACCAGCATATGATTTTTAGTATCCTGCAAGTACCTCAAAACCTTCTTCCCGGCAACCCAATGCTCATGACTAGGATTTGACTGTAACCTAGATATAATACCAACTGGAAAAGCTAAATCTGGTCTAGTGTAGACTTGAGCATACATCAAACTGTCTACAAGTCTAGCATATGGTTTAGAGTCCATAGCATCTTTTGCATCCTTAGATTTATTTTTAGTCAGCGTATCACCCTTAGACATAGGCACTTCACCAGTTGAGCGTTTTTCCATATTGAATCTTTTCAGAAATTTTGAAATATAATTCTTCTGAGATAGACCTAAAAGCTTGCGAGTTCTATCTCTTTTAATTTCTATTCCTAGTACATATGAAGCTTCACCTAAATCTTTCATGTCAAAATTGTTAAACAGAACGCTCTTGGTATCTTTTAGTATTTTAACATTAGTGCTGGCCAAGAGTATATCATCAACATATAATACTAGAAATATGAAATTATTTCTAGAAACTTTTAAATAGACACACTCATCAACTAAGTTCTCAGCGAATCTAAAAGAAGAGATCACTGAATCAAATTTCTTATACCACTGCCTAGAAGCCTGCTTTAATTCATAAATAGATTTCTTGAATCTGCAGACTAAATCACTACCAGATTTGACAGAATAGCCGACGAAATTTTTTTCGTCGGCTATTCCAAAATTTCGTCGGCTATTCCCTCTACCGACGAAATTTTCGTCGGCTATTCTTCGTCGGTAAAACGCCGTCGGTAATACCAATGGCCGACGAAATTTTTGAAATCGTCGTCCATTCTGAAGTATAGCCGACGAAAATTGATTTCGTCGACCAAACCTTTGAAAAATAACCGACGAAATTCGTCGGAAATTTTCGAGTTTAGCCGACGATTTTGCCAACTATAGCCGACGAAATTAGTCTGTTTCGTCGGCTATACTTCATAAATACCCGACGATTTGTCAATTTCGTCGGTTATTTTCTCCGAATATATTAATATTTTAAAGAATAGCCGACGAAATTTGGTCAATTTCGTCGGCTATTCTTTAATTTTGGGAAAAAAAAATTAAATTAAATTAAATTAATTACATTTTGGAGGAGGAGGAGGAGGGGAAGGAGGAGGAGGAGGCCGGAGGAGGAGGGGAAGGAGGAGGAGGAGGAGGCCGGAGGAGGAGGAGGAGGCCGGAGGAGGAGGAGGAGGAGGAGGAGGCCGGAGGAGGAGGAGAAGGAGGAGGAGGGGAAGGAGGAGAAGGAGGAGGAGGAGGGGAAGGAAGCTAGAGAAGGAGGAGGAGGAGGGGAAGGAGGAGGGGAAGGAGGAGGAGGAGGAGGGGAAGGAGGAGGGGGAGGCCGGAGGAGGGGAAGGAGGAGGAGGGGAAGGAGGAGGAGGGGAAGGAGGAGGAGGAGGAGGCCGGAGGAGGGGAAAGAGGAAGAGGAGGCCGGAGGAGGGGGGGAAGGAGGAGGAGGAGGCCGGAGGAGGGGAAAGAGGAAGAGGAGGCCGGAGGAGGGGGGGAAGGAGGAGAGAAAAAAGGCGGGAGGATTTAAAAGATTTAGAAGGAGTATAGCCGACGAAATTAAAATATTTCGTCGGCTATTCTCTAAGTATAGCCGACGAAATCTTTTATTTCGTCGGCTATACTTAGAGAATAGCCGACGAAATATATTAATTTCGTCGGCTATACTTAGAGAATAGCCGACGAAATATTTTAATTTCGTCGGCTATACTTAGAGAATAGCCGACGAAATTAAAATATTTCGTCGGCTATACTTTGGAAAATCAACAGCCGTCGGATCTGAGCCATCCAACGGCGGACAATAAAAAGGCGCGGATCAAGAGTTTAGCCGACGAAATATTTGAATTCGTCGGCTATACTTAGAGAATAGCCGACGAAATTTGAATGTTTCGTCGGCTATTCTATGAAAACATACTAAAATGCCGTTTTGAGGCCCTAAACGAACTCGAAAGCCCGAAAAAGCCCACACGTCGTGGCAAAGCTACGAGTTTTGTTCCTGGCGTCGTTCCCTTTCCGGAATGGTATCACAATCATCATTCGGACGTCGGACGCCAAATCTACAGTAAACCGGGTTTTGACTGATTTCATTCTTTCGGCACGCGGATTTTATCGGAATCTTGTCATTTTTCAACCGTAGACGTATTTCATTATTTCGGTCATATCTTATTTGACGACATATTTACATATGAAGAGCCTACGTATAGTAACTATTTGAAACTATACATTCACTTAAACACTTAGTAAACAAGTTAAGGAACATTAGTACATATGTTCCGATTTTGAATCTAAAAGTTTGGAAAATCTATTCCAACCGTCAGATATCACCGTTAAGATTAAATACATGTATGAAAAAAAATCCAACTACATCTGACAACGTTAAAGGCTCGATCGGGACGGTCAACCGGGTGAGTCAACCCTTCAAACGCTTAGAAATGGAAATTGGCCCGTCTAAATGACGTTTTTTTGCCTGACGTTCAACAGAGAATAGTTTCAGATCGATGAGACGCAACCAATCGTATAAAAATTTTCCTCAAAATATTTACCGACCGTCAGGCTACCCATAGGAAAACGGAAGTAAAAAACAGCTAACCGCAACATTCGGCACACAGATTTTGTCGGAATCTTCTCATTTTTCAACCGTAGACGTATTTCATTATTTCGGTCATATCTTATTTCACGACACATTTGCATTTGAAGGACGAAGCAATGGTTTGTCGATAGTGATAGAAAATGGAAGCTGTTTTTTTTTTTTTTTTTTTTAAATCATAGCCGACGAAATCAAACCTAGTACTCGTCGGCCATACTTCCAAAAATTTTCGTCGGCTAAAGTTTTAGAGAAAGGCCGACGAAAATTCAAATCGTCGGCTATTCCCCTAGAATGACCGACGAAAAAAAATTCGTCGGCCATTCTAGGGGAATAGCCGACGAATTTTTTTTTTAGCGACGAAAAAAAATTTCGTCGGCCATTCTAGGGGAATAGCCGACGATTTTTTAATTTTTAACGACGAAAAAAATTTTCGTCGGCCATTATTGAGAATAGCCGACGAAAATTGGTTTCGTCGGCCGTTTTTTTTTTTTTTCGTCGGCAAAAGTTTTTTTTCTGGTAGTGAATGCTCACTGCCAGCATTGATAAATCCCTCTAGCTGCTTCATGTAAATCACCTCATCCAACACCATTCAAAAAAGCTGTTTTAACATCCATTTGATGGAGTTCCATATCAAAATGAGCCACTAAAGCCATGATAATTCTGAAAGAATCTTTTGTTGAAACTGGTGAAAAAGTCTCTGTGAAATCAATTCCTTCGATCTGTGTAAAACCCTTAGCCACAAGTCGTGCTTTATGTCTTTCAACATTTCCAGATGCATCTCTTTTGGTTTTATACACTCATTTGCAGCCTATAGGTTTCTAGTTTGGATTTGGTTCAACTAGCTCCCACACAATATTATTATCCATTGATCTTATTTCTTCCTGCATTGCTTTTTGCCACTGCATTGACTCTGATCTTTCTACTGGTTGAGCAAAACTAGTGGGATCATTATCATATGAACAGTCTGTCTCTACTTTTTGTTCATTAAAATAAATATGATAATCACTATCTTCCGCATATTTTAGTTTCTTGGCTCTATTAGATCTTCTAAGCTGAGGAAGTGGATTTTGTTGGTCTACAAGATGGTTATGTTGCTCTATGTTTTGGTTTTGTTGATTCACTTGAGGCTGAACTGCAGGTTCAGCTTGATCCTCATTCATATGATCAAAATTTTGATCTTCTGTATTTTCATTTTCTGTTAAACTTTCAGATGCTAAATTATTAGTTTGAAAAGGTAAAGTTATTTCCACATCTTCATCCAACATAATTTCTTCAAAATCTGTAGATAAATCTTCAAACTTTGTATTATGTACTTTTTCACTTAGAAACTTGACTTGATGTGTTTCGAAGATTCTAGGTGAATATTTGGAAGAATAAAGGTTATAACCCTTAGATTTATCCAGATAACCAATAAAATAGCAACTAATTATTTTTTAATCAAGCTTATTTATATTCGAGTTATAAACTCTTGCTTCTACATGGCATCTCCATACATGACAGTGATGAAGACTTGGTTTTCTTCCAGGCCACAATTCAAATGAGGTTTTATCTATAGCTTTACTTAGAGTTCTGTTGTAAATATAATTTGATGTTTTTAAAGCTTCACCCCATAGGAATTTAGGTAGGCTAGTAGTGCACATCATGCATCTGACCATATTTAAAAGAGTCATATTCTTTCTCTCAGTAACATCCACTACCAGAAAAGGCATTATAGCCAACGAAATTGCAAATAACGGCCGACGAACTCTTTATTCGTCGGCTATAACCATTATAGCCGACGAAATTCGTCGTCTGTAGTGGTATTTCGTCGGCTAAAATGGTTATAGCCGACGATATCGTCGTCGGGTATAGTTTTGCCGACGGCGTATTTCCGACGATGTTATAACCGACGATATCGTCGGCTATAACCATTATAGCCGACGACTTAAATTCGTCGGCTATGATGCCTTTTCTGGTAGTGACCATTCTGTTGAGGATCAAAAAGTGTTGTATACTGAGCTTTTATGTCATGTTCCTCAAGAAACAAAGCAAAAGGACCCTTATGTTGGCCTTTCTCTGTGTATTTTCTATAAAATTCCCCCCCCCCCCCCCCCCCCCCCCCCATTTGATCTTATTGTTTTGATTTTCCTCTCCAGTTGATTTTCTACCTCAGTTTTATAAACTTTAAAGCTTTTAGAGCTTGAGATTTCGCAGAGAGTAGAAAAACATAATAGAATCTGGAGTAATCATCTATAAATGTGATAAAATATACATTTCCACATATAGTTTTATGCTTAAAAGGGCAACATATATCAGTATGGATTAATTTGAGTAGATTTTGGCTTCTGTATGCAATCTTTTTTCTTAAATTTGTAAGTTTTCATTTATAGCATTCAACACACTCGTTTAAATATGAAAAATCAAGCTCTGGTAAGATATTGGTTTTTATTAGAAGTTTCAGTCTTTCTGCATAAATATGGCCAAGTCTCCTATGCAACAAATATGCAGACTTTTCATTGATTTTGGTTCTTTTAAAACCTATAATAGTGTTAGTACTTTGAGTGCATACTGGTTCTAGAGTTCTTTCTTTTTCAACAAGAGAGATTTTGATACGATCTGAACCTAGAATTACCGTTTAACTGTTTTACTTTTATTATTTCTCCTCGGGAATTGTTTTTTCGATTTGAAAGTTCTAAAGGTTGACTTTTAAATAAGTTGACTCGACTGAGGATTTTATTTCATGACGAGGTAAAAGACGTTGAAACGAGTTCGTGGACACGTAGCATGCTCAATTTGGAGTTCGTACGAAAAAGTTATGATGTAAAATCGGAAATTTTCCGATTTTGGACGAGTATAAATAGCCAGGAGAAAATTTCCCGAAAGGGAAATCCCCCATTTTTTCTTTTTCTTTTTCTTTTCTTTCTTTTTCTTCTCTCTCATTTCTCTCTCCTCTCCCCCGACTCGGTCCGACCTCTGGCCGGACCTCCGCCCGTCCGGCCGAACTGGGTCGGCGCACTGGTCCCGTTTGGACCGCCTCCTCTTCCTCTTCTCCTCTGTGGCAGCCACGCGGCCTAGTTCGCCGTCGTGCGACTGATGGGAGCTTGAGAGGGTTCGACTGTGTCGAACCGGGAACTCTCTCCTCCGGCCATAATTCAGCCCGATTTTGGAGGGCCAATGAAGATATCAACTTGTGCAACAATCCCATGAAAAGAATTGAACCGAATCGATCTAGGTAAGGAGAAATTAGGATTTGAAATTTTTAGGGTTTTGGTGATTTTTGAAGGAGGTTGTGTATTTGATGTTTTTGGTGAATTTGGAGGTTGAATTAGGGTTTAGGACGATGATTGGAGTCGTTTGAGTGTAATTTGGGGTTCGATTGGTTGATTTTTGTTGATTTTTGAATTTGGGATTTTGGCAGCGGAGGCGACGGGGATGAGTCCCCGAGGTGGTGACGATGCTGCTGTGGAAATTTGGGATCGATTGGAGGTGGTTTTGCCTCCTGTGGCGGCGCTGCTGTTCCGGCGGCGGTGGCGGCGGCGCCACTGTTCCGGCGGCATGAGGTAGGAGATGATGAACAGTGAAACAGTAAAAGGTAAAAGTAAAACGGTAAAAGGTGAAAAGTAAATAGTAAACAGTAAAAGTAAAGGTAAACAATAAAAGTAAATGGTAAATAGTAATTGGATTTTAACCATTTACTGTTTGACTTTCAGAATTACTGTTTGACCTAGAATAATTACTGTTTGACCTTAGTTTATTACTATTGACTTACCGTAAAAAGGTAAAATCTGTTTTAAAGGGGTTTTACGACGAAATAACTAGTAAAAGGATTAATCAGACACGGGGTGGGTGTCCTGAGTTATTTCGGACGTAGATTATTCCGTATTGAGGCGAAATTCCTATACCGATAACTGAAAAGGGAAAATTAGGAGGTTTCGTGCGACTAAGGACGTCCGTAGATTTAACGTTTATAAATAAATTCCGAGTTTCGTAATAATAATAATTACGTCCCTATTGCAGGTCGAGAGGTTATTCGACGGGACGAGAGATCGGATTAGCGGCGCGCTCGGCCGTACTGTGAGTGGATTTTTATTTTAAATAAATGCATGCATATATATTTTACTGAAATACAATTTATTTAAATAAATAATCTGAGAAGCATGAAAATCCATAAAATTAAAATGATATTGATATTTAAAGAAATAAGGTTTTGGGGTTATGCTTTTATTTTAATAGTATGTGATTTTATCCGGAAACGAGGTTTTCGGAAATAGTATGTTTTAATTAATCATAACTTGATTATGTTCAATAAGTTTATGTGTATTTTGATGTAAAGACCGGAAATGAGATTTCCGACGATTTAATGTTTTCGAATTTGTGATTTTTCGACATGTGAGACATGTCGATGTTGTATATATATTTTTCGATATTATTTTACGGCATATTGGATATGCCGAACATATATGAATATATTTTAAGGCTATTATACTATTTATGATTATTATAAGCCTCAGATGTGCGGTCGGGGACCGTACGGATTTATTTTATATAAGGGGAAGTGTGTTTTCGGTTTTATTTTCGGATTTTTCACCATATCAGGGTCCGTATATATATTGATGCTAGCTAGATTATTAACCTCATCCCACGCGAGGTGACGACTTGACCATATAGGTCAGATTCACGCTCGGTGGTCGACGTAGGGTTGTATAGAGGTTTAGCGTGGGACGCTATAGAGTCTGGGAGACTCGACCCTTAGCCCGGGAGGCTTACTATTAGATGATGATAACCTTCCCCTATTATATGACCAATGAGATTGGTCATGATTTTTATATTATGTGGTTTCGGGAATATTTTCTCTATGAGACTTTCTGATTTTAATAAATTCCCGAACCAACGGGGATGGATTTTTAATTACAAGAATATATGGGAATGGGCCAATGGGATTGGTCCAGTTATATTTTATTTGATTATTCGATATACCAGTGGGGCTGGGTTTTTACTATAAAATGATTTGGGATTCGGCCAATGGGATTAGTCGTGGTATGTTACTATTTGATTTTCAAAATATTTATTTTGAAAGTATAAACAAAATATTATTTGTGTATTTGAGATATCAGCGGGACTGATTAATTATTATGATTTTCGAAAATGCATGCATAGTGGTTTTCAGCTATAAAATATTGGGAAAGTAATAAAATACTTTTTATATAAAGTGTTATACGATATTATTTTATCCACTCACTCTAACGTGTTTTAAATTACTTTCCCCTGGGCCCTTTGTTTTAAAATCGCCCAGTGTGCAGAGTAGTGATCAGAGGTCAAGAGTACTCGGAGTCGAGGCATAGTCATCATCATTGTCGCTTCCGCTAGGTGGGATCTGTGATCCCTTATTCTTTTATTTTCATATTACATTTCTTGTTATATTTCCATTTGTGATTTCAGTTCATTTTGTTAGATTGCTCTGATTATCTGTGAGCCAGTTGAATTAGATTTTGTATTTATTTGTGGCAGTTGTTGTGATTTGGGGAGCAGGTGGCTCTAGGTGTTACGGATGGAATTGGAATTTGGAAGTGTTTTGGTTGTTGTAGGTTTTAGGGTTGTCCATTTTAAGATTGACTTATCGATTTATCGATAGAGTTAGTCTTAAGGTGGTCCCCGCAGGGCCTTATCCGGGTTTCAGGGTGAAATCTGGTTCGGGTCCTGTTAGATTTCTTGCTGAGGTGGTGAACAATTCAACTGTAAATAACCATTCATAATATGGCCACAACCAACATTCATAGAATTCCTTGAAATATTTAATCCATTATCATCAATCAAAAGTCTACAACCAGCTTTGACCAAAAGACTAACTGAAACTAAATTCCTTCTAATGGAAGGTACATAAAAAATATTATCTAAAACTAAAAATTTCTATATCCAAAATTAATGTGCCTATTGCCTTGACTGCTACTCACATGTCATTTGCTACTCTCAGGTTGATTTCATCACTTTTGGCTCTTCCTTGTGGATCCCTGTAGAGAATTTGTTATATGTACTGGAGAACCATAATCTAACCACCTACTAGTAGGTTCAACATTCAAAAAATTAACTTCTAAACCAAAAATCTGGAAAAATTGCTTACCTTTTTTAACCAACCAATTCTTGTATCCAGTACAATCCTTCTTCATGTGTCATATCTTTTTGGAAAAATAGCACTTGAACCAGAATGGCTTTGGTTCTCCTGATGGTTTTGACAGCTTTGAGCTTATTCTGAGACTTTTTCTTTTTAGGCTTTTCAACAAGGTTTACTGTAGTGCTAGGTTCACCTTGTTCTTTCTTAATCCTTGCCTATTCATCACATCATATAGAGATTAACTCATCTATGGACCAGTTTTCCTTTAGAGCATTATAGCTAGTTCTTAGGTGGCTATAGCTGTTTGGGAGTGTATCAAGCACATGGTGTACTATCAACTCATCTTTAATTCCCTGCCACATCTCCCTAAGTCTAGCATTGACATTCACTAGCTTCAGAATATGCTCTCTAACTAATCCGGACTGAGAAAATTCAATACTATGATATTCCTTGTTAAGCCTAGCTATCTCAGCCTTCTCACTTTCTCTGACTTTTGTTGCAATAGCATCCATGAAGTCTGTTGCTAGCTCTGGTTCTGCAATGCTACCCCTTATTGAGTTTGACACAGAGGTTTTTATTAAGTTTTTATCCATCCTGTTGGACCCTCTTCCACTCCCTGTAGTGATCTTTAACCTCTTTTGAATCATCTACAGCTGGGACATCAGGCATGTCTTCAAAGAAACAGTAATCTATGTTGTCTTGCACACTCATGTAGTTTTCTATTGACTCTTTACAGGCTCTATAGTTTGTTCCAGTGAGCATCAACACATAACTAAGGTTCACATAGTGTCTTCCTAGAAGCAAAAAAGAAAAAGAAACTTAGTGAGTTCTTAGTTTTGTAAAGTTTTATTGAGTTTTCAATGTTTTATGAAGTTGCAGTTTATTCAATAACAAACAAAAACGAAAACAAAATCAAAACCAACAGAGAAAACACATCATACAGTATACTTGCATCTTTTAGTCCATAAACTAAAAAACAGTATTAAAGCAACACTTTTGAGCATAAGCCAAATATTCTGTAGTTCTTCATCAATAAGCCATGTTAATTAAAGCTATGTTATATAGAGAAATCATTCCACATCTTTGGACAGAAAAAAAATTTCAATGTATCCAAATATAATTTAATTTAACATGCATACTGCTGTTTTGGATTTTAAAACCACACTTAGTCACTTCTTTGTAAGATATAATGGCATAATTTTTAAAACACACAACACAATTTTGAATCTTGTTTTTCATATGGATTCTCCTTACATCAATAAGAAATGCTTTGTGCAGTATGCTCATTGATATCAGCAGAATGCAGCAAGATTTCATGATTTCCAACTTTATGTTTTCTAACCAGAATTGTTCTTTATAAGAAAACTTTGAAGAAATCCCTGCATCTCTAAATCTTTTACCACATAAAAACTTTAAGGAGATCATAATATGTATTATAGAATTACAGATACATCGACATGCTTCAATCCAATTCCATAGAGCATAACCTGCATTGAAATTTCATCCAGCCACAGAACAACACAATCACCAACTTATGTGCATGATGAGAGTGCTCTAGGATTCTTATGCATATATATACATATATATTATACTATAACATGCTTGAATTGAAATCAGATACTAAAAACCTGATTTTTGCTATTTCCCCAAATTGCAGCATAAATTTTTTTTTAAAGTGGAAGCATCTTTCTTTACAGCAGCATCAAAATCTTGGCTTCTTAATCCATGGCTTGTTGGATTTGAGTTCCTTTAGAGACGTAGAGCATCTCGAGCCTCTCCAATCCATCTTTTTCCCAACTGCTTTACAAAAATCAATCGTTAAGAGCCAACATCTAATTCTGCATTTTAAATACCTTTTGCTTCGGGTCGGGTTTGAACCGGGTCAGCCTTCTGCACATGGGTTTGCCAAGAACATGACTCGAAAACAAAAACAAAAAATTCTCTTGTTCTTTAAAATTGGTTTTCAAAAACACTTTGATCAAGCAACCGATTTTATGAGCACATATGTGCTCTGATACGATTTGTTATCTCAATAACAAACATTATGCTCATAACCAAAATCATAAAGCTTATGTATAAACCAATTTAGTAAAACCAAAAACACAACAAGAACACTAATACTGCATCAGTACAGCTTCATACCATCTGCGCCTTTGATTGGATCCATCTCTGAGCTTAAACCTGAAACAACAAACAACTAGGCTTTGCTTTCTATTAGTTCACCACTAATAACTTTTGATATGGACAGAATAAATGCTAGAATACGATGGGAATAACAAGGACAGAACCATCTATTTATATAGGATTAAGGATCAAAGAGTCCTTCCATAAAAGGTTACTTCAAGTCCATGAATCCTAATTAGATACTTAATGAATTACTGCAGTATTCTTCTCATAGAACCCGAATAGGTTTCTTAGCTTAAGGATCAATACACAGATTCCTAAAGCAACTAGGAGTGAGCACCAATCATTGTCCATGTTGAACTAGTTTTCATATTTGGCTTATAATTCATGTAATATGAATATCATTGTAACAAGTCTAATTATTTTCTAACAGATTAAACTAGTTGATGTTCGTTTGACTGTTTTCTCATTAGGAGCCCTATGGTTATGTGTATTGTAATCAATGAAATGAAATAATGAATAAATGTAAGTATGCAACTTATACTTGGATATCGATTCAGTTCAGATTTCAAAGCTAAAAATATAGTACCGAATAGATACAAATACAGAAATATAAAGTCGGTACAATATCAGTATCTTGCTCGTGTCAATTACTCAATCAATAGTGACATGAGCAAGATACCGGAGCGGACGGTCCCTTACCGATCTCAGTCCTATTTGATTACAATAGGAGAGCTCGAGGGAGAGGATGGCCGGATGGTGGGCTCCTAGGGGTATTTATTAATTGATAAGATAATGATTGTTAAAGTTAATGTGACCAGAATAAACAGTCAACACAAAGCAAGGGCTCCCACAGTCCACCTGTATTCTCTTCTCTTCAACCCCCAAACCTGAACCCAGCGCCAACACGCTTCCTTCTCTCTTTTCTTTCACATACTCAATCTCTATCTCTATATCTCTCTCTCTCTCTCTCGATGACAATGCAGGAGCTCCAGGTCTTTGAATATATACCAAACTCTTACTCTGTATAGATACACACAGTTTTGAATTCTAACCTTGTTCTTCTTTTTGGGGTTTGATTGGCAGACGAGAACTGTGCAAGTGAAGCAACTATCAGATCTAGCTAGTGAGAGAGAGATTCACGAGTTCTTTTCCTTTTCCGGAGAGATCGAACGCATTCAGATCCAACGGTACCTTTTTTCTTTTTCTCCTTCTCAGTAATAATCAAATCCACAGTCAGCTTAAATTAGCAAATTGTATGTAGAATTAATTGACTTGTTTAGATGATTATTATATAAAAAAATTTCAGTTTACCAAGCCCACGTTATTTTTGGTAACTCAGATTCTTAGTTTCTCAGGAGTGTTAATTTGGTCATCTTTATATTGATCTGGGGTGTTGTGTGTGCAATGTGCAGTGAGTCTGCGCAGTCAAAGACTGCATTTGTTACTTTCAAGGATGCCAAAGCTCTTGAAATCGCTCTCTTGTTATCGGTATATTCTCAAATTACTTTCCTCTCTCTTGGAATTGAAATTAGAGTGCCTAATAATTCTGTTATCTGCATAAGCAATGTTTGTATCTTTCCCTTTTTGTCTTTTTTTTTTCCTTCTCTACCTCAGCCTAGAATTATCGTATGTCTATCTCATATAATTTATTAAATTACAGCCATTGGAGCAGGCATTTCGTATAATTTTGGGAGTCATTTTCAATGGGCATGCCTCTTCTTCTGTTTGGCTGTAGATATTGAAAAATAGAAACTTGTGTATTGGATTGCAGGGAGCAACAATGGTTGATCAGATTGTGACTATATCTCCTGTGGAAAATTATGTACCAATTAATGAGACACCGGTAAGTTACCCTTGAAAGTTGTCTGCAATTCGTTATTTTCTTCCTGTGGCCAAAACTTGGCAGTTTATTAGTGCAATTTATGCAGGAAGTAAGAATGGTGGGAAGTGCTTTTTCTGCTTCCCCTACTGAAAGTGTTTCACCAAATGCTGAGGTAGCTAACACCAGCACACATCTAACACTTTTAATAATTGTAACTTGTTGGAAACAATACTATACAGAGAATCAAGTACTTTTTTTTACTGTATATGTGATGTTGCCTGGAAATGGAAACAAGTGTTGTCAACTCATGACGATATGTAGGGTCTTCGTGTATGCAACTGTTTAATTCCTTGGGGTTTCAGTGACAGAAGAATGATTGTAAATGATTATGTTTTTCCTATTCACATACCTTTTTGTACTATGAATTACCTAGCAGTTCGTTAGTTAGTGATCCAAGAAAGATGATGTGCATACCTAAATAAACTACAACAATTTTTTCTTTTTCGTCTTTAAAGTACTCAGTAGTTGTCTCGCTATTTCCTTTTAAATTCCAAAATGGGGTTAGGGTAATGTGCTTTTGTCGACAGGATAAAACTAGCTCTCCAAACAATGGAAGGGTATATGTAAATAAGGCTCAAGATGTAGTGTCTAGTATGTTTGCAAAAGGTTCAGCTATTGGACAAGATGCGGTGAACAAGGCTAAAGCATTTGATGAAAAGCATCGGTTGATAGCAAGTGCATCAGAGAGAGTAAATTCCTTTGACAGGAGAGTTGGGCTCACTGAGAAGTTGACAGTAGGCCTTTCAGTGGTTAACGAGAAGGTGAAATCTGTTGATCAACGGCTTCAGGTCTCAGATAAAACAATGGCAGCTATATTTGCAGCAGAGAGAAAACTAAATGATACTGGATCAGCTGTCAAAACAAGCAGGTATGTTATATCAGGCCAATAAAATATAATGCTCCAATTCTGGTTCAAGGTTTGGCTGCTCAAGCATGTAAATACATACACCTTGCATAAGAACAATGCTGACACTGCAATATAAATTGTTTATAAATTATTTCAAGGCCATCTGTTTAGAGATAATTTATGTTTCTAGGCCACTTTATAGAGATTTTTATAGGAACTGATAATGCATTCTTTAGACATCAATGAACTCCCCGAAAAATAGAAGTTACAAAAAAGGGTAAATTTTAGCATATACATCTTGGACATGCAAATAGCGAATATATCCAAAGGTCACTTTAGCCATACTTCTTACCCAAAGCATTGTTTATGCACACAAGGGTGTAGATATTGTTCGTCATTCATCATTCATTATTCATTTACACGACTTGTAGTAAAGTTACTTGTAGAGGACAATTATATTATTCTATCTACCATAAAATCATAGTGCATGTAGCTGTTTGGAGAGGACAATTATATTATTCTATCTACCATAAAATCATAGTGCATGTAGCTGTTTGGTGTATCTAGGTAGTGGCCTGATTGTATGGGTTATCTACCCTAGAAAGAGTAATGCAGATATAAGAAGATATGATGAAGAAACTTGGTTAGCCAGAGGCAGATTTGATGACCTCTCCAGTTGTTTCATTTCAGCTTTTTAGCTGACAATTCTCATTTGTTGCTAATAGGTATGTGACTGCCGGAGCTGCCTGGTTCAATGGTGCTTTTAGCAAGGTGGCAAAAGCTGGGCAGGTTGCAGGTACGAAAACCAGAGAAAAGTTTCACATGGCTGTGTCAAACTTGACAGCAAAGGTAGGCTGGCTTCACTCTGTTATTTTTATGCAAAACAAAGTTACATGTGTGTATCCACCCTCTAATTCTTAATCAACTGTGCCACAATTTCTAGAGCAATTTTTATTGCCATTGTATTTGTTGTCTACTTGTTTTATGCAAAGAACTGCATTCTTCATACTTCTAATTCAGTAGACAAGTGCGTTCAGATTTTGTTTTCTTTTCTGGTGAATGAATGCCATTCTTCTCTTTTGATGCAGGATCCAATAGCTGCATAAGTGAAGGGTTCCAGGTGTCAGAAAGTAACCTTGATCGACATTCTTTCTTGAACACATACAACCATGTTGCTCTAGTTATTGGGCTGGGTAGACTTGGCCTGGAAAATAGATTGCAGGTTTGCTGTAGATTGGGATGAATTATGCAATCTTATTTTGTGATTCACGGTTTGATTGTGTGCACTCAAGTTTTGCAGTCAGTTTAATTTTTTAATTATTTTTGCCCTCCTTCCTTTGTATCACTGAACTTCGGGTATTGGGTATTTGGGCCTGTGGCTGCTTTCGTAGTTTTGTGTAGTGACACCGGTTGAGTGGAACGATATATATTGTAAGAAAAGCCGATTTGATTGAGTTGTGAGAGATTGATATTATCCTTGTGTAAACGATTTATCTGGTGGCTTTAAGAAATGAAGCACATTCATATAAGTATGAAACAATGCCAACCTGCAAAGTCCAAACCTCCCAGCACTGAGGTAAAATTTGAATCTAGTTTCACCAAGCACATTAATTTTTTTAATTTTTTTTAGAATACCAAACTCATTAACCGCTCCACCTATCCAATAAGCAATTGAAAAACTTGCAATGTCACCGCTGCATTGTGCCAAATCACAGTGCATTATAATGGAAGCGTCCTAAAACAAAGATAATAAGGTTGAACTCACACCCCTTTATGTTGGGTTTGTGGATCCCATTCTACCTAGAATCCGATTGAACTCACACTAATCCTGATCAGAGTACGAAGCTTTGGTTGTATCCTACTTGGTAAGATTCACTAATCCTGATCAGAGAAAGAAGCTTTGGCTGTATCCTACTTAGTAATTGTTTATGTGCCTGTTGGGAATAGGTTTCCAATGGCGTATAGATTCAGGTTTAGATATTTATAAAATAGGGGTATGGATAGCAGTAGTTAGATGTTAAGGTTAACAAAGAGAACAAGTGAGGTCTTGAGAGTTGGTTAAAACTTCTTGTGAGAGATCTTGTATTCATGTTTGTGTTCTTCTATAGTGAAAACCCAGCAGCAGTCCGATGACGTAGGCAAAGTTTTTTGCTGAACCTCGTAAACTTTGTGTGTTTGTTTCTCGATCGTTTATCTATATTGTTTTGCACTGGACGCTTCTATAGGAGGGAGGAATTCTAGGGCGAATTCCTAACAGCTTGGCATCAGAGCGCCAAGTTTGGAGTGGAAACAATGAGCATAGAAGACGTTGAGAAGAAGGTCGATAAGTTCGACGACAATGACTTTAGCCTATGGAGGTCGCAGATCGAGGACTACATAAACATGAAGAAGCTTGCTAAGACTTTGGACGGCAATCTCCCAAAAGACATTAAGGAGGAAGATTTTGTCGAGATGGATAGGATGGCCCTTGGAGCAGTTTGACTATCGCTTTCGAATGAAGTACGGCGATTCATCATCAAGGAGACTACGTTGAAGGGAATGATATATAGCTCGTCCAACATGTATGAGAAGCCAAATGTCGTTCAACAGCTGAACTTGATGAGATGACTCTTCACTTTGAAGATGGGCATATCTGTTCGCCAGCAAGTTGGGATAGTTTGTGATATTATTGAGCAACTAGCTTCAGTGGAAGTTGAATTCGACGAACACATCAAGTCATTGGTGTTGTTGAGTTCCATGCCTTCAAATGGGATGCGACTGTGAACTCAATTTGTAGCGGAGCTGGGACAACGAAGAAGTTGGACTTTAATGAAGTGCGTGACACTCTTCTAAATAACGAAGAGTTTAGACCCGGTTCGAAAATCCGAAAAAAGCTCGAAACGATCCGAGCCGAAATTTTTTAAAGACCGGCCTAAAATTCCGAAAGACGGTCCGAGCTCGGGCCCTATGTTTTTATTGGACTAAAAGCCCGGCTCGGCCCGAAGTTGCTGAATAGCCCATCAGGCCATCACCCATTCAGCCATGCCCAGGCCCTATTCAGCCATGCCCAGGCCATCACCCTATCACCCAGACCCAGGTCCAGGCTGACCACGACCAGCCTTAGACTCCTTAATGCCCTCAGGCCCTCAGGCCCTCACTCAATCACTCCCCTCAGTGCCCTCACTGCCCTGCGCCGCTGCGCGTCCCTCAGAGTCTTAGATTTGCGACCCAGGTTCGTCACGCTGCTGCGCCTCCTCCGTCTCCGTCTGCGCGGCTGCACCTGCGTCTCCTTCTCGTTACTCTCCTCCAGTCGTCCATCTCGCAATCCTCAGCCAGCAAGCCAGGGTCCTCTCCAAATCAGGCATCCAAGATTCTCAATTATCAGGTATGAGTCACTGAGTGATGTAATTGTGTACTTGTTGATTCATTTGTGTAATTGTGTAATTGTTGGGCTATAATCGTTCCCGGTTTGTTTGTGTTCTGGGCTTCTGGATATATTTGTGTTCCCGGTCCTCTCCAAATCAGCCATCTCAATTGAGTCAATTCCCGGTTTGATTTCTATTTGTGTTTTGGCGTTCGTCACAACTCACAAGTAAACAGTCTGTATTCATCATCTCTACTCTGTAGAGATTGTTGGGAAATTGGGATAGCCTTTGATGCTAGATATAGCTACTCCTCAATATAACTATTGAGGACATGGAATTGTCTAACTTTTAGTTTCATCTTTTTTTTTTTATTATTATATTTAAAGTCTGATTTTGAAGACTGTTTATTTGGGAAGCAAAAGGTGGTGAGATTCTCAAAGGGTGGTAAGGCGCCAAAAGATACAAAACTGGAGTTGGTTCATACTGACGTGTGGGGACCTGCATCTCAGCCCTCGATAGGTGGCTCAGAATAGGGACGGGCGCGGGCCGGGCCAAGCCTAAAATTTACAAAATCCGACCCAAACCCCGACACCCTCGGGCCGAGCTGAGTCGAGCTTTTTCAAAAATGAGGACCGGCCCGAATCCGACTAAGTCGGGCAGAGCCGGGCTTTTGGGGTTTTTTCAGGCCCAAAATTATCTGCTATAAAGATAGAATGAGCCTGAGTTAAAAGGATTACCACACTGTTTCTAATCATCATCTCAATTTCAATTTACAATTCCACATTAGTAATCCCATCAATCCGCCAAAATCATAACAATCGAATAGGCATATGAATCGAAAAGTTGGTATCTTTCGAAATTAAAGAGCTCAAAAATCCATACCTCTCTTACCACTTGTTGACAGTAGCCGCAGAGGGGCTACAGCAGGCCCACAGACCCGCAGCAGGTGCACCAGGGTCCGGCCCGAGGCCCAGGACCGAACCACCAGCACCCGGCCTCGGGGTCCAGCAGTCTATCCAGCTGCCAGGGACCCTGGGACCGGGGGCGCCTGTCTGCCAAAGAGGTCACCAGAACTGCCCTTTGAAGGGAACCAGTCCCACATCGAATGGTGAGGCCAGCCCTCATCCCCAGCCACCTATATAAGGGCCCCAACTACCCTCATTAATATGTAACTTATCTCTCTCACCGCTTACATACGTGCTCAAATTATATATTCCAACTATACTGACTTAGGCATCGGAGAGGAGAAGACCGGCCCGCCCGGTATTCCTCTTAGTAAGCAGGTTTGCAGGAGATCAAGTTGGATTCATCTGTATCTACCAGGCCCCAGGGTTTGTGCAGAAACACCACTCTTCTCCTCCACCTTGGGTGCCTCCTCCTCCTTCTCCTCCACCACCATCCTCGGCTCCGCCCTGGCCTCCTCCTTCTTCTTCACCTTGGCCTAGTGCTCCGCCCACCACTTCTTCATCTCATCTCCCTCACCGCCTTGAAGATCGCCACCAGGTCCCTCTTCGCCGTCGGCCGCTGCATGAAGTCGCTCTCATACGCCAGAAACCCCGACGTGTTGTTTCGATCGAATTTTATGTTGAACGACGTCGTCGCCACCCTCGCCATTGATGACGATGCCTTTGCTCTCCTGTGTTGCCACGTTGTAGTGGCATGGAACCCGTAGTTGTGTGGCATCCTCCTTTTCCTCCACAAAGCCATTGTTGAGCCAGAATTGAAAAACTATAGAGCATGTGTCTGGGTTTTCAGCAATTTCGGGCCGAGCCGAGCTTTCAATCCCAAAAATAATAGGGCCTGAGCTCGGATCGAATTTGAGAATTTCGGGTCGGTCCTAAAAAAATTTGGGCTCGGGTTTTCGGGCCGGGTTTTCGACCCTTCGGGCCCAAACGCCCAACCCTAGCTCAGAGTACTACGTGGCTTTCATTGATGACTCCACAAGAAAGTTATGGGTTTACTTCCATGAAACATAAATGGGAAATATTCAGTACTTTCAAGAAGTAGAAGGCGATCGTAGAGAATGAGACCGGGTTAAGGGTCGAATGTCTGAGGTCGGATAATGGAGATGAATACTGTAGTAATGCCTTCAAAGAGTATTGTGCAGAGAACAAGATTAGGATGGAGAAGACGGTTCTTGGAACTCCACAACAGAATGGAGTGGTTGAACGCATGAATAGGTCTTGGAATGAGGGCGCAAGGAGCATGAGGATACACACAAGATTTCCATACATGTTTTGGGCTGATGCAATTAATGCTGCTGCTTACTTAATTAACCGTGGACTGTCAACGCCATTGAATCATCTCGAGAAAAAATGGAGTGGAAAAGTGATAGGCCTATCGCATTTGAGAGTGTTTGGTTACGTGGCATATGTTCACATCGAGTCCGGTGCAAGAAGCAAGTTGGATCCTAAGGCTCGGAAGTGCATATTCATCGGCTATGGCGGTGATGAACTTGGCTATAGGTTCTGGGATATGCAGAAGAAGAAAGTTGTAAGGAGCCGAAATGTCATCTTTAATGAAGAGGTGATGTATAAGAATAGGCAAGCAACAGAGCATGAGAGTCCTATAAGAAAAAATTGGCAATTTACAAGATTGGGAAGAGTTGTCCAATGAAGATGTGTTTAAGGCTAGTCATGGGAAGGAACGACAACAAGAAGAAGCTCATGTGGTCGCACAACTTGAACAACAAGTTTCTAATGATGAGCCCGCAACACCTCCTTTTGTGCCATGACTATCGTCAAGGATTAACAAAGAAATACTAGCGGATAGATACTCACCTTGTGCTAACTATTTGCTATTAACATATTGTGGTGAACCCGTAAGTTATGATGAAGCGATGCAACATGAAGATTTAGCTAAGTGGGAGGGTGCTATGCAAGATGAGATGGACTCTCTCATCTCTAATACTTGGGAGTTCGCTAAGTTGCCAGCAGGCAAGAAAGCATTGCATAACAAGTGGATTTACAAGATTAAATAAGAAGTTGATGGGAGCAAACGTTACAATGTACGGATAGTAGTGAAAGGTTTTTAGCAAAGGGAGGGTATTGATTTTGATGAAATATTTTCTCCGATTGTTAAACATACAATCCGGGTGGTGCTTGGTTTAGTGGAAGCTGAAGGTTTGTATTTGGAGCAACTAGACGTCAAGACTTTTTTTCTTCATGGTAATTTGAAGGAGGTCATATACATTAAGCAACCACAAGGTTTTATAACACCTGGTAAGGAGGACTTGATATACAAATTGCATAAGAGCATGTATGGCTTAAAACAGGCCCCTAGAGAGTGTCGTACAATAAGTTTGATGCTTTCATGTGTAGAAGTGGCTACACAAGATGTTAATTAGATCACTGTTGTTACTTCAAGTTTGACAAATCTTATATCATTCTCTTACTATATGTGGATGATACGTTGATCGCTGGTGTAGACTTCAACGAGATTGAGAAGTTGAAGAGAGAGATATCAAATCAGTTCGCGATGAAGGATTTGGGTGAGGCGAAGAAAATCTTAGGAATAAAGATTATTCGTGACAAAGTGGCTGATACTCTAAAGCTTTCACAAGTGAACTTTGTTGAGAAGGTGCTCAAGCGATTCAATATGGATGAATCAAAGGCTGTAGGAAGACCGTTGGCGCCACACTTTAAGTTGTCAAAGGAACAATCACTCAAGAGCGAAAAGAAAAAGAAATATTTGAAGAATGTATCTTATGCATCCACTGTTGGATGCTTTATGTATGCTATGGTGTGTACTTGTTTCTGCCTAAACCCGGGGGTCTTGGTAGATACTTGATGAATCCAACTCGATCTCCTGCAATCCTGCTTACTAAGGGGAATACCGGGCGGGCCGGCCTTCACCTCTCCGATGCCTAAGTTAGTATAGTTGGAATATATATAACCTGGGCACGTATGTAAGCAGGGAGGGAGACAAGTTACCTATTTATGGTGGTAGTCGAGGCCCATATATAGGTGGTTGAGGGTGAGGGCTGGCCTTGCCCTTCGATGTGGGACTGGTTCCCTTCTGTTTGGATATTCTGGTGCCCTCTTTGGCAGGCAGGCGCCCCTGGTCCCAGGACCCTTGGAGGCAGGATAGACCGCTGGGCCCCGAGGCCTGGTGCTGGTGCTCCGATCCTGAGTCCTGGGCCGGGCCCTGGTGTACTTGCCGCGGGTCTGTGGGCTTGCTGTAGCCCCTCTGCGGCTACTGTCAACAAGTCCCCCAAGTTCCCGGTCAAGTGCAATCTTGAATGGGGACTTATCTGTCTTGCTCTTGTCCCGCAGACCCGCGGGGTTACCAACCTACAGGTCCCCAGTCCCCCAAGTCCGCGTTAAAGATTGGGCGTGACCGAGGTGAGTACCTGTTACTGATGGCAAGAAATAATTTATAAGCATGTTGGGTAATGTAAAACAGGATTGTGCTCGAGTGTTAGAGCATGGAACGGGGTGGAAACCCGAAGAGTGTATGAGATGATGCCATGCGATAGATGGTGCATGGAATGATGATGATGAGGCGTTGAAATCCGCCATGCGAGAGATTAATGCATGGAATGATGGTGATGAGGCGTTGAAATCCGCCATGCAAGAGATTAATGCACGGAATTCTGATTGGGTCTGCTGCCCTTCGAAGCTCACTGGTCCCGAACTGGGCATCCTGCCAAATCAGAACGGAGCGGTGCAAACTGGGGCAGAACCGGTTGTTCTGCCAAACCAGAACGGAGCGGTGCCAACTGGGCCAGAACCGGGCGTTCTGCCAAACTAGAACGGAGCGGTGCAAACTGGGCCAGAACCGGTTGTTCTGCCAAACTAGAACGGAGCGGTGCAAACTGGGCCAGAACCGGTTGTTCTGCCAAACTAGAACGGAGCGGTGCAAACATTTGCTAGTTCTTCTCAGCTTTGTGTTTAAATAAGCGATGAGGTAGATGTGCAGGTTTGTTAGCCTGCGGGGAGACTTGTTCTGTGTTAGAGATACAATCTGCCCGGTGGGATGGTGTAGAGATAACGAGTCTCCCCCATGTGTTCCCAAAGGTATCGCAGTTCAGTGCGATGCAGGGTTTTTATCCTGCTGGACAGTATCGCGGTTCAATGCGACGCAGGGTTTTTATCCTGCTGGACAAGGGTACATGTGTTAGATGTAGACTCGCCCGGTTTGTAAAGCCCATGCGTTTGCCATGGGGGCGGACTCGATGGGTGACATGCCTATAGAAACGAGTCCCCCTGTGAAAAAGCCATGGGTCCGGATGTTTATGTTTCCGGAAAGTACTCTCAACCTGGTGGGATATGACGGAATCGATGAGGTGGGCCTCGCCCGGGCGTTCTGCCATATCGAAACGAGGTCGTTGGTGTAAATGCGGGGGAAGATGCCATGGAGCCGGTTGAATAATCATAACCGCGGACTACCATGGTACCGGGCGGGACTCGCGCGGGTAACATGCCATATCGGTGCGAGGTCCTGCTCAAACCCGGATAGATGCTCTTGAAGCGGTTGGATCAGCATAACTGGTGAGAGGTCTTCCTAAGCGGTTTGAATTGCAATGATGATGGCGTGCAACCGTGGAATCTGGGGAAGCGTAGGGGAGCGTGACTCCCTGGCTCCTGCTCCTACCTTCCTGTCGCCAGCGTGTGGGACAGGTGGCTGACATGCATTTAAGGAGGGAGTCCATCAGTCTCGTCAGTTATGATGGCGTGGGCAGTTTTACCAATGCTGGGACACGTGCCGTCAGGGGACGGTTTTGTGATGGAGGGCCTGGATTCGCAGGCGTTTGATTTGTTCTGATTGTGTTTTTTGGAGGGATTCCTAAATGCCTAGGGCACCGGTCTCCTCTATAAATAGGTCTCTTCTGCTCTTCTTTCTACCTTTGCTTTTTGTACGTTTTTAAGAGACCGAGAGAAAAAAAGGGGAGGTGGTCCGGCGAGAAGAAAACCCTAAGTTCCTTGCCCCAAGAGATCCGTTGTTTGAAGCGCTCCCAAGCCTCCTTTTACCATTGCTCGTTGCTTTCGCTGGGCGGATTGTCCTCGGCTGAGCATACTAATCGGTAAGTTGTGTTCTTTGCCCCGGTGTGTCTTGGTTTTTTGTTGATTTGTTGTTTTGCGGCGGGGGGGGGGGGGGGGGATCTGTGTCGCTGACTGGGTTGCTCAGCGGCAAACTTTTTTTGGGGGGGAGGCCGTTGAAGGTGGTGTTGTAGTCTGTTGCTGACGAGCGTTAGGGTTTTGCTTTTCTGCCCCTAGATTAAGATGTACACTTCGAGTTCGGAGGAGGCTTCTGAATCTGCCGCAAGAGGTCCTGTGGTGGATGATGTGGAGAGGATGCAGGACTGGCTCGATTCTGAAGCCCCGGAGCAAGAAGCCGCGGACCGCTCCGGGAGCGGTGCCTCGTCCACGTCCTCGGATTCCGGGTCAGATTCCTCGGAAGCTGAGATACCGCACGGGGTGCGAATGGCCGGTGCGCACGCTGAAAGCTACACGCTTGGCAGGGGAAGAGCTGCCGTGGTGTGTGACGAACCGGAGGAGAGCCTGACTCCCGCGGAGATCGCTGTGTTTCGGGAAACGTGGGGTATTTCGGACGATATCTTTTTGCGTCCACTGAACCCTGGAGAGTCGGCCTGTAACCCGGAGGAGGGTTGGGTTGCCGTGCATCCGGACCAGTTCCGGCACGGGATGTCGCTACCGCTGCCTGACTTTGTGCAGTATATTCTGAGTGCCCTGCCAGCGTCGCCCGCGCAGCTGCCCGGTCTTCAATGGAGGCGGCTACTAAGCCTAGGCTGCCTATACGACTTGTCCGGAATGAGTATGCCTACGATCAATGAATTCCGGGCGCTGTATAGGTTGTCCTACTCGAGGAAAACGGGGTCCAAAGGCTGCTTATCCTTCAACTCCCGCAACAATCAAGCGGTTATCACCACTATGCCTTCATGGGTAGACAACAGCTGGAGAAAGAAGGTGGTGATGGCTGGCGGGGCTTGGCAGGTGAAGAGGAGGAGGTACCGGGTGCCTGGCGCCTTCCAGCCCATAGGCGACCAGTCGTTCCAGCTGTCCGAGTTGGAGCAGGAGAGGGTCTTGACTATTCTCGGCTGCTGGGACCACCTGGAGCGAAGTTCGTACAACTTCATCCGGCGAGAAGTGCTGGAACACTGTGGGCTTGGGCGGGATCCCGGTGGGTAACAAACCCTAGCGGTGGGACTTGTGCTAGGTTTTGCTCAACAATTTTAACGTTTCTCTTTGTCCTGCAGGTGCGTCAACCCGGGCGGTGATCAAGCCCGAAAACACTCTTTCGATGGACGGGGAAGATCTCCTGAAGCATCTTACGGAGAAAGGTGCGAGCGTGGCCCGGTCCTCGGTGGAAGCGGACGGGCGGGTTACGTTGCATGCGGAGCCCCAAGCCCGGGATCTGGACGAATCGTCCTACGTGCCGGAGCGAGTGAAGACCCATCACTCTGTGGCAGCAGCGGTGCCAGGGAAGGGCAAGAGCACCGGGGGACCGGTGCGGGTTCCTGGGGGAGAAAACAGGGTCCCCAACCGTGCGGCGAGCCTGGGTATCGCTGCTTTTGTTCCTCGTGCAAGCGCACGTGCCGCCGCTCCCGAAGGGCGGGGAGAGAAGCGGAAAGGGCCGGAGGGTCCGTCCCCTTTGCTGGTGACGCTAACTGGCGGATCATCCCGGGAGGTCCTGGCGAAGCGGGTCAGGACAACCAGCAGCGTAACATCCCATGCTGGGGAGGGAGCCGGAGCGGCCCGCCAGAGCAGTCCTGCGCCTGCGGAGGTGGGTATGGGAAGTCCGGACAATACTCTCGTTCGGCAGATGATGGCGGACCTGGCCAACTTCGGCCTGGACAGGCCCGGGGTTGATGGCGTGCTGGCGGGTGGCAACCGGCCAAAATGCAAGGAATCCATCCTCCGGGTAAGTACCGCATGGTACCACCGTATTGCTTATATCCCGCCTTCTTTCTTTGCCACTTGACTGCCTTTACTGTCCTGCAGCTGCTCTACCACCTGTACCAGTCGGATGCAAGTGAGGAGCTCCCGGTGCTGAAGAGGCAGATAGCTGCGCTATCCAGGTCTCAGAAGCTTCTGGAGGTGGAGAAGTCCCGCTCGGATCGGGAGAAGGCCAGGGCGGAGGAGAGAGCCAAGAAGATGGAGGAAAAGGCCAGGAAGATGGAGGAGAGGGCCCGGGAGCTGGAGGAGCAGAACCGGAGCATGGAGAGGGAGCGGGAGCGGGCTGACGCTGAGAGGGCCGAGCTGGAGGCCAAGATAGACGAGCTCCAGGCGCGTGCCGCCGCTGCTGCTGCTGGCGGAGATGATCCGGGTCAGTTCGACCGGTTCGTTCTTCAATACGAGGAGAGCAATCGGTTCCTGGACTGCCTGGAGAAGGCCCGGGAGGAAGGCATCTCGGATGCCTACACGGAATGGGCGGCGAAGGGGTGGTTAAATACTTCCCTGATGCCTGGTACCTCTGCCGAAGGAAATGCTCCTGTGGAGCCGGTCATCCAGCAGCTGGCGGTGGAGAAACAGTCAGGAGCAGAACATCGCTCGCACTTGGATTCTTTTACCAACAGTGCCGAACCTGCCGGAGCTGAGGTCGACGACGAAGCCACCGCTGGAGATGCGGCTCCATAGGATGTTTTTCTCGCTTTTGCTTGTAAAAGAAACTCTCCGGAGCGGTTTACTTTTTGGATACTTTAACTATGAATATATATATCTGAGCTTGCGGGGCCAGAGTTTTCAAAAGTAGTTTGCATATATTTGATCTTTACAATCGGTTGAACCGGCGATATGCCAAACTAGCCGCCTGGACCCAGCGGGTTTACCAGGCCGGGTTACCCTCCCGGTCGGGGCCTGCTCCTCTCTCCCCTACATATCTCTGGAGCTGGCCGCTGTCAATCAAGCCCTGCACTGCAGTCTTGAGGGCGAAGCACTGGTTCGTCCGATGAGTTGCCTCATCGTGGTACGAGCAGTACTTGCCTGTCTGCGCCGTCGTGAGCTTCCCCTTGGGGTACCTTCTCTGGGGCGGTGGGGCAATGACGTCCGCATTCTCCAGCAGGATGTCCTCATATGATGCGGTGAGAGTGGAGAAGACTTCTTGATTAGCCGGGGGTGCTGGCATAATTGCCAGGGGGCGCTCTTGGTGGTACGGTGCAGGTTTGTTCTCGGTCCGAGGCTGGGGCCTGTCAGAGAAGGGTCTCTGCTGTCGCTGCGGCCAGGTCTTGCCGTTGTTGTTGTTGTTCCGGCCGGGTCGGCGACTCCCGTGCTCGGCTCGCTGGCCGGGTTTGCTCTCGTGACTGCGCGGGGGATCCTCTACCCGGGGATGGTCCAAAGACTGCTCATCCCGCTTCCTCTTCAGCAGGTGGTTCCCGTAGGTCTCATGATCAGCCTGGGCATGCCGGATGGCCATAGCCATCAACTCGTCGTAGCCCTGAGGGAGTTCTACCCTGACGGCGTAGGAAAACTTCCCTGCCCGAAGCCCCTGCTTGAATGCCATCTCGGCGATGCCTTTGTCCAAGTTCCGAACTCCGGCCGTGGCCGTCTGCCACCGGTTGACAAAGGTTCTCAACTCTTCCCCGGGGGCTTGGATGCAGTTGAAGAGGACGGTGGATGTCCGCGCTCCCTCGACTCGGAGGATGAAGCGGCCTACGAATCGGTCAGCCAGCTGTTCGAATGCCTCGATTGAATTCGCAGGAAGCTCGTAGAACCAACTGAGCGCTTCTCCGGACAGGGTCTCCTGGAAGATGTTGCAACAGATTGCATCGGAGTAACCCTTGGCGCAGGTCTGGGATCGGAAGCTGTCCAGATGCTGATACGGGCAACCGGACCCGGAATAGGTGAGCTTGAGGGACTTCTGGTTGCCAGATCTCCCCGACTCTATGACTCGGTGTGAAAAGGGGCCCATGCGCTCGTTGAACCGGGCGCCTTCCAATGGCCGGGCCGCTCTCCTCTCGTTTGCCTCCATCTGGGCCTTCAGATCCGACACGGTGCTGGCTAGCAGTTGCAGCGCCCGGGCGGTTGGAGTATCCACTTCACCCATGGACGAAGCGTGCGGCTGGTGGGAGGCGGGCGTGCTCTTCGGCAGGTCCTCGCCGGCTCGTGACTTCTCCCGCATAGGCTCGCTGGATCGGGCGCCCGAAGATTGTCCAGCCTCTAGCCGCCGGGGTTGGAATAGCAGGGGTGCGGCTTGTGCCTCGGCCATGGCAGCACTGCGCTGCTGCCCCCTCTCTAGGGCGGCTACCAGGGCGGTGTTTACTGCCTCTATCTCTTCGTATCGGGCCTGGGACTTGGCTCGGTCCCGGTCGTTCTCCTCTCTGAGACGACTAACTTCCGCGGCCATTGCCCGTACCTTTCCCGCCAAGCCGTCATGGTCGGGGCTGTACGTGGGGTCTTGATCCTGGCTCTCAGACTGATCACTCGGATCATCCGAGAACGTCAGGGATAGGCCACGAAGCACTGGGCTGCCTTCGTCCTCTATCGGGTCTTTCCCGTGCGAGCTCTCGTGGCGGGGCTCTGGATCACCAGAGGGCCCTCCACGGCTCCTTCCCAAATCGCTGCCCTGCTCGCCACGCATCTCCCGCGTGACGACAGGGGTGGAGGCGAGCGTTTGCACAGCTGCAATACGCCCTTCCTCAGTAGTTCCTTTCTCTTGACTCATTCCCACAATCTCAGCCAGCGGTGTTGCTTGCACGGCTTCTTGTTCAGAGTTCCCACAGACGGCGCCAATTGTTTCTGCCTAAACCCGGGGGTCTTGGTAGATACTTGATGAATCCAACTCGATCTCCTGCAATCCTGCTTACTAAGGGGAATACCGGGCGGGCCGGCCTTCACCTCTCCGATGCCTAAGTTAGTATAGTTGGAATATATATAACCTGGGCACGTATGTAAGCAGGGAGGGAGACAAGTTACCTATTTATGGTGGTAGTCGAGGCCCATATATAGGTGGTTGAGGGTGAGGGCTGGCCTTGCCCTTCGATGTGGGACTGGTTCCCTTCTGTTTGGATATTCTGGTGCCCTCTTTGGCAGGCAGGCGCCCCTGGTCCCAGGACCCTTGGAGGCAGGATAGACCGCTGGGCCCCGAGGCCTGGTGCTGGTGCTCCGATCCTGAGTCCTGGGCCGGGCCCTGGTGTACTTGCCGCGGGTCTGTGGGCTTGCTGTAGCCCCTCTGCGGCTACTGTCAACAGTACTAGATCCGATATTGCGCATGCAGTTGGAGTTGTCAGTAGGTACACGAGTAATCTAGGGAAGCAACATTAGGAGGCTGTGAAGTGGGTCACGAGGTATCTTCGGGGTACTATTGATATAGCTCTTTGTTTTAAGAGAGGTAGTGCTGAATTACAAGGGTACGTGGATGTAGACTTGGCAGGAGATAATGATACTTGTCGGAGTACTACTGGTTATGTGTATATTGTGGGTGGTGCTGCCGTATCTTGGGTCTCAAATTTGCAAGGACAAGTAGCCCTGTCTACGACAGAGTCATAGTATGTAGCAGTCTCGGAGGCTGTTAAGGAGATGGTGTGGCTAAAAGGTCTGTTGGAAGTATTGGGTAAAAAGAAGGAAAATTGTGCGTTGCACAGTGATAGTCAAAGCACAATTCACTTGGCGAAGAACCCTGCTTTTTATTCAAGGACCAAGCACATTCCTATGAAGTATCACTACATACAAGAGCTCGTGGAAGATGAAGTGCTGCAATTGTTGAAGATTCAAGGAAGTGAGAATCCTATTGATATGCTAGCTAAGTCTGTGCCATTAGGTAAACTGAAGTTGTGCTTGGCTTCAGTTGGTCTCCAAGCTTGAAGATGGAGATGTTGGTTGTGATGATGGGTTTGTGGTGCTATGTTTGAAGGGTATTGAAGAACGGTGGCTACTAGGGTAATCGGCTCGAAATGGAAGATTGTTGGGTTTGTAGATCTGATTCCACCTAGAATAAAGATTCACTAATCCTGATAAGAGCAAAAAGCTTTGGTTGTATCCTACTTGGTAATGGTTTATCTGCCTATTGGAAATATGTTTCAATGGCTTACAGATTCAGGTTTAGATATCTATAAATAGGGGCATATGTAGCAGTAGTTAGATGTCAAGGTTAACATAGAGAACAAGTGAGGTCTTAAGAATTGGTGAGAACTTCTTGTAAGAGATCTTGTATTCTTGTTTGTGTTCTTCTTCTATAGTGAACTCTAGCAGCCCGATGACATAGGCAAAGTTCTTTGCTAAACTTTGTGTGTTTGTTTCTCGATCGTTTATCTATATTGTTTCGCACTTGACGCTTCCGCAGGACACTTTATATATGTCGATGATATTTGAACACATGACCAATCACTTAACTAACAAGATCATGACTCAATGTTAGGGCTGGACATTTGGTCCCGAAATCCAGATCCCGTCCCTAAATTTTCCGGGACGAGACGGGATTCATGTTTGAAAAATACATATCCCATCCCGTCCCGATCCCGTTTTAAAACAATGGGACGAGATCGAAATCAGCTAAATAAGTCTCGCCCAATCCCGTCCCGTATTAAATTAAAGTTAAAATAAAACCTATTTTCAATCTCATACCTGTCTTTATCTTATGAACTGGGCTAATTTATCATCGTATTGCTAACCAAAATAGCCCTGACTCTCTTGCTTCAGCAGTTCAGCTACTTGTTACAGTCCTCAGAAGAGTCAGAGCAGTTCCACCTTAGCTTCACTAAGACAGAAACCTTCGACGACGACGGATCCCTTCAAATTCAGGAGATTGACGAAGTCTACGAGTGGCTCAAGATCGGGGTGTACCTGCCAATCGCGATCGTGTGGTTGGTGATTTTCGGGGTTTCGCTGCTGGTGGGGTATGTGGCGACAAAGCTGGTGCTGCTGGATCGGTGTTGGGATGACCCTGACCTAGCTAGAGAAGTTAGTAGGTAGGCAGGTCACGAATCCCACATCGCCCGAGGAAGAGTGTATGTTGTACTTATATATGCAGAGCTAGCTCAATACATAAGGACGCGTTTTGGGGGCTCAATGGCTTCGGAGGGGATGGGAACTCCGAAGTTAAGCTTGCTGAGTGCAGAGCAATACCAGGATGGGTGACCTATTGGAAAATTGCTCTGGAGCTCCCAAAGACAAAACCATGAGGGCGGGGCCAAAGCGGACAATATCCTAAGTGTATGGGCTGGGCTGTTACAATTGGTATCAGAGCCTGTCCCCGGCCGGAAGTGTGCCGACGACGCGGACATCGGACCCTAAGGGGGGTGGATTGTGATGACCCTGACCTGACCTAGCTAGAGAAGCTAGTAGGTAGGCAGGTCACGAATCCCACATCGCCCGGGGAAGAGTGGATGTTGTGCTTATATATGCAGAGCTAGCTCAATACATAAGGACGCGTTTTGAGGGCTCAATGGCTTCGGAGGGGATGGGAACTCCGAAGTTAAGCTTTCTGAGTACAGAGCAATACCAGGATGGGTGACCTATTGGAAAATTGTTTTGGAGCTCCCAAAGACAAAACCGTGAGGGCGGGGCCCAAAGCAGACAATATCCTAAGTGTATGGGCTGGGCTGTTACAGGTGTACACCCAGTCTCAAGATCGGGGTACACCCAGTTTTCTCTTCCGCTCGCTTACGCTAGTGTGCCGTCGGCGTTGGCGTCGTTCTTGCCAGAGCCGAAACCCAGCAGCAAAGAAGACGTATGGGCTGGGCTGTTACAGGTGTACACCTAGTCTCAAGATCGGGGTACACCCAGTTTTCTCTTCCGCTCGCTTACGCCAGTGTGCCGTCGGCGTCGGCATCGTTCTTGCCAGAGCCGAAACCCAGCAGCATAGAAGACGCGCTACTGTTAATTGATTCAAGACCACCACACCAACTCCCTCAAGCTCGAACGAATAGGTCAGTGACTCAACTCGATTTCCCCAAATTGGTCGAAATTAGGGTTTTAGATTTAGTGTTGATTGAGTGTCTGGTGGTTGGAGCAGACAGGGCGAAGAAGGACGCGATCAAGAAGTCGTCGTCGTCGCGATCCTTAGCCCAACGAATTCTCGATCCGCTGTCAGCAGGCCCAAGACCTTATGTATCATGGCTCACCAGCTGTCTCGGCTTCGTCACCTAGAGCTCATCCGATGAGGAGCCCGTCAAGTCCGAGCTTCCACCCCTTGACCGCAGAGCTTCCTCCCCTTCCTCTTCCTCAAGTCTCGTCCCGTGTCTCGGTCCCGTACGGGATACGTGCCTAGCGGGATCACTTTTTAAAGAGCCTAATTGTCACGCCCCGGTCCCAGCGTCAGTGGACACCGCACCCGGGGTGTGAGTTAAATGTTACAAAGCGAAATGTAAATAAAAAATAAAAACAACTTCTTTCTAGGTTCTCCATCCTAGGCTCGTCCGACACTCTAAGCACTTCTCTGCAAAACAACAAGTAAATTGGTAGATGAGCATTTCCACGCGCTTAGTGAGTAGATCATGTAATATGCCTGCAAAGCCATGTCATTTTACGCACGCTATAAAATACGTATATCATAGATTTCACGTCGACCACAATACAATTAACAATAATAAATAAACAATACAAGCAATCCAAAAATATAAACATTAATAATAATCTGATGCATGAATGCAAATGGAGTTCTTCCACTCAGTTACCGGACATTAGATTATATGTCAAAAACAATCGAGCCTACACGTCCCATACCGTGTATTTTACCCACCTTTGATGACTCTAACGTTTCAGACACATGATCTAATAGCCGACAACTTCTCGATATATGTGTCTCTTTTGCTAGTCATCTTGTTAACCTCATGGTCCCCAGTCCCGAAACCCGAAAAGATCGTTTTATCGACTTCTGCGTCGAAGGGGCATATTTTCCCCATATTTGTGCACGGTGGGCTGATCATAGCTACTGGATGTCCTCACGAGGAAACTCAACTACGCAAAAGGCATTCTTTCCTCTCAATCTCATTCTCAGCTTTCCACAATCACCACTCTCAAATGCATACTCGCCGTACCTCTCAATGCATTATGTATGCCAATTGAGTAACAATATTCGTATCATAATATATGACACATGCTTTTATGAAAAGCAGTAACATCCATCATATAACTCATCAATTACACATGTTTTTATCGAAAGCAATAACAATCAAGTGTTATCAAACAAGATCACACAAATCACTTATCTCAAATATAATTAAAAGCAAAAACACATGCTTTCCAACATTAATTACAAATAATGTCAAACAATGGATCAAACATCATAATATATATAAATTTCGCATATTTCGCAAATACATTAAAAACATGCTTTTCAACTATTTTAAAAGCATATAAGAATATTTGAAATACATAACATAAACCACTCACCTCGACGAATCGAATCGACACCCAGATCGTAAATCGAGCAACCTAGAACGAGCCTTCTAGAAATCACCGTTGAATCTAACTCCAACCACCATGGATAGAAAGATCGCGTCGATACGAATCCGTAGCCACTCGCGGATTCAGAATCGGAGTTACGGCTCAAAATTTATGATCCGCGGAAGTTTCATCGCAAAACTAATAAAATAATAATATTTCTAGAGAGAGAATGATTAGAGAAAGACGTACGGGAAAGAGAGAGAAAACGGACTGAAAATTGAAAGGGGGCTGATCCTATTTATAGTGAGAATATTGTCACTTGTCACTCAACCATTGGTTGGCTTCATGCCACATGGCAACACCACACAAAGCCAAACTATCACTTCCCACCATATAACACATGGCACATGACTAATGCTGATGCTGACATCATCAGCCACATGGAGTCAGCTGGTCCCTTCCTCCACTGCCACGTGTCAGCCTCTCCTCTAATCAGAGCTCGCCACGTCGTCATATAATTATCCTCCGATTAAACTTCGAAAAATTGTTAAAAATAGCTCGGTAACTCAAATAATTCACCGAAAAATATGACGAACTCGTGACGACCTCTACTTTCTATTTCTCAAAAGAAAAATAAAATTTAACTAACTTCAAAAATCGGGATATTACACTAATCTCGTCCCGTCCCGCCCTTTTTTAAATCCGAACGGGACAGAACCGGGATCAGGTGAATCCCGGCCCGTCCCGGCCCATTCCCAGCCCTACTTACCGTTAAACAAAGGCAATGCTCTTTTATTATAAACAAATCATCAACATTTGTAATTAGAAAAAATTAATTAAGAAATTCAAATGATTTGACAACAACAAGGGCGTGCTGGAACTCGTGAGATTAGAGATTAGGCCATCTCCAACTCTATAGCCCCGGAGCAATATTGTAGCTCACTATCGTAACTATTCATTGACGTGACATCAGTCATCTGAAACCCTAGTGTGCTACAATGTGAGATTTGTGTCACAATAGCCAATGGGTTGGAGATACCTTATGGACTAGGAATTAGAGCGGTAATTAGGCCTTTAAACAAAACCAAAAAAAAGTTATTATAAAGTAAATAAATAAAGAATTAATTTTAGTTTACCTATTTGAATTTTGGCCAAATTATCATTTCAGTCTTTATTCTTTTGAATTCATTAACAACACCCCTGTGTTTCCTAAATTAATCAATCGTTACCAACTTTGTAAATTCCATCCAAACGATATATCAATACCAAAATCTTTTTGATATAATTTGTCTGTATTAATGCACCGTTACCATTTTACGATTATAAACAAGGTTAAACAAATCATATAATCAAGTTGTATAATAGAAAACAAATCAAAACAAAACATATGGTAACTGTCAGTTAGTATCGGTTGATTAATTTATGAAGTACAAGGGTATAGCTGATGAAATCAAAAGAATAAAGACTGAAATGATGATTTGGTCAAAATTCAATTGAGTACACTGAAATTAATTCATAAATAAATCTTGAAGGAAGTCTCAATAAAAAAAAACTAAAAAAAATTGAAATTACTGAAAGATAAAAGAAGGTTAGGGGTAAAAGGGAGGGCGATCGAGTGGTTTCGGAGTTTTCCCAAGAGTCGCGTGGAGTGTGTTTGGGCCACAATTGGAGCTTCCTTAAATTGGGCTTTACCTCGAGGCCCAGAGGGGTTTAGGTTAAACCAAATCCAATATGCCACGTCCTAACTCTTTCTTTGGAAAGAATGCTTGGAGAGAGAGTATTAATTCGTTAGCGGATCCGATGGGGGTTATTTTGTGGTAATCCAATTGTACAATAAATGAATTACCTTGAGGGATAATAATGCATAAATACTGATTGAGATAATTAGGGGTTGTTACATATAGCAATCCATTTGTAAAGATATCTTAGCCAAATCATGAAGTAATCTTCTTTGGAGCCGGTTTGGTTTATCGTGGGGTTAATTGAATGTTAATCTGGACAATATACGGGGTTGAATGAGTTCCCTAAGTTAAGGGAAATTCTGATCTCAATTTATTCTTAACCAATCTGATTAGAGGTGGTTTAAGGAAGGACAATCCTAGTCAATCTCGAAATCCGCCAGGCTGGATCTTCAAGCATTAGGTTTCGTGAATCATATAAATATAGCTCTTTTGTAACTGAGAAAGGGTTCACAACCATCCACAAACAAACACAAGTTCTAGCGCAACGCTAACTTGCAAAGCCTCTCCGGAGCAACTCACGCAATTTGCCTCCACCTGCGATCGATCATATCTCGCACTCGTGTCGAGCGACTCACGCAATTTTCCTCCACCTGCGATCGATCATATCTCGCATTCGTGTCGAGCGGTTGCTGAGCCTATCGAGTCAGTCCGCTACTCCGGTAGCAATCGAGTCGTTACCTCGGTAACAAACACCCGTGATCTTGGTTTAGCTCTGCTTTGCTTCTCCGGATCAAAGTAAGATCCTCAATCCGTAGGGAGTTGAGAAGAAAATCATGTTAGCCAGTTCTAGTCAGGTCTTGTTCGAGCCCTGTACGCCGGCTTAGTCAGCGCCCGCGTAACAGTTGCTTGATCAAGAAGTCAGAGTCTATTGGGAGCAGACGAGAGGACTCGCCAGGGGTCGTCCGCAGTCGAGTTGCACCACTCCAAAGGTGCTGGCACGCCTAAGCACACAGAAGACACACGAAGGACTCCACGTCCGCCACCCCCAAGTGCTGACTGTTCGCCGGGTGCTAAATCTGCCACGAACATTTTGGCACGCCCAGTGGGACCAGTGTCAAGATTGCGGGATCTACGAAGGGTGATCCTTACAGAAGGATAACCATGAATTGTTTGAAGAATTCCCATAAGGAGCTGCTCAAGCACGGAACAGCTGATTGTAGGGGATTAACTGACGCTGAAGTTAGAGAAGTGTTTGGCGGGGCCCTTGGGGAAAAAGCAACTATTGCTGCAGCCCTTAAGGCCGTGCGAGACAGGAGAAATCCGATCCCAGCGGCCGTTGCACCAGCTGTCACGGCTGAGGGAGAGATTTTGGAGGTGACGGCTGCTTCCCTAGTTGACAACAGTTCTCTGGGCATTGCAAACCGGGCAGCCTCATTTGGTTTTTTAGAAGAGGGGTTCGCGGACGAGTCCGCGGATCCGCCTGCATCACCTGTTGCACCATTTACTGGGGAGACTGCATCTCCCACTGAGGTGACGGACACGCTGAGGATGTTGATCGACAAATCTTGTCGTACAGATGAAATTCTGAAGAAGGCGAACAATGTGGTCGTTGATCTATGTGAATCCGTTAAGCGAATGAAGACGGAACAAACGGGGTTTACCGCCAATTTCAACTATCTCGCTGGACAGCAGAGGCTACTGGCGGATAGCATGGCTGCCCATGTCAGGAACTCCGACAATTGTTGGCGACAGGAACAGGAGCAGTTGGTGGCTACCAATGCCACGCTCGAGAACATGACCACCATGATGGGGCAGTTATATGATCAGTTTGATCAGTTCGAGGGGTTTGACCGTACGAATCCGCCGAGAGACAGGCGAGGACGGACAGCTGGTCGTGGCGGGACGGGCGGAGTTGGTGCTAACGGCGGACCTGGAGCCAATGCCGGGGCTGCTAACAACCATGCAGGTGGCAACGTTCCTCCCATTGGACCGGGTGGCAACAACCCGCCAGAGCCACCAGCGGATGTCGTGGCCCAGTTGACCATGGAGGATATTGGCAGAGTTTTTGCTGAGAAGCTTAGGGAACTACAGGGGTTGCCCGACGTCGACAAGACTTATGAGAATCCATTAACTCGAGAGATCAATGCAATACCGTTCCCTGCTGGATTTAAGCCAATCCGCTTCACTCCGTTTACTGGCGAGACGACAGAAGATGCTGAAACGCACATTATGTGTTTTACTAATGAGTCTGGTCAATATGCTGAAGACCCAGTCATGAAGTTGAAGCTCTTTCCCACATCTCTAGCAGGGGAAGCAGTTATTTGGTACAAGCGGTTAAAGCCTGGATCAATACCAGACTGGAAGACTATGGAGGTTCTTTTCAGAACTATGTTTGGTATTGTCGAGGCAAAGATTGGGGTCAAGGACCTAGCCGAAACAGAGCAGAGGCTGGCGAATCCGCCACTGATTATTTAAGAAGATTTAAGCTGGAATTAACCCGTTGCGAGATGGATATTCCAAAAGAGCATGCAGTAAAGATGGCAATTGATGGTTTGGTGGATGAGATCCGCCAGGGATTCAGGCAGGTTCATGTGACCACTATGGCGGATCTGACCAATCGGCTAGGTCAGGAGCAGCATTATGTGGATCGGTCTAAGGAAAGGAATGAAAGGAGGAAGGGAACTCCTTTATCCTATTATCCGCCAACTCTGAAGCCCAAGACTCCACTTCCTGCTGCTACTAAGACTGTGGCGACTATCCAGGCGGATGCAGTGCCTAGACCAATCCTTACATGGGTTGATGATGAAGACTTGGAACACGAAGTAGCGGCTATAGAGAGGACCGACCAGAGACCTTTACAGTCCAAAACCGCGAGGTTGGTCAGGGAGACTGTGAAGATAGTGACCCCACTTCCGACCAAGTTGGCTTTTGATTCATATACCTACAACGCTCACAAGGCTCCAGAAATCCTGCAGGAGCTGTTCAACCAGGGGGGTCTGCAGCATGAGGGCGGATTCATTCCTAAACCTGATTACATGGCTGGAAAGATGTATTGTAGCTTCCATAATATGAATAACCACATTACCAAGGATTGTGTGAAGTTGAAGGATCAGTTGCAGTTGGAGATACCCAAGGAGCCTCAGTGGGCAGCTGCTAAGACCGGGCCGCGGGTGAACGCGATTGAAATCAGTGCTGGTCTGAGTCCAACGCAGCAGTTTAGGAAGCAAGTTTCCAGGTTTCAAGAATATACGTATGATGCAGGCAAAGCTGAGGAAATCTGGGAAGCTATGGTGCACCAGGGGGCACCAGAGATTATGGAGTTTTACCAATGCCATCCCAATAGTGGGGATGGCAGACACACATGCATTTTCCATTGATCATCTGATCATTGCACTTCTCAATGTGTAGGTATGAAGGATCAGCTACAGGAATGGTTGAACGATGGAAAGCTGGAGTTTGCAGAGAACAAGTCTAGTCCTTGCCCAGAGTTGTGGGTTGGGGCTATTGAAGAAGAGGACATGGTGTTAGTTCCTCGGTCTAAGCTTTGCCTAACTTGCCGGTTAAATACAGGGCAGCCTATCAGCTTTCATGAATTTCAGGCAGCGTTGATGGAGGCAGAGGAAAGGGCTGAGAAGAGGGCCTTAGAAAAGGCTAGGTTAGAACATCCGCCTCTTGAAAGGGCAGGAAGAGAGAACCTCAAGCGGGCGAAGTATCACCATGGCTCTGAGGATAGTTATGCTAGCAGGGCGAAGCCCAGGCAGGACCCAGGACCTTCTGTAGTGAAGTCAGCCACGGCTGGGGGTTCGCACAAAGGTGTGAATCCAGTGCCATCTGTGAAAGTTTATATTCCGCCAGCTTCTAGGAATGACCCAAAGGCGGACAGATGGTATACACAGTGGGACGGTAAGGCGGTCGAGCTTGCTGCCGTGACCACCAGGAATGAAAGGAGGCGTTTTGGCAAGGCAAAGAAGACCTTGGCGGATCTGGCTGCGGGGAAGGTAACTGAGGAAGAGCTGTCGGTGCCAGTACAGCATGTGGAGCAGGTTCACAGGCGGTACAGAGTCAGGACTAAGTCCTATGTGGATTCCAGGCGACAACGCTCCATGGAAGTTCCCCCAGCTCCCCGGAGAAACGTTCATGACAGGCTGGCGGATCTGCCAAGGGTTACTAGAGCACCTCAGTCAAGGCCAAGGAGGAGACTGGCTTTCTCTCCTGAACGATCAAAGGCAGAACAATCTTCCCCAAGGAGGGCACAGCCAGAAGCTGTTGGGAGACAGGTGGGGCCAGAGCCTCAGGATGACGTGATGGTGATCGACACCAAGAAGGATTCCACTGTTATGAGGTGGGTGCCTAAGGAAAGCAGTGCGTCCTTGGCCGCAAGCACGAGTATCGTGGGGGTTCCTGCGGGGGCTGTTGCTTCCAAAGAATCCAGTTTAGCATTGGCAGAGCCAAGCAGGCCACTCACTATCCTATCTCAGGCCAAGCCAAAGGAGCCAAAGGCGCCTACCAACTTTGTGGAGTATGCAGCTAAGAAACTACAGATGCATGTGCCAACAAAACCATCATCGGTCACCTCTAGCCTGAAGGCTGATTCTGAAGTAGGAAATGCAGACCTCGACAAGGAGGACGAAATGGTTGACTATGAGGATGAACCAGAGTTGGCGGATGAGGATGACGTGACAGTGGAAGAGGAGCATGTTGAGGATGAAGCTGAGGTCCATCACTGTAACACAGTGTCTTTGGATATTGGAGACCTGGATTGTAACATGGCTTTTATACTCTCGTCAGCTTATGCTCTGCCAGAGCCTATGCCCACTGCACACTTTATCGATGATGAAGAATCGGCCAAACCAGTATATTTGGTGCAGGAGCCTGAGGATGATAATGAAGCAGAGGCAAAGCCTGGGGTTTTCCAATCCAACCATGAGTATCCTGAGGGGGTTGGAGATTTGTTGAAGCAATGCGTGATGTTCGCCAAGCCAACATTTAACATGTCCCAGCACATGAAGCCTTTGTATGTCACGGCAGAGGTGGAAGGGATCAAGCTCCACAAGGTTTTGATAGACACCGGAGCCGCCGTGAGTATTATCACCACCACCACCAAGGAACAGCTCAAAATTCCAAAGGAGAAACTCATTAATACTGTCTCCAAGGTTAAGGGGTTCTCAGGGAATGTTACTCCTACTGCTGGGGTGGTCATGCTCAAGGTGAAGATTGGACCTTCAGACGCTTACCAAGGGTTTTTTGTCGCTGAGACGGATGCTCCCTATCATATGATTTTAGGGAGGGACTGGATCCACAAAGCACTAGCAGTTCCCTCATCTCTTCACACTACCAGAAAAGGGGTTATAGCCGACGATATGGGAAAAAAAGGCCGACGAAATAGTACTTCGTCGGCTATAAGGGGTCATAGCCGACGAATTACTATTTCGTCGGCCACATCGTCGGCTATAATATTATAGCCGACGACTGCCGACAACTCGTCGGCTATAACTATAGCCGACGAAACGTTTTTGGTTATAGCCGACGAGGATGGTATTCGTCGGCTATAAGAGTTATAGCCGACGAAAAGTTTTTGGTTATAGCCGACGAGGAGGGTATTCGTCGGCTATAACTCTTATATCAGATCCATTTTGCAGCAGCGAGCTCATTCGTCGAAAACATTTCGAAAATGCTCTGAAATCGTCCAAAACCTCGGCCATAAGCTTGAAAGGTACGTATATTGCTGTGTGTGTTGATTTAGTTGGTTATATATAGAGGTGTGTTAATTTAGAGTTTAATTAGAATAAATGTGTGATTAATTTGATATATATATATATATATATATATATATGTGTGTGTGTGTGTTGAGATGAGATTATTAATGGGTTGATATATATGTTGGTTAGATAGAATTGAAGTTTTGTTGAAGATTAGTGATTGATTGTTGATTTATAGGTGATTTTAGATGAATTTGATGAAAAAATGTATATATATATTAATTAATTTAATTGTAATTAAAAATATATTGTTGGTATACATAAAAAATACATTGTGTTTAATTAATTAGGGAGATTGACGATGTTTTAATTAATTTAGGGATGCATGTATATATATATATATATGTGTGTGTGTGTGTAATTAATGATGAATTTTTTAATTAATTAGTACGTACGTACGTACGTAGTACGTGCATATATACATATCTATATATATATAGCTATATTTATTTCTTGAATTTACAGGATGGATAAGAGTTGGATTACCCTTGGAAGATGGGATCAGGCGTATCATGATGGAGTTAGGAGTTTCCTGGATTTTGTGATGGCTAACTGTGGAGACACTACACTTCATTATTGTCCGTGTAAAAAGTGCAAGTGTGCCACCCCACGACACCGGTTTTCCATAGAGACAGTGGAGCAACACCTGGCTAGATATGGATTTTGGGTCCTATACACTAATTGGATTTATCACGGTGAACCAGAGTTTGCGGGTCGTCATGATGATGGACAATTTGCCGAGAGAGGGAGTTCCTCCAATGATCCAACAACGAACTGGATCAACGATATGTTTCCTCGTGAGAGCGGTGTCTTTGAGGAAGCACCAGATGTGCAACTCCCTCCTCCGGAGATGGAGTGTTTCCCTGATATTGAGCCACTCGAGCCATTACCCCGATCTCCGGTCAACACAAGTGGTATGGAAAAGTACAACAACCTGATCGCATTGCAACAGACTCCGTTGTACCCCGGATGCAGTAAGACTGTCCTTGAATCTGTCGTGGGAGTGATGAAGATCAAAACGGAGAACAAAGGCACTGTCAAATCGGTTGATGATTGGCTTCGGCTATGGGGTGGGGCGATCCCCCCCGGACATCGGCTTCCTACCAGTCATCATAAGGTGCGACATATCCTTAAAGATCTCGGCCTTTCCTACATCAAGATTCATGCATGCAGATACGATTGCGTTCTGTTTTACGGGGAAGGACTTGCAGATCTTGAATATTGCCCAGTATGCAATACAGAGCGGTATAAGTTCACTCCTAAAGGGAACAAGAAAGCTGTGAAGATACTTCGGTACTTCCCGCTGATTGATAGGCTTGAGCGGTTGTTCATGTGTGCTTTCACGGCCAAAGCTATGAGATGGTGGGCTGAGAGGAATGTGCCTGACGATGACACCCTTAGACATCCCGCCGACGGAGAGGCTTGGAAGAAGAATGTGTTGGAGTTTCCTGAATTTGCATCAGAGGTTCGAAATGTTTGGCTAGGGCTATCATCCGACGGTTTCAACCCTTTTGGCAAGAAATAGCTTCAGTACAGTGTGTGGCCAGTTATTTTGATTCCGTACAACTTTCCACCGTGGATGTGCATGAAGAATGAATATAACATGCTCACATTGTTGATTCCAGGCCCAGGTTATCCGGGAAAGTGTCTCGATGTGTATTTGAGACCCGTAATTGAGGAGCTTCGGTACTTGAGTCTGAACGGCCACCTGGTCTACGACCGGTTCAAAAATGAGATGTTCCGGATGCATGCCATGCTTGTTGGCACGATCAGTGACTTTCCTGGGAGGGGTATGTTGTCGGGCAGCGTCACCAGGGGTTACAGGGCTTGTTCAGAGTGCATGATTGTTGATTGCTCCAGTCCTCATTGCAGCAAGATTGTCCAGATGCGTCACCGTCGTTGGCTTCCGCATGACCATCCATTTAGGGACGATGCACAGGCTTTTGATGGGACTGAAGAAAGGGGCTGGGCACCCGAGCAATGGACAGGGGAGGAAATATTGGCAGTGTTGAATGAGTATGACTTTGGTCTGCTTAGCAATCATCCCGATGTGTTGCGCACGATTCCAGAGAGGCCGGATCGGTATAGGTTCTGGTCACACAAGAGCATCTTATGGGAACTTCCTTATTGGGCCAGGTTGGCTACCAGATACTACCTGGATGTCATGCATATAGAGAAGAACGTGGGTGAAGCCGTGGTTGGCACAGTTTTGAATTGGGAGAAGAAAACAAAAGACACCCCCAAGGCACGCGTTGATCTGAGAAATATGGGACTGCGGGACCATTTGTGGTTGAGAGAGGGCAGGAGCAAAATGCCCCAAGCTCCTTACACCGTCACCAGGGACCAGAAACATGAAATCTTTAGATGGCTGAGTAATGTCAGGTAACTTTTTATTAGCCATGTATTCCCTAAAGAATCCATTTGTTGTTGGACGACTATATATGCATGAAATCTAATTGTTGTTAATGGCTATGCAGGTATCCTTATGGCTATGCGGGTAACATAAGCAAGTGTGTTAACTACCGAGACAACAAGATGTACGGATTGAAGAGTCACGACTGCCATGTACTGCTTCAACGCCTCTTCCCTATTTTCATTCGAGCGTACTTGGACGATGAAGTGGTTGAGCCGTTGGTGGCGTTGTCAAGATTCTTCCAGAAGTTATGCGCTAGAGAAGTTAGAAAATCAGACCTCATGAGAATGCATGAGGAAATCGTTTTTATCTTGTGCAAGTTCGAAAGGATATTTCCCCCAAACTTCTTTGACATCATGCCTCACCTGATGATCCATCTTCCCCAACAATTGTTGCTTACCGGTCCCGTACACTACACTTGGATGTATCCCATCGAAAGGTACATGTTATTCATAAATTTGATTTATACATGTTTTTAAATAAAAGTTGCATGCTCTTAACATGCACTTGTTAACCTTGCAGACAACTTGGAGAGTACAAGAAATATGTGCACAATAAATCTGCGCCTGAGGGGTGTATTGCTGAAGCTTACATTGCGCATGAGTGTGTAACGTACGCCAAGTTGTACTTGGGAGCGATGGAGGACCCCCCACAACATCCAAGTCGAGATGACCCCGAGTTCAACCTATCTATCGTCGCCAACTCTGTTGTACCATACAGAAGCTTCAAGAAGAAGGGGGTGGACAAGTTGCCTGACCATGAGGTAGGGATTGCCCACTGGTGGGTTCTAATAAACTGTCCGGAGGTACAATATTGGAAACGAACCCATCTTCACTGCAAGGAAGTTCGCGGTGATGTCGAGTACCACAACACGACGTTTGCAGACTATTTTCCATAATGGGTAAGTGTATAAATATATATATTAGATGGCTTTCTTTTACAGTTCCCTATTCTTTAATCATAAACACACCAACTGATTTGAGTTATATTTTTCAGCTGATGCAAGTGGCTGCAAGGGGTGGTCATACAAATTACTCAGAGGAATTGAGGCTGTTGTCGATGAAGCAGATATCTTCCACAGTCCGCCCAATGTGTGATGTCAACGGCGTTAAGTATATATGTGAAGCTAGAGACGGGGAACGCAAAACACAGAATTGTGGGGTGATGGTCGATGGTGCAGAGGGGGGCGTGGATTTTTACGGTGTCCTACAGTCAGTTGTTGAACTCATTTATGGGAACCGCATGAAAGTCCACTTGTTCAAGTGTCGATGGTTTGATACTAGGCCGCACCGCATACGGATCGATCAGTACGGCATACTTTCGGTGAATACCGCCACTAGTGTGTATGAAGACGACCCCTTTGTTTTCGCCACAGCGGTCAAAAAGGTCTTTTATCTTGACGATCCATTGAACAAAGGCACGTGGAAGGTAGTTAACCATGTGTCTCAGCGAGACATATACAGTGCTACCACACTTGGTGTGAGCACAGAGTGTCAAGAAGCGACCGCATACCAAGAGCCGGACGCCGGCGACATTCCGGAATCCTCCACCATCCGCGATAATAATGTGACGCCGGGCAGAGTGGTTCGACTTCCTAGGGGTCAGGTGCCCATGTATGATGTTAATCCGAATCGTCTATATCAGGCAGACGATGACTCAGACGACGAGTACGAGCACCGGTTGCCAGATATGAACTACTATACTACGTCTGACTCAAGTGATGAGGATGATTCTGATTACCATCCTTAGTATACTCTTTATGTGGAATTTGTGTACGATGGTGCATGCATGTATGAATACTTTTTTCGTCCTTAATTACCGTTTTCCGAGTTTATGGGAAATTGTATTGAATTGTTTGTGCGATGTTCAGGAATTTATCAGGTGAGCAATAGGCAATTTTCAGGCCCTAAATGGCAAATTTTCGGAAAGATAAGCATTATAGCCGACGAAATGGACCATACTTCGTTTGACCGTACCGAACGAGCCTTTAACGTTGTCAGATGTAGTTGGAATTTTTTTCATACATGTATTTAATCTTAACGGTGATATCTGACGGTTGGAATAGATTTTCCAAACTTTTAGATTCGAAATCGGAACATATGCACTAATGTTCCTTAACTTGTTTACTAAGTGTTTAAGTGAATGTATAGTTTCAAATAGTTGCTATACGTAGACCCTTCAAATGCAAAAGTGTCGTGAAATAAGATACGACCGAAATATTGAAATACGTCTACGGTTGAAAAATGGGAAGATTCCGACAAAATCTGTGTGCCGAATGTTGCGGTTAGCGGTTTTTTACTCCCGTTTTCCTATGGGTAGCCTGACGTTCGGTAAAAATGTTGAGGAAAATTTTTATACGATTAGTTGCGTCTCATCGATCTGAAACTATTCTCTGTTGAAGGTCAGGCCAAAACACGTCATCTAGACGGGCCAATTTCCGTTTTAAAGCGTTTAGAGGTTTGACTTTGCAGTTTGACCATACCGATCGAACCTTTAACGTTGTCAGATGTAGTTGGATTTTTTTTCATATATGTATTTAATCTTAACGGTGATATCTGACGGTTGGAATAGATTTTCCCAACTTTTAGATTCAAAATCGGAATATATGCACTAATGTTCCTTAACTTGTTTACTAAGTGTTTAAGTGAATGTATAGTTTCAAATAGTTGCTATACGTAGACCCTTCAAATGCAAAAGTGTCGTGAAATAAGATACGACCGAAATATTGAAATACGTCTACGGTTGAAAAATGGGAAGATTCCGACAAAATCTGTGTGCCGAATGTTGCGGTTAGCTGTTTTTTACTCCCGTTTTTCTATGGGTAGCCTGACGTTCGGTAAAAATGTTGAGGAAAATTTTTATACGATTAGTTGCGTCTCATCGATCTGAAACTATTCTCTGTTGAAGGTCAGGCAAAAAAACGTCATCTAGACGGGCCAATTTCCGTTTTAAAGCGTTTAGAGGTTTGACTTTGCAGTTTGACCATACCGATCGAGCCTTTAACGTTGTCAGATGTAGTTGGATTTTTTTTCATACATGTATTTAATCTTAACGGTGATATCTGACGGTTGGAATAGATTTTCCCAACTTTTAGATTCAAAATCGGAATATATGCACTAATGTTCCTTAACTTGTTTACTAAGTGTTTAAGTGAATGTATAGTTTCAAATAGTTGCTATACGTAGACCCTTCAAATGCAAAAGTGTCGTGAAATAAGATACGACCGAAATATTGAAATACGTCTACGGTTGAAAAATGGGAAGATTCCGACAAAATCTGTGTGCCGAATGTTGCGGTTAGCTGTTTTTTACTCCCGTTTTTCTATGGGTAGCCTGACGTTCGGTAAAAATGTTGAGGAAAATTTTTATACGATTAGTTGCGTCTCATCGATCTGAAACTATTCTCTGTTGAAGGTCAGGCAAAAAAACGTCATCTAGACGGGCCAATTTCCGTTTTAAAGCGTTTAGAGGTTTGACTTTGCAGTTTGACCATACCGATCGAGCCTTTAACGTTGTCAGATGTAGTTGGATTTTTTTCATACATGTATTTAATCTTAACGGTGATATCTGACGGTTGGAATAGATTTTCCCAACTTTTAGATTCAAAATCGGAATATATGCACTAATGTTCCTTAACTTGTTTACTAAGTGTTTAAGTGAATGTATAGTTTCAAATAGTTGCTATACGTAGACCCTTCAAATGCAAAAGTGTCGTGAAATAAGATACGACCGAAATATTGAAATACGTCTACGGTTGAAAAATGGGAAGATTCCGACAAAATCTGTGTGCCGAATGTTGCGGTTAGCTGTTTTTTACTTCCGTTTTCCTATAGGTAGCCTGACGGTCGGTAAATATTTTGAGGAAAATTTTTATACGATTAGTTGCGTCTCATCGATCTGAAACTATTCTCTGTTGAAGGTCAGGCAAAAAAACGTCATCTAGACGGGCCAATTTCCGTTTTAAAGCGTTTAGAGGTTTGACTTTGCAGTTTGACCATACCGATCGAGCCTTTAACGTTGTCAGATGTAGTTGGATTTTTTTTCATACATGTATTTAATCTTAACGGTGATATCTGACGGTTGGAATAGATTTTCCCAACTTTTAGATTCAAAATCGGAATATATGCACTAATGTTCCTTAACTTGTTTACTAAGTGTTTAAGTGAATGTATAGTTTCAAATAGTTGCTATACGTAGACCCTTCAAATGCAAAAGTGTCGTGAAATAAGATACGACCGAAATATTGAAATACGTCTACGGTTGAAAAATGGGAAGATTCCGACAAAATCTGTGTGCCGAATGTTGCGGTTAGCTGTTTTTTACTCCCGTTTTTCTATGGGTAGCCTGACGTTCGGTAAAAATGTTGAGGAAAATTTTTATACGATTAGTTGCGTCTCATCGATCTGAAACTATTCTCTGTTGAAGGTCAGGCAAAAAAACGTCATCTAGACGGGCCAATTTCCGTTTTAAAGCGTTTAGAGGTTTGACTTTGCAGTTTGACCATACCGATCGAGCCTTTAACGTTGTCAGATGTAGTTGGATTTTTTTTCATACATGTATTTAATCTTAACGGTGATATCTGACGGTTGGAATAGATTTTCCCAACTTTTAGATTCAAAATCGGAATATATGCACTAATGTTCCTTAACTTGTTTACTAAGTGTTTAAGTGAATGTATAGTTTCAAATAGTTGCTATACGTAGACCCTTCAAATGCAAAAGTGTCGTGAAATAAGATACGACCGAAATATTGAAATACGTCTACGGTTGAAAAATGGGAAGATTCCGACAAAATCTGTGTGCCGAATGTTGCGGTTAGCTGTTTTTTACTCCCGTTTTTCTATGGGTAGCCTGACGTTCGGTAAAAATGTTGAGGAAAATTTTTATACGATTAGTTGCGTCTCATCGATCTGAAACTATTCTCTGTTGAAGGTCAGGCAAAAAAACGTCATCTAGACGGGCCAATTTCCGTTTTAAAGCGTTTAGAGGTTTGACTTTGCAGTTTGACCATACCGATCGAGCCTTTAACGTTGTCAGATGTAGTTGGATTTTTTTCATACATGTATTTAATCTTAACGGTGATATCTGACGGTTGGAATAGATTTTCCCAACTTTTAGATTCAAAATCGGAATATATGCACTAATGTTCCTTAACTTGTTTACTAAGTGTTTAAGTGAATGTATAGTTTCAAATAGTTGCTATACGTAGACCCTTCAAATGCAAAAGTGTCGTGAAATAAGATACGACCGAAATATTGAAATACGTCTACGGTTGAAAAATGGGAAGATTCCGACAAAATCTGTGTGCCGAATGTTGCGGTTAGCTGTTTTTTACTCCCGTTTTTCTATGGGTAGCCTGACGTTCGGTAAAAATGTTGAGGAAAATTTTTATACGATTAGTTGCGTCTCATCGATCTGAAACTATTCTCTGTTGAAGGTCAGGCAAAAAAACGTCATCTAGACGGGCCAATTTCCGTTTTAAAGCGTTTAGAGGTTTGACTTTGCAGTTTGACCATACCGATCGAGCCTTTAACGTTGTCAGATGTAGTTGGATTTTTTTTCATACATGTATTTAATCTTAACGGTGATATCTGACGGTTGGAATAGATTTTCCCAACTTTTAGATTCAAAATCGGAATATATGCACTAATGTTCCTTAACTTGTTTACTAAGTGTTTAAGTGAATGTATAGTTTCAAATAGTTGCTATACGTAGACCCTTCAAATGCAAAAGTGTCGTGAAATAAGATACGACCGAAATATTGAAATACGTCTACGGTTGAAAAATGGGAAGATTCCGACAAAATCTGTGTGCCGAATGTTGCGGTTAGCTGTTTTTTACTCCCGTTTTTCTATGGGTAGCCTGACGTTCGGTAAAAATGTTGAGGAAAATTTTTATACGATTAGTTGCGTCTCATCGATCTGAAACTATTCTCTGTTGAAGGTCAGGCAAAAAAACGTCATCTAGACGGGCCAATTTCCGTTTTAAAGCGTTTAGAGGTTTGACTTTGCAGTTTGACCATACCGATCGAGCCTTTAACGTTGTCAGATGTAGTTGGATTTTTTTCATACATGTATTTAATCTTAACGGTGATATCTGACGGTTGGAATAGATTTTCCCAACTTTTAGATTCAAAATCGGAATATATGCACTAATGTTCCTTAACTTGTTTACTAAGTGTTTAAGTGAATGTATAGTTTCAAATAGTTGCTATACGTAGACCCTTCAAATGCAAAAGTGTCGTGAAATAAGATACGACCGAAATATTGAAATACGTCTACGGTTGAAAAATGGGAAGATTCCGACAAAATCTGTGTGCCGAATGTTGCGGTTAGCTGTTTTTTACTTCCGTTTTCCTATAGGTAGCCTGACGGTCGGTAAATATTTTGAGGAAAATTTTTATACGATTAGTTGCGTCTCATCGATCTGAAACTATTCTCTGTTGAAGGTCAGGCAAAAAAACGTCATCTAGACGGGCCAATTTCCGTTTTAAAGCGTTTAGAGGTTTGACTTTGCAGTTTGACCATACCGATCGAGCCTTTAACGTTGTCAGATGTAGTTGGATTTTTTTTCATACATGTATTTAATCTTAACGGTGATATCTGACGGTTGGAATAGATTTTCCCAACTTTTAGATTCAAAATCGGAATATATGCACTAATGTTCCTTAACTTGTTTACTAAGTGTTTAAGTGAATGTATAGTTTCAAATAGTTGCTATACGTAGACCCTTCAAATGCAAAAGTGTCGTGAAATAAGATACGACCGAAATATTGAAATACGTCTACGGTTGAAAAATGGGAAGATTCCGACAAAATCTGTGTGCCGAATGTTGCGGTTAGCTGTTTTTTACTCCCGTTTTTCTATGGGTAGCCTGACGTTCGGTAAAAATGTTGAGGAAAATTTTTATACGATTAGTTGCGTCTCATCGATCTGAAACTATTCTCTGTTGAAGGTCAGGCAAAAAAACGTCATCTAGACGGGCCAATTTCCGTTTTAAAGCGTTTAGAGGTTTGACTTTGCAGTTTGACCATACCGATCGAGCCTTTAACGTTGTCAGATGTAGTTGGATTTTTTTTCATACATGTATTTAATCTTAACGGTGATATCTGACGGTTGGAATAGATTTTCCCAACTTTTAGATTCAAAATCGGAATATATGCACTAATGTTCCTTAACTTGTTTACTAAGTGTTTAAGTGAATGTATAGTTTCAAATAGTTGCTATACGTAGACCCTTCAAATGCAAAAGTGTCGTGAAATAAGATACGACCGAAATATTGAAATACGTCTACGGTTGAAAAATGGGAAGATTCCGACAAAATCTGTGTGCCGAATGTTGCGGTTAGCTGTTTTTTACTCCCGTTTTTCTATGGGTAGCCTGACGTTCGGTAAAAATGTTGAGGAAAATTTTTATACGATTAGTTGCGTCTCATCGATCTGAAACTATTCTCTGTTGAAGGTCAGGCAAAAAAACGTCATCTAGACGGGCCAATTTCCGTTTTAAAGCGTTTAGAGGTTTGACTTTGCAGTTTGACCATACCGATCGAGCCTTTAACGTTGTCAGATGTAGTTGGATTTTTTTTCATACATGTATTTAATCTTAACGGTGATATCTGACGGTTGGAATAGATTTTCCCAACTTTTAGATTCAAAATCGGAATATATGCACTAATGTTCCTTAACTTGTTTACTAAGTGTTTAAGTGAATGTATAGTTTCAAATAGTTGCTATACGTAGACCCTTCAAATGCAAAAGTGTCGTGAAATAAGATACGACCGAAATATTGAAATACGTCTACGGTTGAAAAATGGGAAGATTCCGACAAAATCTGTGTGCCGAATGTTGCGGTTAGCTGTTTTTTACTTCCGTTTTCCTATAGGTAGCCTGACGGTCGGTAAATATTTTGAGGAAAATTTTTATACGATTAGTTGCGTCTCATCGATCTGAAACTATTCTCTGTTGAAGGTCAGGCCAAAAAACGTCATCTAGACGGGCCAATTTCCGTTTTAAAGCGTTTAGAGGTTTGACTTTGTAGTTTGACCAAAGAATAGCCGACGACATACTTAACTTCGTCGGCTAAACTCTTGCGATCCGCGCCGTTTCATTGTCCGCCGTTGGATGGGCGAGATCTGACGGCTGCTGAGAGCGTGAAGTATAGCCGACGAGATTCATAATATAGCCGACGAGATTCATATTATAGGCGACGACATAACTATTTCGTCGGCTATAACCGGCCCGCAAAGCCCAACTTCGGCCTGGCCCGGACGAGTATAGCCGACGAAATTCGTCGGCTATAGTATAGCCGACGAATTAAAATTAAATCGTCGGCTATAGTCCACACTATAGGCGACGAAATCCATACTTCGTCGGCTATAACCGGCCCGCAAAGCCCAACTTCGGCCCGGCCCGGATGTCGGGTCAGAGTATAGCCGACGAATTTCGTCGGCTATGACTATAGCCGACGAATTAAAATTAAATCGTCGGCTATAGTCCTTCGATTTAAACTGAAACAGAGGCGCCTCTCCCCCATTTCTGCAGAAACCCTAAACCCCAAAATCGCCGCCCACCCCTCCCCGAGCCTCCCCGACGCCGACCAAGCCTCCCCGGCCCTACCCGACCCCTCCCCACCCCGTCCCCGTCCTTCCCGAGCCCTCCCCGACCCGAAGCCTCCCCGAACGCCGCCGTCCTCCCTAGCCGCCGTCGCCACCGCACCGTACCACCGCTCCTCGTCCCCTAGCCGCACCACCATGTCAGGTAGTCCCTCTCTCCCTCATTTAGGGTTTTTGTTAATTTTGTGGAATTTTGTGGTTTTGTGGAATTTAGGGATTTTGTGAAATTTTATGGTTTTTGTGAAATTATGTGAAATTTAGGGTTGTTGTGCAATATATGGAATGTTGTGGAATTTTTGTTGATTTTGTGGAATTTTTAGGAGGATATATATATATATATATATATATATATATATATATATATATATATATATAATGGGTGATGTTATTCACACACCCTTTTTTGTTATTAACACACCTTATCTATTTTTTTATTATTTTTTATGACAAACAAATTTAAAATAGATGCTTTTCATTGGCTCTCATCATATATGGGGTGTGTGAATAACAAAATGGGGTGTGTTAATAGCACCACCCTATATAATTAGGTATAAATATATTTATGTATATATATAATTAGGTATATATATATTTAATGAAGTTTTTTATTTTGTTGTGAAATTTATGGAATTTTGTGAAAATTTTGTTAATGTTGTGGAATTTTTGTTAATTTTGTGTAATTTTTAGGAGGATATATATATATATATATATATATATATATATTTCGGAATATATATATATAATTAGGTATAAATATATTTAGGTATATATATAATTAGGTATATATATATATTTAATGAAGTTTTTTATTTTTTTGTGAAATTTAAGGAATTTTGTGGAAATTTTTTTTAATTTTGTGGAATTAACAAGATTTTTTAGGAGGATATACATATATATGTATATATCTATATATATATATATATTTCAGAATATATATATATATATATATAATTAGGTATAAATATATTTAGGTATATATATAATTAGGTATATATACGTACATTGAATGAAGTTTTTAATTTTTTTGTGGAATTTTTGTGCAATTTATGGAATTTATATACTAATTGTGCAGGAGCCCGCCGCGCTGTAGACCGATGGCTTGGCAGACGGACCGAGAGCGACCCCGACGCTCAGGCAGGAGCCAGCCGTGGGGGGAGCGGATCCAGCGGTCGTCGGGGCCTAGGCCGGCCTATGAGTCGACGAGAGGAGACGTTGATGGGATTGACCCCGAGCGATCCCCGTGGGGGCTCCTCGTATGAGTCGACAGGAGCGGGCCCTGACTCCAGTGTCGGAGGAGGACGCAGAGCCACCAGACCCCAGTGCACTTCAGCACTGTTCCAGGATCGGCAGCCGACCACACCGCGCGCCGATCTGGACCCTCCAGAGATGCTCCCTGTCCCCCCACAGCGACAGCGTCCACAGCTACGGGGCCCACCGTCAGGGGGAGCAGGCCCCTCAGGGTCCACGCCCCGTATGTCTCCGCCATCGGGGATGTACATGGTCTAGTTCCTCCCTGCCATCCCTGAGTACGACGCCAGGGGGAGGCAGATTTGGAGGCACGACCGGCCCCACGAGATTCCCTGGGAGGAGGCCTACGTCTACGCGCCTTTCGACTCAGAGGACTGCCGCGGCCTGTGGTGTGTTCGTGAGAAGGACAAGCAGTACAACGACGCAGGTAATTGGTTAGTTTAATTAATTATTTAATTAGTTAGTTTAAATATTTATTTAACTATGTATTCATTTTAATTATGAAACAGGCGTCCTCGTCAATAAACCCGCAGGGACGAGACGAACCAGAGGGCCAGCGAACATGTCGACCCTGGAGAGGGAGCTCGCCGGTGGGATCAGGGAGATCCTGCCCGGTCCCGGTGCGGATGGACGCCCGATTGAGAGGAGAGACACCACCACCAAGTATATCAACGCGACGGGCATGCTCGTGCGGGACAGGGTCTCACTGTTGTGGCCCGACTGGGGCTCTGTGCCCGATGACATCAAGGCGCGAGTGTACAATGCACTGTCGGTGAGTTAAATCGTATTTTTATTATAGAAAATAAACATTTATGAATTCAGTCCTTATAACTATTTAAAAATATTTTCTAATTAATTTATAATATTGCAGCAATGGTTTAGAGTCCATCCTACCTTGGACTGGTGGAGAGACGAGCAGCTGAAGAACAGGTTATGTGTTTCGCATTTTTTTGTATAAATATATTTACTGGCAGTGTACGAATATATCTAACAGTTGTGTTTTGTTAATATAGGTACTCCGAGTGGAAGAACGAGCTGGCGACGCACTATAGGACGTACCATGTGGAGCAGCGCTTGGGGCGAGGTGCAACCCCCCACGAGTTCCGGTACAGGGAGTATGAGTGGCTATGGCTGGTAGCCTACTTCGGGAGCGACAGGGTCTCGGTAAGAAAATTTAGCCTCCTAGTATATAACTTTTTAATGTTATTTAATAATTAAATTATGTAGTTACTTAATTAAATTAATTAGTTAGTTAGTTATTAGTTATTAAATTAAGTTAGTTAGTTAGTTCGTTACTAAATTAAATTAAATTAAATTAAATTAGGTAGTTAGTAAGTTAGTTAGTTACTAAATTATAGGTAGTTAGTAAGTTAGTTAGTTACTAAATTAAATTAGTTAGTTAAGTAGTTACTAATTAAATTAAATTAGTTAGTAACTAAATTAGTTAATAATTTTATTTTGGTTAGTTCCTAATATTTTAATTTAGTTACTAATTTATATTTGCGTTTATATGTTCGTTCTTATAATACAGAAAATCTCGAAGACGAACAGCGACAACCACAAGAGGAACTAGCACCCCTACCACGGCGGCGCCCGCTCCTGGAGGCAGTGGGCAGAGATGGCGAGGAGGGACCGACCGCTGAGGCCGTTGTCGTGGATTCATGCGCAGATGTATCCGGGGCATCCCGACCAAGTGGTAAGTATTCGCCCATATTCAATAAAAGTGTTTCATTAAATTAATTTATATATTTTTTTATTAATTCGTTTATTATATTTTCTTGTCAATTAGGCGGAAATAGATGCGGAGACCGACGCGATCACCTTCAGGATCGCGCGAGACACCCTGGGGGAAGGGGCGTCCGACGAGGCGATCGCGGAGTTTGCCTCCACGATCGACACCCTTGAGCCGCGCTTGGCCTCTCAGATCATGCACGCGGCGGTGGGGACGGGCAACAACTACTTCTACTAGAGAGGCCTAGGCGCGGCGGGAGATGGGGTTCTCAAGTACACGCCGGCCAATCCCAGCACGCAGCGTGCGGCTTCGACGAGAGGAGATTTGCAGACGCAGCTGCAGAGGACTCAGGCGGAGTTGGCGAGGGCGGTGGAGGCGCTCGAGCAGGCGGAGTTGGCGAGGGCCGCGGAGGCTTCGGCGCAGCAGGCCAGAGACGCATCTGTGGCGGAGATGTACCGATGGATGCAGCTATCTTGGGAGGCCCAGCAGGCTGGACTCCAGCCCCCGCCTCCGCCACAGATGCCCCAGTTCGTCGTCCCCACTCCCCACCCGCATCGGAGTACGCCAGGCGATCAGGATAGCCATAGCCACCGGAACTCGAACGATCCGGTCGACGACGCTACGCGTTTAGAGGGTGATGATGAGTAGATGACTAGTTAGCTAGGGGGTTAATTTGTACAGTAGGTAGGATATTAGGGATGGATTGATGTGGATATTTGTTGGATATTTGGATGTTTGTTTGTGGATTTTCTGCAGCCAAACCGAAGACGAAGTGAAATTGGGCCCGAGTTAAATTTTTAATTTTTTTAAAATATTTAAGGGTTATAGCCGACGAAATGGGCCATATTTCGTCGGCTATAACCTCCCGGCTTCCGGCAAAAAAAAGCCGTTCCTGGTACCGGCGATTGTTATGGCCGACGATTAATTCGTTGGCTCTGCCGGACGTATAGCCGACGATAGTGTCGTCGGCTATGCTGGACGTATAGCCGACGATAGTGTCGTCGGCTATACTTCCGGGTTAGGGGCAATTACGTAATTGTTGAAGCCGACGATCCTGTCGTCGGCAATGTTCGAAGTATAGCCGACGACGCTTTATTCGTCGGCTATACCGCGTGTTTTATAAGCCGACGACTTACCCTCAGTGTCGTCGGCTATACTATAGCCGACGGAGCATTCCCGACGAGAGAATAGCCGACGATATTTCGTCGGCTATGAGTATAGCCGACGATTTAATGAACACGGCCGACGAGATGGCGTCGTCGGCTATAACCCCTTTTCTGGTAGTGTCATCAAGTGTTGATCATGTGGGATCCGGTCGCAGATTTACCTGTGCTCATCAAGGCGGATGAGCGTCCTTATTCGATAGCGGCCGTCCAGTTGGAGGCCAGCTATTATACAAGAAACATGAGACCCCTCAAAGTTGAGGGTATTGATCATAAGGGACATCCAATCGGGGTGACCCAAAACGAATTGTCTCAATGGGGAATTGCCCAGGCTATGGCGGATTACAGCCGGCCAATTTCCATTGAGCTTCTTCCCAACGTATCCAATGAGTGGCGTCCTCTCACGTGAGGAGTCGGAGGCCTTTGTTCTATTAATGCAACAATTGTCTATTTATAGATTAGAGCAAATGGCCTGGGAAGGGGTTGCACTGGTTGAGTGCATTGAGGAAGAGAACATTGACGCTTTTGCGGGGGTGGAAGTAATTCAACCTGCTCCAGCAGCGTTGGATGATACTCCACCCAAGGTACGTGATCCCGTAGAAAATGTTAACTTGGGAACACAAACAGAGCCCATGGAGGTGGGGATTAGTCAGTACCTTGAACCAGACTTGAGACAGCAACTGATAGAGTTGCTGCCGGAGTTTAAGGATTGCTTTGCAGAGAAATACCAAGATATGCCGGGTTTGTCAAAGGAACTGGCTTGCCATCGCCTTCCCATCAAGGAAGGATGCAGGCCAGTTAAGCAAGAGCAACGGCGGATGAATGCTGAAACTGCAATGGCGGTCAAACAAGAGGTTCAGAGCATGGTTGAGGCTGGGATAATCAGACCGACTCTTTATCCGGAATGGTTATCCAACATTGTTCCTGTTAGGAAGAAGAATGGCAAGATTAGAGTCTGTGTGGATTACAGAGATTTGAATGCTGCATTGCCTAAGGATGTCTATCCTATGCCTATAGCGGATATGCCGGTGGATGCAGTAGCGGGGCATGAGATGTTGTCCTTTATGGACGGAACGGCGGGTTATCACTAGATTCCTTTATATGAGCCAGACATCCCTAAAACGGCTTTCCGCTGCCCCGGATTCACAAGAGCATTTGAATATCTTAGTATGCCATTCGGCTTAACCAATGCAGGAGCTACGTACCAACGTGCAATGAACGTCATTTTTAGTAAGATATTGGGGGACATCTTGGAAGTGTACATTGACGATGTGGTGGTAAAATCAAAGAAAATGGGAAACCACATTGATCATCTCCGTGGGGTGTTCACTATCATGAGAAAACACCAGCTTAAAATGAATCCAGCCAAGTGCGTTTTTAGGGTTTGTGCTGGTGACTTTCTAGGGTTTGTGGTGCATGAGAGAGGCATTGAGGTGGCTGGTGACAAAGTACAGGCTGTGCTAGATGCACCAGCGCCAAGGAATAAGAAAGAGTTACAAAGCTTGTTGGGTAAAATTAATTTCCTCAGATGGTTTATATCCAACTCAGCAGGCAAAGTTGCACCTTTCTCTCCTCTGCTCAAACTCAAACCAGGAGAAGTGTTTAAATGGGGTCCTGAGCACCAAGCTGCTTTTGACAGGATCAAAGAATACTTGGCTAGTCCGCCAGTTCTTCAGCCGCCCACGCCTGGTATTCCTCTCAAATTATATATCTCTGCGTCTGATATTTCCATTGCAGGCATGCTGGCCCAAGATGAGACTCTGGCGGATGGAAAGAAGATTGAATATGCAGTGTCTTACGTTAGCAGGACACTGTTGGACGCAGAGACCAGGTATTCACCAATTGAGCGACTGTGTTTAGCCCTATATTTTGCTGGCGTCAAGCTCCGCCACTATTTGCTTTCCTTCACGACAATAGTGGTGGCACAAACAGATTTGGTGAAGTACATGCTAACGAGCCCTATCCTAAGGGGTAGGATTGGCAAGTGGGTGTTAGCCCTCTCAGAGGTTTCCTTGCAATATGCGCCACTGAAGGCTATGACTGGTCAGGCTATCGCGGATTTCCTTTTGCACCATCCTATTGAGGAGGAATTCTCGGAACCGCCAAGGTTTGCTAGCATGATCCGGTACCAGCCTTGGATTTTACACTTTGACGGTAGCAGTACCAGTAAACTGGCGGGTGCAGGGATTTGTATCCAAAATCCAGCAGGTACCAAGTATCTTTACTCTTTTCAGCTGGAATGGACGTGCACCAATAACCAGGCGGAGTATAAAGCACTGCTCATTGGGCTGGAATTACTGCTAGATCTGGGAGCACAGGAAATTGAAATACTTGGAGACTCTATGCTAGTCATTAACCAGCTTATGGGGGTCTACAAATGTGTTTCTTTTCATTTGCTGCACTATTACGAACGGGCTGTTGAGTTGCTGGACCGGTTCATTGATGTTTCCTTAGAATATATTCCTAGGGAGATGAACTTTGCAGCTAATGAGTTGGCGCAGTTGGCCACAGGAATCAGTCTAGCCCATGGAGTAAAGGAAAGAATTCTTAAGGTGGAGCGCAGGACTCTACCATCTTTCGCCATCCGCCGGGAAGACCGCGGAGAGTGGTCGGTTGCTACAGTCGAGCCTATTGACACTGACTGGCAGATACCAATCATTGCATATTTGACGGACCCATCGGCGCCATCTGAAAGGCGAGTCAGATACCTTGCTACCAATTACCTTCTCAGGGGAGAGGAATTGTTCCGGAGAGGAGAAGATGGAGTCTTATTAAGGTGTATCTTTGGCACTAGGGGTGGACATTCGAAACCGAAAACCGAAAAAAACCGAGCCGAAATCCGAACTGAAACCGAAAAAAACCGAACCGAAAGGAAAAAACCGAACCGAACCGAATCAATTCGGTTTGGTTTTTGGTTTTACCTTGTGAAAAACCGAACAGAACCAAAAAACTGAATTCTCATTAAAAAGATGTCGTTTTGTATTTTATTATTAAATATTTGATTCGATTAATGTGATTTTAAGTTTTATGATTATATATTTTACTTTTTTATTAATATTTTATATTTTATTTTATTTTTGTGTGAGGTTGTGTGCATGTCAAAATATTCAAAATGTCCGTGTAGGACTCTAGGTAAAATATTAAGAGTGTTGTGTTGCCTAAAAAATCCAGGGCCATATTTTTTTAATTTAAAAATATTAAATTATGATGTCATAGTTTGAATTTTTAAGAGTTAAGACTTTGGTGGTTACAATTTTTGTAGATTGATGATTTGTTGTCATAAATATTACCAATAGATTGTATGCGTATGTTTATAAAAATAAGGAAATATCAGGAACAAAAAAAAACTCAACTACTTGAATTGTCGAATTAGCGAATTTTGAATTTTTCACAAAGTTTTTTTAAATACAAATATTTAATATTACATTTAAAAAAAAAACCAAAAAAAACCGAACCGAACCGAACTGAATTTTTAGTTCGGTTTTGTTCTCCGTTTTGGTCAAAAACCGAACCGAATGGAACCGAATCCACCCCTATTTGACACAGAGGCTAAGCGGATCATGATGGAAGTACACTTAGGGGTATGTGGCTCTCATCAATCCGGACCTAAAATGAGGTGGCTTATTAGAAGATATGGATACTACTGGCCATCTGTTTTGAAAGACTGTCATAGTTTTGCTCAGGGTTGTCAGGAATGTCAAAAACATGGACCAGTTCAGCGGATTCCAAACATTCCTTTACAACCCATTATCAAACCTTGCCTGGCAGGGGTTGGGCATTGGATTTCGTAGGAGAGATTAACCCTCATTCCTCCTTACAGCACAAGTTTATTCTGTTGGGTACTGATTTCTTTACCAAGTGGGTAGAGGCTATCCCAACAAGAAATTGTGATGCTGACACCGTCATCCGCTTTGTGTTCCAGAATATTATTTGCCGGTATGGTATCCCAGAATGCATCGTGGCGGACCGGGGGGCAGCCTTCATGGCCGAGAAAACCCAAACTTGGCTAGCAGAGTATGGTATTCAGTTCCTACATTCTTCTCCTTATTATGCTCAATCCAATGGTCAAGCAGAGGCTACTAGCAAGGTTGTTATCTCCATCATGAAGAAGATGCTCACGGATAGCCCAAGGTCATGGCACACTCAACTTGATAACACACTATGGGCCTATAGGACTTCCAAAAGGACTCCTACGGGTACTACTCCTTATTCGTTGATGTATGGCCATGATGTCGTTCTGCCATTGGAAATCAATGTAGCTTCTTTAAGAGTTCGTGAGCAACACCAGCTGCTTGGTGAGGATTATGTACATGCCATGTTCCAGGAGCATGAAGACCTTGACGAGAAACGGCTAGAAGCCTTGGATAATATCATCTTGGAGAAGCAGAAGATCACCAAGGTGTATGATAAAAGGACCAAGGGTAAGTCCTATGGCGAGGGGGACTTGGTCTGGAAGGTAGCTTTACCCCTTGATGAGCCAGGTCGGGGCAAATGGAGTGCTCGTTGGGAGGGTCCATTTGTCATTGATCGTATTGTGGGCAGGGGAGCCTACCAGCTCAGAGACTTGGAAGGAGAAGTTCACAGAAACCCAATTAATGGGCGCTACCTCAAGAAATACTTTCCAAGTGTTTGAGAGTATGAGACCCCCCCGGCGGATGATGGTACTGGTCCGAGTTCTTCTTAGTCCACCGTATTCGGGGGGCATCAAGGCGGAATGGCGCATCCGCTAGGGGTGTTTCCGCCACGTTTTGGAGGTTGCTAACTTTCATTGCGAAACTATTAGCGGCTTTTGGGTTTTCCTTTTTCTATTTGGCCAGCCGCTTGGGGTGTCTATATTCTTGTACTTTTTGATTATCAATATATTTCCCGTCTTTGCTGACGATTGGCTATCAGTATTGAAATTGCAACTTACTACATTCATATCAGGCTTTGCGGCCAAAGGCGTTACAGCGAGAGGAAAACACAAAGAGCTACTAACTAGCTCTGAAACCATATCTACATTTCTGAATCCTCACTGCTGGCGGATATCTCTAGCCCATTCTAGATCCGCTAGGGGCGGCTTAAAGAACGGGGTTCCAACGCACTGTTGGAACCATCACCGGCTAACGGACCCGTACCGGGGGACTCATGGCACCCCCGCTTTGGAAAACGACGTGCGGCAGATGTGGGGACAAATGGAAATGGGGCAGCACCCGACCGCGTGCTGGCGGCAGTCGTGATTGATGCACTTTCACCTTCGTTGCCATTTGCCCTTCCGTAGCTGCCAAATTAGGGCTCTGGATCCTCCTCCGCCGCCGAAGATGGTACCTAGCCAGGTCACTGGTGTCATTTGTCTTGGGGAACAGCCAAGACTGGCCAGCTATTAACTGACCACCTCGACGCTCTTACCCAGGGAGCGTAACGCTAGGTAACCGGGCTTAGGATTTGCTTAACGCTAGGTGACCGAGGTTATAGGATGTTTAGCGGACCGTTGGCCCATCTGGTGGAACAGCTTGTGGCAGCCATAGGGTTTAGACACAGTATGCAGACGACAATATAGCCACCATGTTACTTCAGGATAGGGGTTGGGCGAATGCATTCTCTCTTCAACAAGGGGTTCCTTTTATACTGCAGTTAGGGGGAACCCAGCGGTTGGGATCTGCCATGACTTTATTACTGTGGTTCGACCATATTTATGAGGTTGGTCGCTCTGAGCGACCGTTCCATTGGGAACCGGTAAGGGTGATAAAGGGGTTTGACTGCCAGACTTTTGGGTTTCCTCCCCTCCTTAGGTTTTTACGGTGGTCCAATCCTGTATTCATTACAGTCTGACTATTCCATCCTCCAGGGTGGGCCGCCTGCCGTTGGGGCTTGTTCTCTCTTTCTTGTCGGCCCAATTGTCCCCGCGGCGGATGGGTTTCTGCCCATCCGTTTAATCCTAGCCCACTTGGAGGGGGAAACCATTTATATTTGTTGTTTAGTTTACTTGGCTTTGCTTTGTCTTTCACACATCCGCGCCACCAAGTGAACTAGGGGGGCAACATAAGGGCGATATCCGCTGATTTTTCGGATCTTTCGGAGGGCAAAATTTTTGGAAATTTTGAAAAATTTTGAACACTACGTAGGGCAAAGCCCTTTCTTTCCCTGAGTTATGGTTTTCAGGAGCATCTGCTTGGGGTGCGCCCTTATTCTCGCTTTTGGTAATAGGACATTCAGTGCAAGTATCGATTCTCAAGTGATGTTTGATTTGCAAAATAAAGGGCTTTGCGGCCGCGGCTATTACAAAAGCAGTGACTAACTAAACATAAGGAAACAAATCCGCCAACTATCTCTGATACCATCCCGGGGCGTAGGGGACATCCGCCAGTCCTTCAATCTGGAATTCCTCTGAGCTGATAGAAGAGGGAAATTCCAAGGGCATTTGTGATGGAGCATGAAGATTGTTTGGCAGAGTCAGTATTGGTTCCTTGTGGAGCAGAGTGGCGAATAGGGACTTGCTGCCTTGAATCTCTTGTTGCTCCAAGAGCCCAATAGACGAACGCCATTTATTTCCGCCGAAGAAGGGCCTATCTCAGATCTGGAAGACGATCACTGAGATAGAATTCCCTTCATAACGAAGAGGACAACGGGTCTATTGAGGCATAACCACCCCCACACTGGCGTGGCCTCAACTCTGGTGGAGACAAATGGTCCCATGAGGCAGGGGGATGGTACCCAAAACTGCATCCATATTAGACTCCCGGCAGATGCAAGTAGAATGGCGCCCAGCCAGCAGCTACCAATCTATGACCACATCCGCCCGGGACGTAACATGGGATGTTATGTTTCAGGGTTTACTTAACATGGGGTGTTATGGTTCAGGAGTGTTTTGAGGAGCATCCGAATTTGATTTGGTGGAAAAGATTGAGGAAGCCATAGCGGCTGACAAGAGAACCAAAGGAGTGAAATGATGAACAACATTTTAAGGCGTTGTGGGGTTCTCAGTTTCAACCAAGGGGTTTGCTTTTATAGCCTCGGTTGAAAGCAATCCAAGGGTTGAGTTTGAGTGGCGCAATTATTAGGAAGTTGGGTACTGTTGGCGTTTTGAATTTCAAATTCTTGAGAAACGGTTCTGCAGCTTTGCCAGCAATGATAAGACAGACATGCAGAGGGTCTGATTTTTGAACCAGACTAAGTTGGGCTTAGTTTTTGGGCTTGGTTGTCAATAAAATAAACAAAATACATATATATATATATATATATATATATATATATATATATATATATATATATATCAAGCCAGTTTCATTATGGGTTGGGCCTAAACTCATACAGGTGCAGGCCCAATCTCTTAATTGTGGCCTTGGTCTTGCTGATCAGACGGTCTAGTTCTGTCTTGGCCTTCTTCGCCTGGTGCCTTTCCTCTTGTAGTCTGGTCACCAAGAGCTTTTGTTGGTTCACTTGGTCCACGCGACAAGCTTGTTTCTGGCGGAGGAGGGAGATTTGCTGCTCAAGCCTAGCTATTTCGGCCGCCTCCATATCGTTACTGGCCGCAGCGACCAAGTCTGTATAGGCACGGGCCGCGTTGGCAAAGGCCATGTCAGCTTCTTGGAGTTTGGCATGCTGGGGGGACCGAGCAGCTAGTTTTTCCTGCAGGCTCTTTAGCTCTGTTGGGAGGCGAAGGAAGGAGGACTCGGCTTCAGACTGGAGTTCGGGAGGCAGCTGCTGGAACTGGCCTTTAAGAACTTGTAGGGCGGCAAAGAGCTCGTCCGCTACCTGGGCGTCAGCAGGATCTTTCTCTCCCAGACTCTCCAGGAAGCTCCATGCCTCCTACACCTCCACGGGTTCCTCTTCAGGGCTGTATGGCGAGGGGAAGAAGTCTTCGGCCAAGGTGGAGGAAGGTGCAGGATTGTCCTGGACTCTAGAACCAGATCCGCCAGGGGTTGAAGAGGACTGGGCGGATGGAGAGGCGACGACCAAGCCCGTGGGGGCTTGATTCTGTGGCATGGGATTCGGCACAATGGCTGACTCCACTGGCCCGGGGTCTACCGCCAATGGGGTGGCGCTGAAAGTTGCCACAGCATCATCATCCACCTGTTCATGAGAAAGGAGGGTTAGGAGCAATTCTAACCAAAGATGGTGGTAATGCAGGCGGATGTACAACATACCTCAACAGTCTCTGGCTGAGGGAATACTTCTGGTCTGTCCAGAGGAGGCTTTTGCTGCTCTTGTTGGTCAGGTCCAGGCTGGTCATCCGTTGGGGTTGGAGCGTGTTCAACCCGGGAGGCAGCATCCGCCAAGGATGCCTCACTAGTAATAGCTGCCTCTTCTGCCAGTGAAAGATCAGGTGGAGGGGTAGAAGGCTCGGCGCCAATGATGGGCGGCTCGTCTTCTACCTCTAATCCTGGAGACGAGGGGGAGGCCAGCGGATGGAGTGATGAAGAATGCGCACCACTAGGCAGTGGTAGTGGCTCATCTGCCGTGGCCTCGGCCACACTGAATTCAGGGTCTTCCCTCATCTCCTGCCCGGTTTCTGCAGCGGCAGAAGGTGTCAGGTTTGGCTTAATTGAACTCTGACCAACTGCTAGAAGAAGACTGGATGATGTACCTGCATTAGGATCAAGATAGCGCAGAGGAACGGGTTGAGGAAAACAATCGCCACAAATCTCTTGAAGATTTTGGAAGAGGTCCAGATAATCTTGCTTGAGACTAGAAGAACTTGAGGAATCTTCAGAGAAGTCAGAGGACTCACTAGAGGAAAGTTCAATTACTTCAGGGCCTCGGCTGGCGGCTGCAGTAGATGAGGAGCTCCTTCTCCGGAGTATAAGGGTCTGCAGGGATGGATAGAGTTTGGATATCTACATCACATATGCATTTATAAGCTGGTAATTAAAGACCACAAGGAGACGAGGGAAGGTTGAAATCACTTACGGGTGTGTCATCCTCCACCTCATCAGGCTCTTCGTCCGCCTCGATGACGGTCTTACCCCTCTTTGGGCGCGGATGAAGCTCACAATCAGCCTTTCGTTTTCCTCTATCCGTTGAGGTTTGGCCAGATGCCTGTTTCCATCAAACAATTAGGGGTTATACGGAGAATTCTGGCAAACCAAAACAGCAGATTAAAAGCAGAAGTTGTTACCTTTCCTGGGGGCAGGTTGAGATACAGCGGATCGCCCCTCAGCACCTTTTGGTCAGGTTGGGGAAGGTGCTTGTCTTGGTTTCTGAAGAGCCTCTGGAAGTAGTAGACGGATGGCTGATCCAAGAGCGAGCCTCTTAGATGCGCCCACCAGCACTGGTAGGGGCCAGTGGCATCCGTGGAGGCCCGCAGGTTCGGGTATTGCTCCCAGCCTGGAATGTCAAGGGGTTCCAATCGTGATGTTTGGCTGACAGGGGATACTGGAGGAAATTCTCTGCTGTTCCGCCAGGCCGAGAAGAGGTTCACACTCTTCAACGGCGGATATGGCAGAAGTTGAATAAGTCCGAACTGTCTGGTAAAGAAGTGAGGTGCATAGACCTCATAGCTACGATGCCTTTTGTCACTGGAGAAGAGGGGCAGGTCTGCCATGGAAGTACAATGGATGAAGATCCTTCGACCTCTTCCTCCTAGCTCCCTGGATGGGAGGAAGCCCCGAGATAACCCTCTCGGGTACCTTAGGTGTATCAGCCGCTGTGCCTCTGCAAAGAACTCACTGGCAGTTGTATTAAAAAAGATGTCGAGGCAGATGGCATAGTTGAGGTTAGGATTGGGAGCGCATCCAACGTATTCTTGCCCCACAACCTGATCCGGCTTGGGTTGCCCCTTCATGGTTGGAATGAGCTGGGGAAAGTGCATCTGGCACCAGATATCCAATATCCAGAGCGGACCGGACTGGGCGCAGTGCATCGGTTGGGCGGATATCTGGTGAAGGCAGCGGTAGAGGTGTGCCAGTACAATTTGGCCAAGGCCAATCTCTTGGCCAGCATAGATCACCTCCGCCATGCGATGATAGATCTTGGTCATCTTGTTGGTGGTGGAGCAAAACACGAACTTGTTGAGCCAGAAGGCCAGAAAAGCTACTCCACCAATTGCACTATCTGCCTTGGAGAAAGCTCTCACCCAGTTCTCGAACCCAGAGGCCTCAGCGCTACCAATAGGGTACCGGGGGAACACCTTTTCAGAATAGTCGCTCTCATCATAGGGCTTGGTGCCGAGAGGGAACCCGATTTCGGCATAAAGGTCCAGCAACGTGACGGTGGCGTGGCCAAATCTAAACTCGAAGGCATTGACTGAGGGGTTCCAGAGGCTGATAAGCGGAACGAGAGCACATCGGTTTCCCCCTTTTGGGCTGAGACTAAAGCAGAGCTTGATCACATCAGCAACGCCAGCCTTTCTCCAGATTTCCTTGTCAAGAGGAAGCCTTGCCGCGTACCATTCCTTCATCCAAGGCTTAACCAGAGGCCAGACAGCGTGATTAACGGCGGCTTGGTGGTGATTGGATTGGAAGTTGGGGCATTCTACTGGGTCTTCAGAGCGGAAAATTACCGGCAGCGGGCGAGCCGGGCCGTCGAGAATTTGGTGTGCTCCGCAGTCGTCGTCAGCATTATAGCCCGCAACGTAGGGACCCAAAGAGGCCTGTTGCTCCTGGGGAAGCCCAAGGCAAGTCCGGTCGTCAGCTCCGGAGCAGGTGATGAGAGGGAGGAGTTGATTCTTGGCATCATTCGCTGTAGAGCAGCGGACGGCGAAGTTCATTGTTGAGGCCATTGGGTTAGGGCTTGGGTTTTTCTGGATTGATTTGAGGAAGGAAAACGAATGGTCTGAATGAGAAACCGAAGGGTCTCAACTAGATTTATAAAGGAACCGAAAGGGGTTCTGGAGATTTTGAAATGGTGGGTTTTGCGGCAATTAAGGGTTTATGTGAACAGTGATACCGTTTCGATTTGGGAGAATTGTGATTGTTGAGGGAACGACGCAACAGTCCACATATTTAAATGTTGCGGATGGGCCGACCTTTTGGGCTTAGTCTCTCTTCAATTTCGTTGGGCTCTCAATCTCAGAGACTAGGGGGCAATGTTTGGGCCACAATTGGAGCTTCCTTAAATTGGGCTTTACCCCGAGGCCCAGAGGGGTTTAGGTTAAACCAAATCCAATATGCCACGTCCTAACTCTTTCTTTGGAAAGAATGCTTGGAGAGAGAGCATTAATTCGTTAGCGGATCCGATGGGGGTTATTTTATGGTAATCCAATTGCACAATAAATGAATTACCTTGAGGGATAATAATGCATAAATGCTGATTGAGATAATTAGGGGTTGTTACATATAGCAATCCATTTGTAAAGATATCTTAGCCAAATCAGGAAGTAATCTTCTTTGGAGCCGGTTTGGTTTATCGTGGGGTTAATTGAATGTTAATCTAGACAATATACGGGGTTGAATGAGTTCCCTATGTTAAGGGAAATTCTGATCTCAATTTATTCTTAACCGATCTGATTAGAGGTGGTTTAAGGAAGGACAATCCTAGTCAATCTCGGAATCCGCCAGGCTGGATCTTCAAGCATTAGGGTTTCGTGAATCATATAAATATAGCTCTTTTGTAACTGAGAAAGGGTTCACAACCATCCACAAACAAACACAAGTTCTAGCGCAACGCTAACTTGCAAAGCCTCTCCGGAGCAACTCACGCAATTTGCCTCCACCTGCGATCGATCATATCTCGCACTCGTGTCGAGCGACTCACGCAATTTGCCTCCACCTGCGATCGATCATATCTCGCATTCGTGTCGAGCGGTTGCTGAGCCTATCGAGTCAGTCCGCTACTCCGGTAGCAATCGAGTCGTTACCCCGGTAACAAACACCCGTGATCTTGGTTTAGCTCTGCTTTGCTTCTCTGGATCAAAGTAAGATCCTCAATCCGTAGGGGGTTGAGAAGAAAATCCTGTTAGCCAGTTCTAGTCAGGTCTTGTTCGAGCCCTGTACGCCGGCTTAGTCAGCGCCCGCGTAACAGTTGCTTGATCAAGAAGTCAGAGTTTATTGGGAGCAGACGAGAGGACTCGCCAGGGGTCGTCCGCAGTCGAGTTGCACCACTCCAAAGGTGTTGACACGCCTAAGCACATAGAAGACACACGAAGGACTCCACGTCCGCCACCCCCAAGTGCTGACTGTTCGCCGGGTGCTAAATCCGTCACGAACAGAGTGGAGTAGAGTGGCAATGGCTTTAACTGAGCAAGTAGTTTTTGTAGACACCAACTTGGGCACTCACTTAGCCATCAGTGTCCATCGCGATATCACTGTTAGGGACTTCAAGAGTATGACTTCATCTATCTCCCCTCTTAATTCATTCATATGTTTTTTTTTTTTTTTTTTTTTTTTGCTTTTTGGATAATGTAGCTGCATAGAACCCAGATCGGCATAATAAAACTAGGTTACTTTTGCTGTGTTTTCATGGCTCTTCAGTTGTTTCACTGTTTCAGTTTCAACATTTTTTCAATTTTGTTCTGGGTAATCTATGTTGATGTCGGTTTGGTACTAACTTTCGTTTCCCTTTAAAGTAATGCAAAACTGGATGAAAGTCGGATCCTTTTGGTCAAAGTTAGCATTATATGATCATGTTATGTAGACATTATTGAAATGTTTCCATTCCTTTCCGTTTTTGTTCGTCCTTAGATTTCATTTACTCTGTTATCATGTGTTAATTCCTTGATGTGCCCAGGTTAATGAATTTTTGTTGCTGCTTAATTTAACATGCACCCTACCATTGATTTACATAATGGTAATTGACTGTTGCCAAATCTTTAAAGGGGAATTCGAGAGAGAGCACTTCAAATATTTCTCGGAATCAGGAGAGATCCATGTTTCTGCACTGAGGGTGAAATTTCTGCATTGCCTTATCTTGTTTATTGCTTCTTTTTTACCGCTTCCTTTAAATCTTTTCAGCCTGCAATATTAAGTAGTTAATCAATTTTCTGTGCTCATTGAGCACCCCATTTTAATATTAGGTAGAGCGAAGATCATGCTTGTATAGTCTGTCTGATTCAATGAGTATAAAGAGCGTTTTCCAGAAAATGGATGAAACTTGGTTTCTTCATGCAGAAGCAAGAGTTTTGAGTGATTGTAATGGGCCATGTTTGCAGTACTGTGTGGCCTCAAAAGTGGTTGATCATGTATCTGAAGATAATGGTGTATCTCATCCTTCTAATCCTGATCATTTTGTTACGACCACTGCTAAGGGTACTACTACAAAAGGCAATTGTAAGAGGTGGAGGGGAATAAGAATTCGACATCAACATCCTTCACTAGGAAAGCTTCAGAAATTTTTCTACTTCACAAAGAAGAGGAAGAGAAGAAAAATTGTTTCATTGCCAGCAAAAGTGGATCAAACTGGATCGGAAATCAATGCAGATGATACTGCGGTTCCCATGCACATGGATGAGAACAATACTTGTCTAAATGATTGTACATCTAGTGAAGAACATGGGCCGGCTGAAGAGGATTTACCATCTATATCAAGGAGAGATGGGCTCACTGAGACTTCATCAGAAGCAGTAGTATCTGTATCTGGTATCATCAATAAATACTTTTTGAATATCAGTGAGGATGGTGGTGATGTGAGTCCTACAACTTCAGTGACATCAAGAGTTCATAGTTCCCCCAAACCACACTTGAAGACTAAAGTAGGTGATAGTTGTACCAGCCGACAAGTTACTGCCTTTGCCTCAGCCAAGTCTTCTGCAAAAAAATTATTACCTCCGCCATCGCCATTACCAACTGAATTTGGGGGAAGAAGATTCAAGCATGATAAACCTGAAGTTGGGGAGCGTCTTGTCATGGCCTCATATAGTCTTGGGATTTCTCTAAGTAAGAAACATCCTGCTATACATCTTTGCAGTTCAGGTCTCAATTGTTAGCTCAGATTCTGATTAGTGACAATGAAGCAGTTTGGGAATGACTCATTTTAAGGCGATTGTGATGAAGAAGTGGAAAACAGAGAAAGTAACAGTGAGTTATTAGTGACGTCCTTTGAATTATTTGGGTTCGAGTGTAAAAAGATGCAGAGAATGGACACAATGGAGTGAAAAAGGCTGAACATTGGTTAACACCAAGAGATACTGCATCTGCCAAGGTCAATTCGTTTGACCAGAGACTGGCTGACATTAAAAATCTCCAGTGATAAAAAGAAGGGTAAACTTCTGTGTCACACCCTTCATTGTAAATCCGCCTTAATGAGACAGACTCTTAAGGTTTGGTTGAATAGATGATAACTCTTGCCCTCTCTGTGATCAAGCTAATAAAGTTGCTAATCACCATACTGTATTTGGTTATGACTTATTGTGAACTTACCAAAGATGTGTGGAAATGGGATATGTTCACCATGGAGTGTGAAGAAGGCTTCTTAAAGGAGTTAAAGGTCTTTCGGGAAATATTCATAAATCATCCTTGTGACAAAACTCACTTTGGGAAAATTTTGACTCTTTGTTTGCAGATTTAAAAAGCAAGCAAATGAAACTGTTCTATGAGGAATCTATTGTATTGTTGAGTAAAATTATGCACGTAGTGAGCGAAAATGTCACCCAACATAATTTCACTCATATTTATATAGTGAATATAATTTTAATTATTTCGGGTTCGATCCATTTAAGACAGAATGTCTCTTAATTACAATTCCTTATGTTTAGGGAAACGGCATGGCATGGTGTTAGGGATATAACTTGTAACGCCACAAGCAACCTTGTCCAAGGTCAAGAGTTAAGCCTATGGCCGGTTGCTTGTGAGCTAGTGGCATTTTTGTAATTTATGTTTTCTTTATTTTAGCTTGGTCATCCTGGGAATATTCATGTTTCTCATGTTTCCCCTGTGCCAAGTTACTATTTGTCCGACATGCTCTATACAGGGGGGTTCCTAGTCGGCGACGGTTGGACTAGTGAACTAGTATAGGTAAGCACATGTACTTGCGCCCCTGTAAACGTCTTACCATCAATAAAGAGAGGAATTATTCAATCATCTGTGTCGCGTGAGATCTTTTGTAACTTTGCATTCAATTGCTCGCTCGCTTGTCGACGAGCTCGCCCCACAACTATATTATACTGTTCCTACTTGTTGCGTGCAATATATTAATATCGTGTGGTTTCCATTGTTCCTTGCAAGGTACGCCCAAGGCTGACTTACTACCTTCTCAAAGGGACCGTAAGTGCCGCACGGTCCTCTTTGCGCTCTCGCAAAGTCGGCCCGTGACAACTGGTATCAGAGCCAACTTGGCTCGAAGGCTCAGAACATGCCGGGAGGGATGACGAATGCACAAAAGTTCGAATGGATCGAGACTCAACTCGCAGAACTTGCGGGTGTCCCTGACACGGTGATTGATATTAGTGCCGCTCTACGCCGCGTCGACCTAGATGAATTGGCGATGCGTGTTGCGGACCTTGAAGGGTTAAAAGGGCGAGTGAAGGCCCTTGAGAAGAAGGAAGCCCCAAGGTCTGAAACAGAGATTGAAAGAGACACAGGAATTGTCTCCCCAGAGCAAGTGGGGGCAATGAGCGATGCCCTTGAGACGCTACAAGTGACTGTGGACACGATGACGGAGGATGTCCGTGCCACTATCGATGCGTTTAAGAATGAGCTGTTCGAGATGAACACAAAGCTCAACCTAGCTATCCGGGCGATGAACACCCAACCTGTGACGGACTACAGGAAGGTGAAGGTTCCGGAACCTCAAGCTTACGGAGGGGCGCGAGATGCCAAGGAGCTTGAGAACTTTCTATTTGATATGGAGCAATACTTCCGAGCGGTGAAACCAGATTCGGAAGAAGCCAAAGTGAACATGGCGACAATGTATTTGTCAGGCGATGCAAAACTATGGTGGCGAACGAAGTACAACGACATTCAGAGGAATGTTTGTACTATTGAAACATGGGAAGACCTCAAGAGAGAATTGAAGGCACAGTTCTTCCCCGAGAACGTAGATTACATTGCCAGAAGGCAATTAAGGGAGTTGAAACACAACAACAATATCCGAGAATTCGTGAGCCAATTCTCTGTGATCATGCTCGACCTTCCAGATATGTCAGAGAAGGATCGACTATTCTATTTCCTTGAAGGACTGAAACCGTGGGCAAGGACGGAACTCCAGAGGCAAAGAGTTCAAGATCTAGCTTCTGCTCAGGCAGCCGCAGAAAGACTAACAGATTATACTTTTGAAGAGAACTCTGCCAAGAGACCCACAACCTCTACAAACATGAATGTCCACAGAAATGCGAGACCAGGACAGAGCAGAAGTGGGGGAGCCGAGTCAAGGTTCTCGAGTTTTGGGGGAGGAGACAGAAGAGCGGGTAACGTGAGAGATACCGCCTCCTCCAAGCCCGTTGCCTCAACTGGGGTGTACCCTCCAAGACAACCCAATGCCACTGGGTTCACACCAAGACCCCAATCATGCTTTCTGTGTAAAGGGCCTCACAGGGTGAACGACTGTCCACACAAGACAGCATTGACAGCCCTGCAAGCCCACATTTATGCAAAGGAGTCGGAAGTCCACCTAGATGAAGAGGAAGAACCTGGTCATATGGGGGCTCTGAGGTTTCTGAATGCAGTGGGGAAGCAACCGATTGCATCTAAGAAGTCTCAGCCTAAAGGTCTCATGTTTGTAAGCGGAAGCCTAAATGGAAAAGTGGCCAAGAGTGTGATGATTGACACTGGCGCCACCCACAGTTTCGTGTCAGAAGTGGAGGCACGCAGATTGAAGTTAAAGTGGGAGAAGGATGTCGGCCGCATGAAAGCAGTCAATTCCCCACCGTCACCCATAGTCGGGTTGTCTCGAGGGGTGTCCTTGAAACTAGACTGTTGGGAAGGGAAGGCAGACCTTGTTATCGTAAAGATGGATGACTTCGATGTCATACTAGGGATGGATTTCTTGCTGGAGAACAACGCCATCCCCCTTCCGAATGCACGAAACTTACTCATTATGGGAGAGAAGCCATGTGTAGTGCCTGCGAAAATAATCTCGCCAAGTGAACCTCGACTCTTGTCAGCACTCCAATTCAAGAAGGGGGTGAAGCGTCAAGATCCCTCTTATGTTCTCGTTCCTTTGATGAGAGGCGAGATGGAGCAGGAAGTAGTGCCACGAGAAGTTCAGGGAGTGCTCGAGAACTACAAAGATGTGATGCCGGCAGAGCTCCCCAAAGAACTTCCTCCAAGAAGGAATGTGGACCATGAGATTGAGTTGCTCCCCGGGGCTAAACCACCCGCGAGGGCTCCCTATCGAATGGCTCCACCGGAACTGGCTGAGTTAAGGAGACAGTTGGGAGAGCTATTAGAAGCAGGGTTCATTCAACCTTCGAAGGCCCCATATGGCGCACCGGTACTTTTTCAAAAGAAGCATGACGGGAGCTTGCGATTGTGTGTAGATTACAGAGCTCTCAACAAGGTCACGGTGCGAAACAAGTACCCTATCCCTCTGATTGCCGACTTGTTCGACCAGCTTAGTGGTGCCAAATATTTCACCAAGCTGGATCTTCGGTCGGGATACTATCAAGTACGCATTGCGGAAGGGGATGAGCCAAAGACTACTTGCGTCACCCGATACGGCGCATTTGAATTTCTAGTGATGCCATTCGGATTGACCAACGCTCCAGCCACATTCTGCACATTGATGAACCAGGTCTTCCATGACTACCTGGACAAGTTCGTGGTGGTGTACCTAGATGACATTGTGGTCTACAGTTCCACCTTGGAAGAACATGTGGAACATCTAAGGATAGTGTTCCAGCAGCTGCGTGCCAACCAGCTGTATGTCAAGCGCGAGAAGTGCTCGTTCGCGCAGGATACCATTAAATTCTTGGGGCATGTCATAGAAAGGGGGAGAATTCGAATGGACATGGAGAAAGTGAAGGCCATTGAAGAGTGGCAAAGCCCCAAGAATGTGAAAGAATTGCGATCTTTCCTTGGACTGGCCAACTACTATAGGCGGTTCATTGAGAATTACTCGCTGAAGACCACTCCCCTGACAGAGCTTCTAAAGAAGGGAGTGACGTGGGACTGGAAGGGGGAATGTGAACAGGCCTTCAAGAAGTTGAAAGAGGCAGTGATGAAAGACCCTGTCCTTGCATTACCTGATCTGAACAAGCCATTTGAAGTGCAGACTGATGCGTCTGACTTTGCGCTTGGGGGAGTTTTGTTGCAAGAAGGACATCCAGTGGCATATGAAAGCCACAAGCTATCTCCGGTAGAGAGGAGATATACCGCACATGAGAGAGAAATGTTGGCGGTGATCCATTGTCTGAGAACATGGAGACATTACTTGTTGGGAGCCAAATTTATTGTAAAGACAGACAACTCTGCAGTCAGTCACTTCCTGACACACCCGAAGCTGACCTCTAAACAAGCGCGGTGGCAAGAGTTCCTAGCAGAATTTGATTTCCAATTTGAGCACAAAGCGGGTCACTCGAACCAAGTGGCCGATGCCTTAAGTCGGAAGGCGGATCTTGCTAGCACCCGAGTGTTAGCGACGTTGACAGGAAGTGTCGTCGCAACCGACATCAAAGGAAGAGTTAAAGAGGGTCTGAGAAAGGATCCTGCCGCTCAAGCCCTTGTCAAGCTAGTAGAGGAAGGGAAAAGTCAAAGGTTTTGGGTGGAAGCCGGCCTGCCACTACCAGAAAAGGCGTCATAGCCGACGACGCCATCTCGTCGGCCGTTTCCATTAATTCGTCGGCTATAGTCATAGCCGACGATACTTCGTCGGCTATAGTCTCGTCGGGAATGCTCCGTCGGCTATAGTATAGCCGACGACACACGGGGTAAGTCGTCGGCTTATGAAACACCAGGTATAGCCGACGAAAAAAGCGTCGTCGGCTATACTTCAAACATTGCCGACGAGAAGATCGTCGGCTTTAAAAATTACGTAACTGCCCCTAACCCGAAGTATAGCCGACGACACTATCGTCGGCTATACGTCCAATATAGCCGACGACACTATCGTCGGCCATAACAATCGCCGGTACCAGAAACGGCTTTTTTTTGCCGGAAGCCGGGAGGGTATAGCCGACGACATATGTCATGTTCGTCGGCTATAACGGTTATAGCCGACGAAATTTGGTAAAAATCGTCGGCTATAACAGTTATAGCCGACGAAATAATGCCAATATCGTCGGCTATAACCCCTAAATATTTAAAAAAATTAAAAAATTTTACTCGGGCCCAATTTCTCTTCGTCTTCGGGGGCTGCAGAAAATGCACAAACAAACATCCAAATATCCAACAAATATCCACATCAATCCATCCCTAATATCCTACATACTGTACAAATTAACCCACTATATATATCTACTCATCATCACCCCCTAAACGCGTAGCGTCGTCGACCGGATCGTTCGAGTTCCGGTGGCTATGGCTGTCCTGATCGGCTGGCGTACTCCGATGCGGGGGGGGGGAGTGGGGACGACGAACTGGGGCATCTGTGGCGGAGGCGGGGGCTGGAGTCCAGCCTGCTGGGCCTCCCAAGACTGCTGCATCCATCGGTACATCTCCGCCACAGATGCGTCTCTGGCCTGCTGCGCCGAAGCCTCCGCAGCCCTCGCCAACTCCGCCTGCTGGAGCGCCTCCACCGCCCTCGCCAACTCCGCCTGAGTCCTCTGCAGCTGCGTCTGCAAGTCTCCTCTCGTCGAAGCCGCACGCTGCGTGCTGGGATTGGCCGGCGTGAACTTGAGAACCCCATCTCCCGCCGCGCCTAGGCCTCTCTGGTAGAAGTAGTTGTTCCCCGTCCCTACCGCCGCGTGCATGATCTGAGAGGCCAAGCGCGGCTCAAGGGTGTCGATCGTGGAGGCAAACTCCGCGATCGCCTCGTCGGACGCCCCGTCTCCCAGAGTGTCTCGCGCGATCCCGAAGGTGATCGCGTCGGTCTCCGCATCTATTTCCGCCTAATTGACAAGAAAATATAATAAACGAATTAAAAATTATATATATAAATTAATTTCATGAAACACTTTTATTTAAGATGGACGAATACTTACCACTTGGTCGGGACGCCCCGGATATATCTGCGCATGAATCCACGACAACGGCCTCAGCGGTCGGTCCCTCCTCGCCATCTCTGCCCACTGCCTCCAGGAGCGGGCGCCGCCGTGGTGGGGGTGCTCGTTCCTCCTGCGGTTGTCGCTGTTCGTCCGCGAGATTTTCTGTATTATAACAACAAACATATAAACGCAAATATAAATTAGTAACTAAATTAAAATATTAGGAACTAACCAAAATAAAATTAATAACTAATTTAGTTACTAACTAATTTAATTTAATTAGTAACTACTTAACTAACTAATTTAATTAGTAACTACTTAACTAACTAATTTAATTTAGTAACTAACTAACTTACTAACTACCTAATTTTATTTAATTTAATTTGATTTAATTTAGTAACGAACTAACTAACTATGTAACTAACCAACTGACTTAATTTAATAACTAATAACTAACTAACTAACTAATTAATTGAATTAAGTAACTACATAATTTAATTATTAAATAACATTAAAAAGTTATATACTACCAGGCTAAATTTTCTTACCGAGACCCTGTCGCTCCCGAAGTAGGCTACCAGCCATAGCCACTCGTACTCCCTGTACCGGAACTCGTGGGGGGTTGCAGCTCGCCCCAAGCGCTGCTCCACATGGTACGTCCTGTAGTGCGTGGACAGCTCGTTCTTCCACTCGGAGTACCTATATTAACAGAACACAACTGTTAGATATATATATTCGTACACTGCTAATAAATATATTTATACAAAAAAAAGCAAAACACATAACCTGTTCTTCAGCTGCTCGTCTCTCCACCAGTCCAAGGTAGGATGGACTCTAAACCATTGCTGCAACATTATAAATTAATTAGAAAATATTTTTATATAGTTATAAGGACTGAATTCATAATTGTTTATTTTCTATAATAAAAATCATATTTAACTCACCGACAGTGCATTGTACACTCGCGCCTTGATCTCATCGGGCACAGAGCCCCAGTCGGGCCACAACAGTGGGACCCTGTCCCGCACGAGCATGCCCGTCGCGTTGATGTACTTGGTGGTGGTGTCTCTCCGCTCAATCGGGCGTCCATCCTCACCGGGACCGGGCAGGATCTCTCTGATCCCACCGGCCAGCTCCCTCTCCAGGGTGGACATGTTCGCTGGCCCTCTGGTCCGTCTCGTCCCCGCGGGTTTATTGACGAGGACGCCTGTTAAAATGAACACATAGTTAAATAATTATTTAAACTAACTAATTAAATAATTAATTAAACAATGTAAATAATTAATTAAACTAACCAATTACCTGCGTCGTTGTACTGCTTGTCCCTCTCACGAACGGCCCACAGGCCGCGGCAGTCCTCTGAGTCGAAAGGACTGTAGAAGTAGGCCTCCTCCCAGGGAATCTCGTGAGGCCGGTCGTGCCTCCAAATCTGCCTCCCCCTGGCGTCGTACTCAGGGATGGCAGGGAGGAACTGGACCATGTACATCCCCGATGGCGGAGACATACGGGGCGTGGACCCTGAGGGGCCTGCTCCCCCTGACGGTGGGCCCCGTAGCTGTGGACGCTGTCGCTGTGGGGGGACAGGGAGCATCTCTGGAGGGTCCAGATCGGCGCGCGGTGGGGTCGGCTGCCGATCCTGGAACAGTGCTGAAGTGCACTGGGGTCTGGTGGCTCTGCGTCCTCCTCCGACACTCGAGTCAGGGCCCGCTCCCGTCGACTCATACGAGGAGCCCCCACGTGGATCGCTCGGCGTCAATCCCATCAACGTCTCCTCTCGTCGACTCAAAGGCCGGCCTAGGCCCCGACGACCGCTGGATCCGCTCCCCCCACGGCTGGATCCTGCCTGAGCGTCGGGGTCGCTCTCGGTCCGTCTGCCAAGCCATCGGTCTACAAAGCGCCGGTTTCCTGCACAATTAGTATATAAATTCCATAAATTGCACAAAAATTCCACAAAACAAAATTAAAAACATCATTCAATGTATATATACCTAATTATATATATACGTACCTAAATATATTTATACCTAATTATATATATATATATTCCGAAATATAACACAAAATTCCTTAAATTTCACAAAAAAATAAAAAACTTTTTTAAATATATATACACCTAATTATATATATACATAACTATATTTATACCTAATTATATATATATATATATATATATTCCGAAAAATATATATATATATATATCGTCATAAAAATGAAAAAAAATATTTATACCTAATTATATATAAATTAGTATATAAATTAGTATACTAGTATATAAATTCAACAAAATTCCACAATTAGTATATAAAAACCGTAAATTTAACAAAAAATCCACAAAATTAGTATATAAATTCCACAAAATTAACAAATTTAACAAAAAATCCACACAATTCCATAAATTTCAAAAAAACCCTAAATTCCACAAAAAATTCACAAAAACCCTAAAATTCACAAAATTCGACAAAATTAATAAAAACCGTAAATGAGGCTCGATCGGGACTACCTGACATGGTGGTGCAGTCTGGACGAGGACGGGTGGTGCGGTGCGGCGGCGGCGGCGGCAGGGGCGGCGGCGGCAGGGGGTTTCGGATCGGCTAGGGGCGGCTGCGGCTGGGCGGCTGCAGCAGGGGCGGCAGAGGCGACGCAAGGCAGGGGCGGCTACGGCGGCAGGGGCGGCTACGGCGGCTCGGGACGGCTACGGCGGCTCGGGGCGGCGGCTCGGGGCGGCGGCGGCAGGGGGTTTCGGGTCGGGGAGGGGTCGGGCACGACGGGGAGGGGGCGGGGAGGGGGAGGGTAGGGAGGGGGAGGCTCGGTCGGCGTCGGTGGTGGTCGGTCGGCGTCGGGGAGGGACGGGCGGCTGCGGCAGTGGGGATTTAGGGATTTAGGGTTTCTGGAAAATGAGGGAGGCGCCCTCTGTTTCGGTTTAAATCGAAGGACTATAGCCGACGATGTTATTTTAATTCGTCGGCTATAGTTATAGCCGACGAATTTCGTCGGCTATACTCTGACGGGCCGGGCCGAAATCCGGGCCGGGCCGAAGTTGGGCTTTGCGGGCCGGTTATAGCCGACGAAGTTAAGTCTATCGTCGGCTATCATATGCATGTCGTCGGCTATAATATGAATCTCGTCGGCTATACTTTACGCTCTCAGCAGCCGTCAGATCTCGCCCATCCAACGGCGGACAATGAAACGGCGCGGATCGCAAGAGTTTAGCCGACGAAGTTCAGGATTTCGTCGGCTATTCCCTGGTCAAGTTTTGGTCAAACCTCTAAACGCTTTAAAACGGCAATTGGCCCGTCTAGATGACGTTTTTTGGCCTGACCTTCAACAGAGAATAGTTTCAAATCGATGCGACGCAACTAACCGTATAAAAATTTTCCTCCAAATATTTACCGACCGGCAGGCTACCCATAGGAAAACGGAAGTAAAAAACACCTAACCGCAACATTCGGCACACAGATTTTGTCCGAATCTTCCCATTTTTCAACCGTAGTCGTATTTCAATATTTCGGTCGTATCTTATTTCACGACACTTTTGCATTTGAACGGTCTACGTATGGTAACTATTTGAAACTATACATTCACTTAAACACTTAGTAAATAAGTTAAGGAACATTAGTGCATATGTTCCGATTTCGAATCTAAAAGTTTTGAAAATCTATTCCAACCGTCAGATATCACCGTTAAGATTAAATACATGTATGGAAAAAAATACAACTAGATCTGACAACGTTAAAGGCTCGATCGGATCGGTCAAACTGCTTGGTCAAACCTCTAAACGCTTTAAAACGGCAATTGGCCCGTCTAGATGACGTTTTTTGGCCTGACCTTCAACAGAGAATAGTTTCAAATCGATGCGACGCAACTAACCGTATAAAAATTTTCCTCCAAATATTTACCGACCGGCAGGCTACCCATAGGAAAACGGAAGTAAAAAACACCTAACCGCAACATTCGGCACACAGATTTTGTCCGAATCTTCCCATTTTTCAACCGTAGTCGTATTTCAATATTTCGGTCGTATCTTATTTCACGACACTTTTGCATTTGAACGGTCTACGTATGGTAACTATTTGAAACTATACATTCACTTAAACACTTAGTAAATAAGTTAAGGAACATTAGTGCATATGTTCCGATTTCGAATCTAAAAGTTTTGAAAATCTATTCCAACCGTCAGATATCACCGTTAAGATTAAATACATGTATGGAAAAAAATACAACTAGATCTGACAACGTTAAAGGCTCGATCGGATCGGTCAAACTGCTTGGTCAAACCTCTAAACGCTTTAAAACGGCAATTGGCCCGTCTAGATGACGTTTTTTGGCCTGACCTTCAACAGAGAATAGTTTCAAATCGATGCGACGCAACTAACCGTATAAAAATTTTCCTCCAAATATTTACCGACCGTCAGGCTACCCATAGGAAAACGGAAGTAAAAAACACCTAACCGCAACATTCGGCACACAGCTTTTGTCCGAATCTTCCCATTTTTCAACCGTAGTCGTATTTCAATATTTCGGTCGTATCTTATTTCACGACACTTTTGCATTTGAACGGTCTACGTATGGTTTCGGTCAATATACTTTAGCCGACGACTTGCAAGTCGTCGGCTACAGTATGGGCATTATAGCCGACGAATTGCAAGTCGTCGGCTAAAGTATGGGCATTATAGCCGACGAATTATGGTCCATTTCGTCGGCTATAACGCTGATCTTTCTGAAAATTTGCCATTTAGGGCCTGAAAATTGCCTATTTCACCTGATAAATTCCTGAATATCGCACAAACAAATCAATACAATTTCCCATAAATTCGAAAAACGGTAATTAAGGACAAAAATTATTTTCATACATGCATGCACCATCGTACACAAATACATACATAAATAGTATACTAAGGATGATAATCAGAATCATCCTCATCACTTGAGTCAGACGTAGTATAGTAGTTAATATCTGGCAACCGGTGCTCGTACTCGTCGTCTGAGTCATCGTCGGGCTGATATAGACGATTCGGATTAACATCATACATGGGCACCTGACCCCTAGGAAGTCGGACCACTCTGCCCGGCGTCACATTATTATCGCGGATGGTGGAGGATTCTGGAATGTCGCCGGCGTCAGGCTCTTGGTATGCGGTCGCTTCTTGACACTCTGTGCTCACACCAAGTGTGGTAGCACTGTATATGTCTCGCTGAGACACATGGTTCACTACCTTCCACGTGCCTTTGTTCAAAGGATCGTCAAGATAAAAGACCTTTTTGGCCGCTGTGGCGAAAACAAAGGGGTCGTCTTCATACACACTAGTGGCGGTATTCACCGAAAGTATGCCGTACTGATCGATCCGTGTGCGGTGCGGCCTAGTATCAAACCATCGACACTTGAACAAGTGGACTTTCATGCGGTTCCCATAAATGAGTTCAACAACTGACTGTAGGACACCGTAAAAATCCACGCCCCCCTCTACACCATCGACCATCACCCCACAATTCTGTGTTTTGCGTTCCCCGTCTCTAGCTTCACATATATACTTAACGCCGTTGACATCACACATTGGGCGGACTGTGGAAGATATCGGCTTCATCGACAACAGCCTCAATTCCTCTGAGTAATTTGTATGACCACCCCTCGCAGCCACTTGCATCAGCTGAAAAATATAACTCAAATCACTCGGTGTGTTTATGATTAAAGAATAGGGAACTGTAAAAGAAAGCCATCTAATATATATATTTATACACTTACCCATTGTGGAAAATAGTCTGCAAACGTCGTGTTGTGGTACTCGACATCACCGCGAACTTCCTTGCTGTGAAGATGGTGACGTTTCCAATATTGTACCTCCGGACAGTTTATTAGAACCCACCAGTGGGCAATCCCTACCTCATGGTCAGGCAACTTGTCCACACCCTTTTTCTTGAAGCTTCCGTATGGTACAACAGAGTTGGCGACGATAGATAGGTTGAACTCGGGGTCATCTCGACTTGGATGTTGTGGGGGGTCCTCCATCGCTCCCAAGTACAACTTGGCGTACGTTACACACTCATGCGCAATGTAAGCTTCAGCAATACACCCCTCAGGCGCAGATTTATTGTGCACATATTTCTTGTAGTCTCCAAGTTGTCTGCAAGGTTAACAAGTGCGTGTTAAGAGCATGCAACTTTTATTTAAAAACATGTATAAATCAAATTTATGAATAACATGTACCTTTCGATGGGATACATCCAAGTGTAGTGTACGGGACCGGTAAGCAACAATTGTTGGGGAAGATGGATCATCAGGTGAGGCATGATGTCAAAGAAGTTTGGGGGAAATATCCTCTCGAACTTGCACAAGATAAAAACGATTTCCTCATGCATTCTCATGAGGTCTGATTTTCTAACTTCTCTAGCGCATAACTTCTGGAAGAATCTTGACAACGCCACCAACGGCTCAACCACTTCATCCTCCAAGTACGCTCGAATGAAAATAGGGAAGAGGCGTTGAAGCAGTACATGGCAGTCGTGACTCTTCAATCCGTACATCTTGTTGTCTCGGTAGTTAACACACTTGCTTATGTTACCCGCATAGCCATAAGGATACCTGCATAGCCATTAACAACAGTTAGATTTCATGCATATATAGTCGTCCAACAAGAGATGGCGGATTCTTTAGGGAATACATGCCTAATAAAAAGTTACCTGACATTACTCAGCCATCCAAAGATTTCATGTTTCTGGTCCCTGGTGACGGTGTAAGGAGCTTGGGGCATTTTGCTCCTGCCCTCTCTCAACCACAAATGGTCCCGCAGTCCCATATTTCTCAGATCAACGCGTGCCTTGGGGGTGTCTTTTGTTTTCTTCTCCCAATTCAAAACTGTGCCAACCACGGCTTCACCCACGTTCTTCTCTATATGCATGACATCCAGGTAGTATCTGGTAGCCAACCTGGCCCAATAAGGAAGTTCCCATAAGATGCTCTTGTGTGACCAGAACCTATACCGATCCGGCCTCTCTGGAATCGTGCGCAACACATCGGGATGATTGCTAAGCGGACCAAAGTCATACTCATTCAACACTGCCAATATTTCCTCCCCTGTCCATTGCTCCGGTGCCCAGCCCCTTTCTTCAGTCCCATCAAAAGCCTGTGCATCGTCCCTAAATGGATGGTCATGCGGAAGCCAACGACGGTGACGCATCTGGACAATCTTGCTGCAATGAGGACTGGAGCAATCAACAGTCATGCACTCTGAACAAGCCCTGTAACCCCTGGTGACGCTGCCCGACAACATACCCCTCCCAGGAAAGTCACTGATCGTGCCAACAAGCATGGCATGCATCCGGAACATCTCATTTTTGAACCGGTCGTAGACCAGGTGGCCGTTCAGACTCAAGTACCGAAGCTCCTCAATTACGGGTCTCAAATACACATCGAGACACTTTCCCGGATAACCTGGGCCTGGAATCAACAATGTGAGCATGTTATATTCCTTCTTCATGCACATCCACGGTGGAAAGTTGTACGGAATCAAAATAACTGGCCACACACTGTACTGAAGCTCTTTCTTGCCAAAAGGGTTGAAACCGTCGGATGATAGCCCTAGCCAAACATTTCGAACCTCTGATGCAAATTCGGGAAACTCCAACACGTTCTTCTTCCAAGCCTCTCCGTCGGCGGGATGTCTAAGGGTGTCATCGTCAGGCACATTCCTCTCAGCCCACCATCTCATAGCTTCGGCCGTGAAAGCACACATGAACAACCGCTCAAGCCTATCAATCAGCGGGAAGTACCGAAGTATCTTCACAGCTTTCTTGTTCCCTTTAGGAGTGAACTTATACCGCTCTGTATTGCATAATGGGCAGTATTCAAGATCTGCAAGTCCTTCCCCGTAAAACAGAACGCAATCGTATCTGCATGCATGAATCTTGATGTAGGAAAGGCCGAGATCTTTAAGGATATGTCGCACCTTATGATGACTGGTAGGAAGCCGATGTCCGGGGGGCATCGCCCCACCCCATAGCCGAAGCCAATCATCAACCGATTTGACAGTGCCTTTGTTCTCCGTTTTGATCTTCATCACTCCCATGACAGATTCAAGGACAGTCTTACTGCATCCGGGGTACAACGGAGTCTGTTGCAATGCGATCAGGTTGTTGTACTTTTCCATACCACTTGTGTTGACCGGAGATCGGGGTAATGGCTCGAGTGGCTCAATATCAGGGAAACACTCCATCTCCGGAGGTGGGAGTTGCACATCTGGTGCTTCCTCAAAGACACCGCTCTCACGAGGAAACATATCGTTGATCCAGTTCGTTGTCGGATCATTGGAGGAACTCCCTCTCTCGGCAAATTGTCCATGATCATGACGACCCGCAAACTCTGGTTCACCGTGATAAATCCAATTAGTGTATAGGACCCAAAATCCATATCTAGCCAGGTGTTGCTCCACTGTCTCTATGGAAAACCGGTGACGTGGGGTGGCACACTTGCACTTTTTACACGGACAATAATGAAGTGTAGTGTCTCCACAGTTAGCCATCACAAAATCCAGGAAACTCCTAACTCCATCATGATACGCCTGATCCCATCTTCCAAGGGTAATCCAACTCTTGTCCATCCTGTAAATTCAAGAAATAAATATAGCTATATATAGATATGTATATATGCACGTACTACGTACGTACTAATTAATTAAAAAATTCATCATTACACACACACACACACATATATATATATATATATACACATGCATCCCTAAATTAATTAAAACATCGTCAATCTCCCTAATTAATTAAACACAATGTATTTTTTATATATACCAACAATATATTTTTAATTACAATTAAATTAATTAATATATATACATTTTTTCATCAAATTCATCTAAAATCACCTATAAATCAACATTAATCAATCACTAATCTTCAACAAAACTTCAATTCTATCTAACCAATACAACATATATATCAACCCATTAATAATCTCATCTCAACACATATATATATATATATATATCAAATTAATCACACATTTATTCTAATTAAACTCTAAATTAATACACCTCTGCATATAACCAACTAAATCAACACACACAGCAATATACGTACCTTTCAAGCTTATGGCCGAGGTTTTGGACGATTTCAGAGCGTTTTGGACGATTTCATGGACGAATGAGCTCCCTGATGCAGAAGGTCGATCTGATATAAGAGTTATAGCCGACGAATACCCCCCTCGTCGGCTATAACAAAAACTTTTCGTCGGCTATAACTTTTATAGCCGACGAATACCATCCTCGTCGGCTATAACTAAAAACGTTTCGTCGGCTATAGTTATAGCCGACGAGTTGTCGGCAGTCGTCGGCTATAATATTATAGCCGACGATGTGGCCGACGAAATAGTAGTTCGTCGGCTATAACGGGTTATAGCCGACGAGGTACTATTTCGTCGGCCGTTTTTTCCCATATCGTCGGCTATAACCCCTTTTCATGCTAATGGGAAAAGGGGGCCGAATGTATGTCCCTCGTGCCGATGGGTTACGAAGAATGCTTATGAAAGAGTGTCATGACACCTTGTGGGCAGGGCACCCAGGATGGCAGAGAACACATGCTCTTTTGAAGCAAGGATACTATTGGCCACAAATGAGAGATGACGTGATGGAGTACACTCGAACCTGCCTCATCTGCCAGCAAGACAAGGTGGAGAGACAGAAGACACCGGGCTTGTTGGAACCACTGTCCACACCGACTCGGCCCTGGGAGAGTGTCTCCCTGGACTTCATTACAAGCCTCCCTAAGGTGGGGGAGATTTCTGGTATCCTCGTTGTGGTGGACAGGTTCTCTAAGTATGCCACATTTGTGCCAACCCCAAAGCATTGCTCTGCCGAAGACACAGCAAGTCTCTTTTTCAAGCATGTGGTCAAGTATTGGGGCGTGCCACAGAATATTGTCAGTGATCGAGACACAAGGTTTACTGGGTCCTTCTGGACAGAGTTGTTCAAGCTGCTTGGGTCGGAGCTCAACATCTCTTCCAGTTACCATCCTCAGACTGATGGGCAAACTGAGAGATTCAATGGAATGCTTGAAGAGTATTTGCGACACTTTGTCCATGCCAACATGAAGAATTGGGTGGAACTCCTAGATGTGGCCCAGTTCTGTTTTAACTCGAAGAAGAGTTCAGCCACCAACAAGAGTGCGTTCGAAGTAGTGATGGGTCAGCAGCCTTTCCTGCCTCACACAGTACAAGAAGTGTACAAGGGGAAGAACCCGCGGGCTTTCAACTTCACTAAAGAGTGGAAGGCCAACACAGAGATTGCCAAGAGTTACTTGGAGAAAGCGGCGGGGCGAATGAAGAAGTGGGCCGACCAAGGCCGCCAGTCTCGAGAGTTCAAAGAGGGAGACATGGTGCTTGTCAAGTTACTCCCCGAACAGCTCCGGTTCCTTCGCAACAAAGACAAGAGGTTGTTCCGCCGATATGAAGGCCCGCTCCCGGTTCTAAAGAAAGTGGGGAAGTGCTCTTACAAAGTCGACCTCCCCACTTGGATGAAGATTCACCCGGTCTTTCATGTCAGCAATCTCAAACCCCATCATCCAGATCCTGAAGATGGCTCTCGCAACAAGCCAACTCGACCCCATGTGGAGATCAAGCCCACTAAGTCGAGGGAAGTCGAAGCGATCCTTGCCGAACGGGTGGTGAACAAGTATCGCCAAGGCACCAGTCAAGCTGTCCAAGTTGTCCCGCAGCAGCAGTTCTTAGTCAAGTGGAAGGGGGTTGGAGACGAAGAGACAAG